>QEOT01000978.1:8302-86311 GCA_003123785.1 Pterocarya stenoptera | reverse complement strand
TCTTCTCGAGCCAGATTGAGTGACGACAAGACTAAAGAACTGGAGGAAGCAACACTTGAGATAGAACGATTGAGGTCCAAAGAAAAAGAGTTGCTGACCAGATTAGATCAAGCAGCAGATCTTGAGGCAAGATTAGAAGAGAACATGCAGAAGAGACTGGAGATGGAGATACAAAAGGCTATGCTTCAGTTTCAGTCAATTATGTCACAAAACTCTATACCACCACCACAATTGTAAAAATTAATTCTTATTTTCATTTTCTTTGTATTATTTTTTTTTCAAAACATTTAAACAATTGACGTTTGAATTACAATTTGTGTAATACTAATATGGTATTTTTAATTAATTAAATTCTGTTCTGTATGATTAATACCGTTCGAACAGTAAATAACCAGTCCAACACGAGAAATGACCATTTCTAATTCCATTCGAATCAAAACATAACCATTCGAACAACAAATAAGCCATTCGAACGCGTAATATAGTTCAAATGGACGTAATTTACATTCGAACAAAAGTCATTCGAACAAAAATTATTCGTTCGAACAGTATCAAATATTGTTGTTTGTTCGATTCAATTTTTTTTTGTTCGAATGGACTACTCGGTTCGAACTGAAAAATATTCCATTCGAACATATTTTTGAGACGAAATTGGTTCGTCTCAAAAAAAATTTTTCGTTCGAACAGTTTCGACTGGTTTCCCAAAATTTCGTCTCTAAAAGTGATTTTTGGAGATGAAATTTTCATCTCCAGAAACATTTTGAGACAGCCTTTTAGAGACAAATTGGAGACAAAATTTTTTCGTCTCCAATTCTTTTTTGGGACGAAATCGGAGTTTTTTGAGACAAAATTTTTTGTCTCAAAAAACCATTTCTCTTGTAGTGTAGAGTTGTGGAGTGTGCAAGTATTATGTAATTTTTTATAAAAAAGTGAGATTTATTATTAAAAAATTAACTTTTTTTTATATGAATCTCGTATTTACTCACTTTTTTCAAAACGGTTATGCGGCGCTTATGTACGTATTACACGATTGCAAATATAATTTTCTAAAAATTATGGATACCGCTTGCACTTTCTTTATAACTACATATAAAAACTTTCTTTATAACTATATATATTATATATGATCTATTTATATACTGTCTTCATTAACGTTATTGGCATTGATCACCGCCAAACGTAAATATTATATCATATAATTTGTGAAATATTAACATAATTCAAGATACACACTAATATATGCAAACACACGTGCATGTAAAGATGATGATGGAGAAGAAGAGCTAGCTATTTACAGCGACTTGTGATTGGTTGTAGAGACCTCTTCTACCCCAATCTCCCACGACCAAAAAGCTTAGAGACCCATCGGCTTTGGCGGGGTGTCTTACGCGCTGAAGCTCCGATATGGAAGGAACAAAGCATAGCAAAAGATTGGCGTGAAGAAAAGAAAGAGAGCCAAGGTACTGGTATTATGGAAGATCATCAGGTCAGAAGCCATGGTATCAAGGACAGGTAGGAAACTAATATCGAGATCGAGATCGACAACAATGGTAGCTAATTTGCCTTGGAGATTAACAATATTGGAAGGCCTTTTATATATTTATATAAAGCCAAGGCCAGAGAAGTGCATTAATACGTTTGGAAAAAATACTAGTTTCGCTTAAATATATATGGTGATATTCGCGAAGAAGTTCTCACAAGCTAGTAGCTTAAATATGTCTTTGAAAATGATATATTGCTAACGGTCAACAAATGTATTAGCCACATAAAAAATGAGAAAAACAGATGCTAATAGATGCTGATATGAGGTGGCACGAGGAGAAAAGAGTTAAGGATGTCGCATACATGAGGCATCTAACTGACTCACTTGCATGACAATCTTTCGATGATCAATACCAGAGTTTGGAATAGAAGTTCGGAATGTGCGTTTGGGACTTACTACCGATGGATTCAGCCATTTTAGGAATATGAGTATAAGTTATAGCACTTTGCCCGTAGTGTTGATTCTGTACAATCTTCGGCCATGGAGGTGCATGAAGGCACCAAATGTTTTGTTAACTTTACTTATCCCCGGCCCGAGATTACCTAGGAATGACATTGATGTATTCATGCAGCTGTTGATTGAAGAGTTGAAAGAGTTATGGGAAACAGGTGTCAGAATTTATGATGCATCCACGTCGACATCTTTTCAGATGCATGCTGCAGTATTGTGCACCATAAATGACTTTCTGGCATATGGGAATCTTTACGGTTTGAGTACTAAAGGGAAGTTAGTGTGCCCAACGTGTAATAAAGAAACTACTAGTAAGTGGTTAACATATTCTCAGAAGTTGTGCTTCATGAGTCATCGATGTTAGCTACCAGCAAATCATGCATGGAGAAGAGAATGCGTTAAGTTTGATGGGAGAGTAGAGGATGGAATTGCACCAAATGAGTTGTCTAGAGAAGAGATAGTGGAACAACTGGTACATATAGAGCGAACAATTTTGGTAAAGGCCGGGATAAGAATAAAAGAAAACGAGACGTCGCAGAATTGAATTAGACAAAGCATAGTATTTTTTTTTACTTGCTATATTGGTCGTCCTGCATGTTGTAACATAGTTTGGATGTAATGCACATAGAGAATAATATATGTGATAATATATTGGGTACATTGATAAGTATTAATAAAAAGGCAAAGGACACGATCAAGATAAGGAAAGATCTTGAGAGAATGGGAATTAAACATAATCTATATTTGTGAGTTGAAGGCAACAGGGTAGTCATACTGTATGCATGCTTTACGATGACAAGGGAGGAGATGATGGATTTCTGCAAATGGTTGCAAGGTGTGAAGTTGCTAGATGGTTATGTCTCAAATATCGGTAGATGCGTGAGCCCTGTTGACTGAAAAATTGGTGGATTGAAAAGTCATGACTGTCACATTTGTTTGCAGAAGTTATTACTGGTGGGAATTCGTGGGAAGCTGACATCTAATGTACGTGTCGCCATAACTAAACTATGTATGTTTTTTAATGATTTGTGTGTTCGAGTAGTAAATCGATATATGTTGCAGAAGATGGAAGAAGACATTGCTACCATAGTCTGTAAATTTGAGTAGATCTTTCCACCATCGTTTTTTGATTTCATAGTCCATTTAGCAATACACTTACCCTGAGAGGCATTGTTGGGTGGACCGGTGTAGTTTCGTTGGATGTATCCAGTTGAAAGATATTTTGGTCGATTAAAGTGCACTGTTGGGAATAAAGCCAGAGCTGAGGGTTCAATAGCATAGGCCTATATACACGATGAATGGTTAACATTTTGCTCTCTATATTTTCGTGGTGTTGAGACACGATTTAATCGTCAAGAGCAAAATGTTGATCTTGCTACTCTGCCTCCTCGTGAGCTATCAATGTTTTCCCAGAATGTATGACTCTTGGATGCACAAACAGGTTACGATTTAATTAATGGAAAGTTTGGTAAAGTTCGTTGGTACGTGTTAAATAATTGCCAGGAGATTGATGACTATCTCAGGTATGTTGTTGCATGTTTCAAGAAATTCTAGTCAAATGTTGTTAATATAACTTTTGTGCTCAAAATACTATTTTTTTTTTTGCACATATATATAGTGAGCACATAGATAAACTTAAGATGGAATGCGTAGAGAATATAGAGGCAAGACACGAGGAAGAATTTCCCAGATGGTTTGAACAACATGTATTGAAAATCTGAATTTTTCTTGAGCCTTATCATCAAAGGGGCTGCATACATCATTATAGTTGGTATCTTGTCTTATGGTTACTCTTTCGTTCGCATAATTTCCTTGATTCTAGTGTCATTTTTATTCCTTCCGTATTTTTCTTGTTCTTGTTTCTTGGACCTAATTACTAGTTGGGATAAAACAATGTTGTATTGTCTTGATTAAGTTCAAATAGTTCTTAAAGAACTTGAGTGGAAAAACTCTTGAGGTAAAAGGCAAGAGAGTGTGAGAGTATTATCGGAAAAAAAAAATAATTAAGAGTGAAACATGAGTGGAGTGTCATTATTCTAATATAAACACGTAAGGGAGTGTATGAAGTTTTCCACCAACATTCTTTTTGCGCAACACATTACGATATCTCATAGGAGTGACTCATCACCAAAGGAGATGGTAGATAACTCATTCTTTGTGTTGCAAGCCATGCAAAAACAGTTTGAGCGGTTGAACTTTGTGCTAGGTGAAGTTAAGGATATGATGGATCATCAAGAAGCAGTAATTAGAAATCTGCAAGGTGAGAGAGATAGGAGTCGACTTGAGCCTAGGGTTGAAAATGAGTATGAGCATGAAGGAGATGGTGAGGATGAAGAAGACCTAGAATCTGAAGTTGGGTCGGGTAGACAAAGAAGAGTTAGGCGTAAAAGACGATTTGAGGGGGAACCTAAGGGGTCGGGATGGTGTAGATAGAGACATTGGGAGCATCAAAATGAAAATACCATCTTTCCAAGATAAAACTGAACCGAAAGTTTATCTAGAGTGGGGTAAAAAAATAGAGTTGGTGTTCGATTGTCATAATTACTCTGAGGAGAAGAAAGTGAAGTTGGTTGTAATTGAGTTCACTGACTATGCTATTATTTGGTAGCATCAATTAGTGACCAATAGGAGGATGAATTATGAAAGGCCTGTAGAGACGTGGGGAGAGTTGAAAGCTCTCATGAGGCAGAGATTTATACCTAGCCACTACTATAGAGACCTTTACCAAAAGCTCCAAAATCTTACACAGGGATCTATGAGTGTGGAGGATTATCATAAGGAGATGGAGGTGGCGATGATACGGGCTAATGTAAAGGAGGACCGGGAGGCCACCATGGCTAGATTTTTGAGTGGTTTAAATAGGGACATAGCCAATGTAATTGAATTGCAGCATTATGTGAATATAGAGGACATGGTGTACATGGCTATGAAGGTGGAGAAGCAGTTAAAGAGAAAAGGGACAGCAAGGTGCACTTCAGTTTCTAGCAATACTTGGAAATCAAAGTGGGAGAGGAACGATCCACGAAAGCAAAGAGAAAGATCGAACCAACTAAGAGAAAAGATGAGGAAACTAGTAACAAACCCAAGGTAGAATCTCAACCTTAATGGAATAGAGATATTAAATGCTTTAAGTGTTTGGGTTTAGGACACATCGCTTCTCAATGTCCAAACAAGCGGGTAATGATTATGCATGACAATGGGGAAGTGATGACTGAGAGTGAAGATGATAGTGATGGGGTGCCCGAGTTGGTTGATGTTAGTGATAATGGAGTGGTATACCTAGTGACAGGTGAGTCTCTTGTTGCCAAGCGTGCTCAATACACACATTCAGGTGGATGATGCAGAGCAATAGAGAGAGAACATTTTCCGTACTAGATTTAGGGTGAGTTTTGATTAAAACCGAAACATATGGTGATCAGATTTTCAACTCGATTTTTCGGCAACCATGGGTTACCATTAGCCCAAAGGTCACCGTAGGAAAGTTCCTTAAAGTGGATACTTCATTTCTACGGTGACATTTTGGAATTTAATAATCATTGTTGACGATTTTGGAGCTTTCGAGAATTTCTGTGTCGTAATGTTCAAACGTTACACAAGACGTTCAAATGTACGACATTTCAATTTCTTAACCGTTGGTATTCTACGTCCGGACGTATATTTTATACATTCGAACGTTACTCCATTTACGTCCAATAGTATAATGTAATAATGTTCGAACGTAATAATTTTAAATTTATTTATATCTTCAATCATTTGGCGTCCGAACATGTATTTATTATGTTTGAACATAGAACAATTAAATTTATTATATTTTCTACGTTCGGATGTTTTGTTAAATGTTCAAACGAAAGTTTTTATCTGCGAATGTAAAAGATACATGTCCGAACGTTTTATCTGAACATTCAAACGTATACTTTTCTATGTTCAAATGTTAATGTAGAGCAGTTTAAAATTAAAACAAAATATGCATCAATATTACTCAAATTTTGTTTTCTTTTCTATTTTCAGAATATGGCTTGTCCTTTACATACCAAGAAACGAAAGAGGGAAGGAGCCACTTAGGACACTGCTCGAATCGGGGCTTTTACTGTTATGGTAGAGCGAGAGGCCTTGATCAACGAGTTCGACGAGTTCAAATGGGAGCAGACGAACTTGAGAGATATCTTCTTCAGTAGAGGCTGAGAAAATATCTGCACATTGAGGGGGAAGGTATACCCCTTTATGGTTTAGGAGTTCTATATGAGGATGTGTGGCATGCCTCAGGATTCATCGATGTCATCGCCGACCAACTCGGGATTCATCGAGGAGTTCAGACATTGACTGAGGCCGACTCTCTAGCCTTGCTTCACACATCTACGTCTGCTCAAGGCAGACTCGATGCAGATGTAGGCACTTCTACATGATCTACTGGCTTATTTGATCCATCATCAGCTAGACATGCAGACCAATCAGAGGCCGAGGGTGTTGGCCCTTTAGATAGGGATGATGACCGAGATGAAGATTTCTACATCCTCACTAGAAGAGACTGCATGCAGATCGAGAGGCCGAACGCCTTCCACCAAAACCATTTGCTGCCATTCTTTCGCATGTTGCATTTTATTGTTGCAACAAACGTAGATCTTGTGGCACATAAGACCACATTGAGTCAGCTTCGGGCACAGTTTTTTATACAAGTGGCACGTGGAGATCCTATAGATTTGCCACAACACATCTTTGATAGGATCCGTTATGAGGTGAGCATCGTCTCCATAGACAACCTCCCATACGGTGTCCTGATCAGTCGGCTATTACTCGGGTTGGGAGTGCCATCCCAGCCGGAAGAGGGGGTCAAAGATTAGATGAGCGCCCTCGACATGACTACTCATCGAGGTAGCATTGGATAGGGGAGGGGACGTCAGCCACCCCTGTAGAGGATCTAGTTCCTCCGAAGTAGCCCCAGCCCGGTGTGGGGAGTATTAGTAGTTAGCAGCCAACGAGTACATCTACAGGAGATGTGCGGCCTGCTTGGGTTGATGTAGTAATCTCATAGCTAATTGTACATATAGATCGTAAGATAGCCCACCGTGTAGGTATCCTCAACGAGACAAGGTTGATACCTTGACTGAGGAGATACGGGCTATGAATTTTTCGGACGACGCTATCATCTGAGTGTTGTTTACGTACTTCTATCATATTTTGTATTTTGCTTTTAATATTTGTAAGGAACAATATTATTTAATATATCTATGGTTTTTTAATTACAATTCTCAATCTTCTTTAATGTTGTATTTTCCAACTTCAATACTAAATCACTGCACTTCAAATATACGTAAACATAAATATATATTTATATATGAATATATAAATATATAATTATATTTTACAAATTGTGTATATATAAATATATACAAACCAATTTTTTAGACTTGTATACAAATTATGCACTATAAAAATCACATAAATTTTTAATTAGAGTCATATTTAATTTAAATTTACAATTAACGTTTGAACGTTAATTACTAAGGTTTGAACGTTCGCACCAAAAAATTTCATGTTCGCATGTAAGTAGCCATGTGTTCGAATGTATATGTGACGTTCAAACGTAATTTTCACATTCGTTGGAACGTAAAAAAAAAGACTCATATGTCTTTAGTGACGGTTTCTGACGGTTTCCAGAAACCGTCATAGAAAAATACCTTTTAGTGAAGGTTTGAGAACTGTCACAAATTATCAACTGTCACTAAAAAGCAATTGTGTTGTAGTGAGTAGGTTACTGACTTATACAAAGGAGAGACAAGGATCATGCATACTAATCATTTACTATAAAATCTGAGTACTTTGATCATTATTTTTTCGATTGACAAGTAAAATGATTTAGATACCATATATTTCAAATGAAAAGGATCAAAGCTGTATTCCTTGAAGCAGTATATATGTACGGAGTTGTCTATTCAATGTATACGTAAGTGAGGAACGCTACTTGGAAGAAAATAATTAGAGTTGAGAATTTCCAGTTGAATAGATTCCTTGAATGGACAAAGAAGGAATAGTACTGGAGTCTAATAGGGGGAATCAAGGAACCAATGAATGAATGAGGATGCGATGCAATTTGATGTAAAAGCAGGAAAAGGTATGGCTTCAAGAGTTCTAATGGAAATTAGAAGGTAGCCCATGAGGAGGTACTACTTGCTTTGGTCAATACTTTTGAAAATGTTTTGATCAAGAATTGAATACCAGACAACCCAATGCTCCAGACAAAGGTAGAGGAGGAGATGGAGGTTTGGTGGCAAAGTCCGGAATGAGAGTAGATACGGGTATTGCTTCTTCAGGGTGTGGCCATTCTTATCTTCGCCTGAGGTTTCCTCCTCAGATCGAGCTCCCCTTTTACGGCCATTGCTCCGATCTTTCCCAATCGCCTTTTTCTTCTTCTTCTTCTTCTAACTCTTTCGCTTGTTGAACCAAGCCGGTTATTGATCGTGTTGTCATCATTGTCCTTGATGCCCTCAGGTATCACCAATCCCTCTTGTTTTTCTTTTCCTTTAAATATATTTTCATTTATATTTTTTTTTCCTTTTAGGTTTGACTTTGTTGTTCGAAGGTTAGAATTTTTTAACGCTTCAGTTTATCTTAATTTTAACTTTAAAATTAAAACCGGTTACGAATATCCGGTAATATAACCAGATCCGAAACGGGTTCATGGTAAAAGTATATCTTACCCGCCCAGGTCTAATCTAGGCAAATAACTACCCGGATTTTTGGATTCTGGATCGGATCGAAAAATAATTCAGCCTGGATGCACACTCCTATGCGAGAGAGTGTGATTCAGTTAACCTATAGCATTAGTTGACAATTTTTCAAAAGAGGTACAAGTAATTTAGGATGTTGACTAAGATGGTTGACTTTGCAAATAAGCCCTTGATGAGGGCCAAAATCACACTTGGACCATTCAGTTTTGACTTAGTACCACTTTGCCTCCAACCATTTTCTAATTTCATCCCTTTTCACTAAATAAAGCCATTTCACCAAAAGAAGCAAGGAACTCTTACCTTTTTAATGCAAAAGCCCTCCTTGATACCCCATTAGAGCCTACCTGAGAACCTTAAGGGCTGTATCCCTTGCATCGAAGTCTCACTTTGAGTGTTTATCCTAACTAAGATGTGACGCCTTCAGATTTCCCTTAGGATCTGACAGACTTTGAAGCGTTGGGATATGCAACACAAGATTATAACCTGCTCACATTCATGACAATTAAAGATGTAATTCACTTAGCACATATCTAGCAATACGCAATACTCACAACAAATAATTTTTTTTCTTGAGCAACTATTCACCAAATGAGATATATCCCAAAGACTTTGAAACATAATACATAAACATTAAAGTGATCGTCATTCACGATTACGGCATAAGTCCAAAGGGTTTGTAATCTCAAAGATACGAGAGACAAAACTCCATAAGTACATGCATAACCCAAAACATCTACTTGTCTAATCTTTTGAGTATCTCACGCAACTCAGTGGAGCATGGACCCACCTATCGAGCCCCACATCTTAGTGCAGTTGATGAGTCTTGTTTGACTTTGTGTTTGATGCTTGTTTGTCTTGTTTTACTAAGACTTCGATTTCAAGGACAAAATCTTGCTTTAAAGGGAGAGGATGTAACACCCCGCTTCTTTACCTCATTAGGTTAACTCTTAGGTTAACCCTAGATTTTTGAAGGATTGCTCACTTACTGAGAAGAATACTGACTTTTGTTAGGAAAGCTTAGTTAGATCTCTTTCTTTGAGCTTTTATTCAAATTTTCCTTCTTTGATCACCCATTTCTAGCTTTCATTAGCCATACTTGCATTTTTATTTTTTGATAATAATAGAATACTTTCCATTAATTCAAAGAGGACATACAAAGTTGACTTAAAAATAAGCCAATTACAAACGTTGGTAGTATCCCAGTATACTTTCATGACTGATATAGTCTAGTCCAGACGGCAAATCTCTAAAGACCTAAATCTAAGAGATAGCTCATCTTTGTCTAAGACAGAGGTCACAGTAAACCAAACTCCATGCCCGACTAATCGGAGTAAGGAGAACCAAACCCCAGACATCACCGCCAAAGCGGAGGGGGGAGAACTACCTTCGGACCTTAGTCCGAAGGCATTACATTTTTTGGTTTTTTTTTTCTTGAAAAATAAAGACAGAGGATAAATTAAATACATAAGAAAACACTGTAAAAAGCAAAAAATAGTGTACAAAAAGGTTGCCGGGGGGTGAATCAACAGTCAAGCTAAGGAGATCCAGAGGTGTTGGAACTGGATCAGCCATGCGTGGCGCCGGCAGAGGGTTCCTTGGCGGCGCGTGGGAGCCACGCGCAACCGACCTCCGAAATCTCAGGCCAACGCGTGAGGGCAACGCGCCACTCTGGTTGATACTGCATTAAGGGTCGGCAGCTGGGCAACCTCCAGGTGGGGCGCGTGCCACCTGTTTGGCGTCAGCGAGTCCCGAACGATGAATCTCCCATTCTTATGCTTGAAAAAGAAAAAACAAAGGAAACCAAAGCCTAGACAAACACTGGACAACAGAAACCAAGAAGACGGAGGGAAGGAGTGAGGGGGAAGGAGCCTAAGCTCCCACCCCCACTAGTCGATGCTAAAAACTAGGAGGGTTTAGAGAGAAGGGAGAGGGTTTAGAGAGAGCGAGGTTCATCACCTAAAAAAATGAACCATCATACTTGCATTTTTATTAAGCCTTAGTATATGTCATTTTGTGTGGTGACATGTCGAACCCTAAAACCATTTGATTTGGCAACCATGTGTACTTTGTGTGCAATGGACCAGAATACCCTTAGCTCGATATTTTTCTTCAAGGATAATTCTATTTTAGTCCCATGATTTATTTGTGAAAATCCTTATGGTTGATTTTGGAAAACCATAGCCGAAACCATAAATATTTTCAAATTGTCGATTTTTTCCCTTAGGAATTTTGGCCAATCGTGATTTCATTTATTTTTCCATTTAGGCCACCTCTCCATTGCCCAATCACCACCATCTGATCCACCATAGATGGCACTTGATTACACTTTGCCTAGCCACTAGAAACCAAGGGAGTAAGACGAGAATAAGACAAAATTGCTAACCCTTGTAGAAAACCCTAACTGTCGGTCATTAAGGGCTTAAACCCTAGTATTAATTACACCACCTTTTCTCTCTCCACCACCCACACGGCAACTCTCTCTCTCTCTCTTCCCCTTTGGTTGATTCTCTTACAACCTAGACACCATCATGCTAACCTACTTGGAGGAGCAAAGCTTGAGAGGCATCATGAGCCACTACCCAAAGCGCCCAATGAGAAAGCACCCAAGCCCAAAGCCGCGCTCATTTCCATGGCTATATAAACCCCTCTTCACCTCACTTCACTTCACTTTCTCTCTTCTTTCTTAAGTGTTTTTAAGTATTCTTGATTGTTCTTGGGAGTTCTTAGAGTTTGAGTGGGAAGCTTCAAGGGCTCCAATATTTGTGAGTATTCCCTCTCTTAATCTTAGTTTCCTTGTTATTTTTTATGTTTAAGGTATTAGTAGTCATTTTAGCATGAGAATCCTTAGTAGCCGAGTTGCATATTTTGGATAGGGTTAAGATTAAATGCATTTTTTTATTAAATTAGCTATGGCATGATTAATTATGGTATAGTTTGATCATAGGATTATTTATGGAGGTTTAGATTAAGATGAAAAACATGCCATGATTAGTTTTAAGTTCTATCTTGTTTTGATCATCAAGGCATATATGGTTTGACTTTTAATCATGCTTAATTGATGAAATTAGCTTATTTTAGTTAGGCTTGAAATGTGAACATTTAGAAAGCCTTCTGATTGGAATAACAAGAATCAATAGCCTGTCATCGGTGATAGGATCATACCATGAAGCATTGAGGTTTAGTTAGCATTTGAGGATTTCATTAGGCATGACTAAATGTAGGGATGAACTTGCTCAAACATAGGATTTAAGTATGTCCTTGACGATTATAGTGAGCATGTTCCTTGGAGGTTTTGCCTTGCATGCATTTGTAATGATCATTAATGAGTTCATTTAGGCATCAATTAGAATGCATGCCATGCATTTCATGAGGTAGATTTTGGATTATTAGATAGCATGCATCATTTAGACGTCTGAGGGCATTTTTGTAATTTCCCTTTTCATGTCACCGTTTAGTTCCCTTAGGTTAGTTAGATTCTAACTTAGCGTATTTCGCTTACAACTCCAGTAGTCTGTAACTCGGCCTCTAACTTACACCTTAATTAATTATTTATGATTTATTGATAAATGTCATTTTTGCATAAACTGTCATACCATCTTTTTTGCATTCAAACATTATTTGTGTGCCACTCATATGCATTTCACAAAAATCATTCTTTTTCTAAAGTCTTTGCATGAAAATTATTTTGTCACGACTGCAAAGGCTAGGATGAGGAAGATTCGTAGTGGAACTCCTCTATCCACACTGGAGTGATTAAATACAGAGTGATAACCCCTAGGTTGACGAAGAATAGTCAACAGACTTTGAATGGGTTCTTTTTAAAGAATGTCGGAGCGAAACCATATGTTATAACACCTAATGTTGGTGGGTGTACATGTTATGATTTTTACAATGTTATGTTATGTTATATTACCAATACATTGAGAATGAGTCTATAGACAACGTAGTTTCAACCTGAGTTGTACTACGGTCACCGGTAAGTACTCACTATGCATATGGGAAACTGTGATGATGCCATATGTTACATTAATTCTATGATATTTATAATGAAAAACTAAGTTTTTATGACGAAAGTGAAATTATGTTCTTTGCAAGAAAATGTGTATAAAAAATCTATTTATCCTGAGAAATATAAATGTGAGACAAATATAATTTTTCTGCATTTGCATGTATTTTATGTTTATCCTTTTTTATGCATAATCTATCTTTGTGCACATTGGTTGTCTATCTTACTGAGATTTCAAGTAAATCTCACTCTTTGTGGACCCACTATCATTTAGTTTGAAATGAAAGAAGTTGTAAATACTGATGAACCAAATGGACTAGTGGATCAAGAGGATTGAGGAGGATCCAGACGCTAACAAGTGACTTGATCTTATTATGATATTTCTAGGCCTAACCCTTTCGTGCTATAGAACGCATGAAGTAACTGGTTTAGATCATTTTGGAGAACTTGATATTTTGTACTAAGATTAAGCTACTTGATGTTTTGAAACTTATAGTTCGATCAATATTATTGGAATGATTTAATTATTTTGACATAAGTTCATTTTACCCTTACTTTCTACTGCGATTATTACATACTGCTAGTTACATTTCTAAGATGCATTACATATTAGTAGATATGGGGATATGTAATCTTGTGTTGTATGTGCTGACCCTCTAAGTCTCCATTACATCTCAAGCGGAGGTAGGGAGCGTCACATATATGCTTCTCCTTCTTGAGGCTAGTTGATTGGTACTCCCATTTTATTTAATATGTCAAATGTTCACCCAACAAGCAAAAACCAATAATAGAGAGAAAAAAGCCCAACAAGAAACCAATATTGAGATCAGAAAAGGAATTTTAGTACATATTAATTTTAATGCATAATCAGGCAATTATATATGGCTCATGTTGCACGTATATCAGAGATCTTAAATAAAGAGCCAAGAGCAGTTTTTTCTGGGACTAAAACTTATTTTACGTGCTAGAGTAGAGTTGCTTGGATGTGCCCCACTTGTGCAGAACATTGCCAAAAATATCATGGAATGAGATGTCAACCCTCGATGGAGTGATTTGGACGGACATGAAGCCTTGCCCGTCGTAGTAGAACTTCATCTCCTCTGGATTCCACCAGTCAACATCACCTCTCCATGCCTTTGAGCCTCCGCCACTTGTTAAAAACTGAATTGGACTGCACCATGAAAATCAGTTCAATTCGATTTGCAGCATTATTTCAATTCCAGAAAAAGGTTTTTCCCTTTTTGGCAATGTTTATTAATTATTAGCACGTATATATATAGATGGTTTAGTACTTTAGATTTACCTGTCGGGGCTACTAATGTGTTCCAAGCAATGGTCATGCCCATTTATGTAAAGATCAACATGGTTTGCCTGAAGAATTAAAAAAAAAAAAAAAATATAGTGTTGAGTAGAAGCCCACTATCATTATAGAATTATTTGTCTACTAGGGTGAATGATCTGTTTCGTGAATTTCACTAAATTCCAACTTTTGCGTTCAAAATTAACTGTATCAAGTTTTCATAGACCATATATTTAGCAGTCGTTTTAAAATTACCTTTAGGATTGGAAGAACATGCACTATAAGCTCATCGGTGTTACCATGGTGTCCAGCACTTCTGATAGTATGGTGACCAATCACGATCTTCCACTTGGCACTCGATTCTTTTAATGCCAAATCAAAGTCCTATTGAAAATTGGAAATCAGCTGCCAGCAAATTACTAAAGAACAAATTATTTTATCAGTCATTATTCACACTTCACACTATATCTTATGAAAAATACACTCACGTCTTATATATTATAAAAAAACACTCCCACACCTTATGAAAAAACTATAAGTGTGAGGTACAGGAGTGAATAGTAATTAATGCATAATATTCATCATTACTAAAAGTACTGCTATTTCTTCCAATTTGTATATATACATGATTTATATAACAATAACGAGTCCTTTTTTCACAACTTTATTTTAATTAGAGAAGATTGTGTAAAATATATTGTGAATTAATTGTATGAAATTATTCTTATTCTATACTTGGTTTTAAACTATTAAATAATTACCTTTAGAAGATTTGAAAGGTAATGGTCTCGAGGTAGTATGCCTCTCCAGTCGTAGACCTCGCCCTTTGGATTGTTGAAGTACTTATCAACAAAAGGAGTTGTATCCAAAAAGAAGTAGTCTACAATTTCTGCCCAAAAAAGAATTCACACAAATAAGATTAATGTGAATGAATAATGTCCACTTTATTATTCTAAAAAAACGAAAAGGCAGATAAAGGAAAGACTCTTGCTTTATACCTGCATTTACAATGAAAGATCTCCAGCAAAGCCATCTGCTGTCCAACTTCGTAAGGATGGGACTCAGTTGTGCCAAAGCATCACCTCTATAGTCATGATTACCCAAAACTGCAAAAAAATAATAAAAAGCAAACGAAAATGTTTTTTTTTTAAACTTCTCTCAACATTTTCTTGTTATTTCCGAGTTGAAAATTTGCTCTTTTGGAATGGTTTTGGGGGATTTTGTTAATTACCATTGTACCATTGCTTTTGCAAGCTAGGTGCTGTGTAGATATCTGTGAACGACTCGTCAAATGCCGGATCATCGACGCCTGTCAAACCGTCATCGTAGAAGTTATCACCGGTGGAGATCACAAAATCAATGTCCAACTTTTCTCCAACGACTCCCATCTGGATAATATTAAAAACTATTATATTATTAAATTAAATCTGAAAGGCATAAAAAAAAAAGAATATTCTTTAATTAATATAAGCTTTGAAATCCGATTAAGACAACGCTTGTTCTGGCTTTTCAAGATTTTGGAAAGTTTCAGGCGTGCTACAAAGTACAAAAAGCCCATGTCCACTTAATGGATCACTGACATGTCAAACATTTATTGGCCTAAAGTAGACAAATTTTAATGGAAGTTTCGTTAAGAGGGGTGATCTGGACTCGGACATATAAATAAGTTGTCGTATAGTCATCATGAAGGTATGGTGCAGACAAAAAGAATCGACAGTATAAAGAATCTACGTGGAATTATTCCCTTAGAGCAATCAAAAGGAAAAAATAAAAAAATAAAAAATAAAAAAGACCAATGATGAAAGTAGGATGGATCCCAATGTTCACGTGCTACGCTGTCATGGACGCATGATGCCTTTAGAGATGTATAATGATTTCTGCAATTAGTAAGCAGCCCTTTTCTTTTGGTAGGCAGAGTAAGGAAAATCAATAATTGAAATAAAAATGAGTAATAATATACATATAATACATTTTATAATATATTATACAATAAAATTATAAAAGAAAGATATTTTTATAAAATGTTGTTAGTTTTATAAGATGATTTATAAAAATATTTCTCACTTTATAATATTATTATATAATATATTGTACAAAATATTGTGAGTAAATCATTTTCTAATAAAAATATAAGAGTTTTGAACGATATATAAGGTATATGAAAACTCTTGAATTGGAATTACGTGTTCAGTTTTATTTATAAATAGAAGTAAAAGGAAGAAAAAAAATATTATTTTAAAAATAATATTATTATAATTTTTAATATATTTTAAACATAATTATATATAGGTATACATGAACAAGTCTCTTAATAGGGACTGAATGTAGACTAATTCTATAAGATATACAACAAAAATATATGAAAATACAAATTAAAATAAATATATTAAATGATACGATTTTATATGATATATTAGATTTATTTTATAATAAAAATAATTTTACAATATAAATAAAATATCATGTCACGTTGAGTTTAATTATGTGAGATCTATATATTGTCTCAAACTCATCTCAACTCATCATTGTAATTTTTTTAAATTTTAACATAAAATATAATAAATAATTTAACTTTTTCAAATCTTAAACAAATAATAATATTAAAAAATAATATTTTAACAATATTTTATCATCTCAACTAAACTCAAATCAATATCCAAACCTAATTTTAATATAGGAAGCTTTTGTTCCGTAGTGATTATTAATCTGTATTATTTTTTATGAATGAAAACGTTACTGCCTCCAAAAGAAGGGAAGAAATGAATATCTAATTAAGGGATGGTTTGGTTAGTTAGAAGGAATGGGATGATTTTATGTAGAAGGTGAAAGTTAAATAAAATGTTATTAAAATATTATTTTTAATATTATTATTATTTTAAAATTTAAAAAATTAAATTATTTATTATATTTTATATAAAATTTTAAAAAAATTATAATGATACGAGGAGATAAAAAATTCTTTGAATTCAAACGAACTCTTGAAAGTGGAAAATAGCATCAGGACCTGATGTGCAACTTCAGTTTGGTTGTAACCTCCTCTTCTTCCCCAGTCTCCGACGACCAAAAAGCTTAGAGAACCGTCTGTTTTTGTGGCTTGCTCAAACCGTCGAAGCTCTGCGACGGAAGGAACCAAACACTTGCTTAAAATGGCAGTGAACATAACACATAAAAAAAGCATACGAATATTGGTCGGAAAGGCAGCCATGGTTTTGGGCTGCCGGAAACCGAAAAAAGGAAGGGAGAGATGCAGGGAACAGGAAGAAGCTAGCTTGGTCTAGGTATGCTTGCTCGATGCTTATGGGGGCTCCAAGGCAAACGCAGCCTTTTTATATAGCTTTGAGGGGAAGCAAAATTTTATATAAAGTAGACAAAAAAGCATATTGGTCCATAAGATAGGAGTATAAATGATGGACATCCATTAATAATGGTCCACAAATGGACAAGAAAACCCCACTACCAGTTGTTGGGCCCTTGTGGAGATGACATGATAATACAGGGATCCACAGAGCTTGCCATGTGCAAATAATCTTATATGTTGTTGTTATTATTATTATAATTAATAATTTAAACATGACTTAATTGCGTTATGATATAAATATAAAAAATTGAAAGTTTTATCTGTCAAATTGGGTTGGAGGATCCACCTTCAACACTACTAAAATCATCCCAATTTAAGAAAGTTAAGAATTTAAATATTTAATTTTCTTTAAATGAGTTCTATTTGTGTGCCCTCTACATGAACTCACAAATCGAGACAGATGAGAAAATAGTTAATCATAAATGAGATGAGATGAGATTAAAGTTAAAAAGTTAAATAAAATATTATTAGAACATATTTTTTTAATATTATTTTTATTTTAAAATTTAAAAAAGTTGAATTGTTTATTTTATTTTATATAAAATTTTGAAAAAATTATAATGATTAAATGAGATAAGATGAACTGTAAAAATAAACAAGTTAGTTAATTAGTTTCAACTATCCACAAGAGGAATCATCATGCACTCACTCATTTACTATTAAAACAATACAATGCATTACTCAACAAATGTCATATTATTGAATTTCTGATCTCTTTCAATTATTTTCTTGGGAAGGATCTTCTCCCACTCTCCCTTATCATAGTTATCGAAAATCATCTTACGGCAGAGATCGACCGAATTCATTTAACATATAAAATGTCTGACAATTAAATATTTTAATCAAAGATATCTTTTGTCCTTGAAAGTCCTTTTCGTTTTCCATCGCCTTTTGTCCTTGGTGGTCTTTCTCATAATTTTATAAATTGTTGGAGTCAGCCTTTTATAATTGGAATCTGTGGAGTTGAAGGGGCTTTTATTTTCTAATTTAATTTTTCAAACGATAGAGGGAAAAATAAACATTTATCCCTTTCTTTTTTCTTTACTATAAAATATGGGTTATTAGCCTAATTTAAAATATATAATACGTCCCATATGAATACTTTTTAAGATAGAGAGATTTAAGGGTGACTAAATATAGGAGTGTAGAATAGGGTCGGATTTTTTTTCTGGTCCAATCCGAAATCCAAAAATCCGGATCAATCCGTGTGGGTAGAAAAATATTGCACCTACCCAGATCCGATTATGGATCCGGTTCTGAAACAGGATATTTGTAACCGGTTTCTCTTTTGAAAGCATTGTTAATATTTTAAAACGCCAACGTTTTGCTACCATCGATGACCTTTCAATTTGGTCTTCTACTCCTCTCTCTCATTTCAGCTTTTCACTTTTCACTCGACAAACAACTCTCTCTCTCTCTTATCTCTCAAGTTCTAACTTCTGAAAATTAGAAACCCTAGCCGTCACTACGAGGACTACCATTCGTCGTTCCCCCATCTCTCTCTCAACGTCGCTTGCCTACAGTATATTCTTCTCTCTCAACTTGAACTCTCCATTTTTACCCATCTGTGTAGCTTTGTTCCTTCTTGAAAAACACTACGGAAATCCAACTTCCCCTAAGCCCGAAAACACAACTTTGCCTCTCTCTATCTTCTCTTTCTTTCTCTCACTCTCTCCCCGAAAACCCTAGCATCCCTTAATGAAGCCCATCACTCACTCTCTCACAGTGCAGCTTCTCCCAGATCTGAGTTTACATTTTTGTTTGAGTCCATATCCATGTGAACATTCCTCGCTTTTTAAAGGTAGATATGGATAGATTAGATCTGGGTTTACATTTTTGTTTGAATCCATATCCATGTGAGCATCTCTCGCTTTTTAAAAGTAGATATGGATGGATTAGATCTGGATTTTCGTTTTTTTTTTAGTCCATATCCATTTGGTTTGTAAATCTTGGTTGCCATTCCAGATTTGAAAGTTTTATGTGGGACTTGAAAAAACTACCATACCTGCAATTAAAAAACATCCATAAAGAAGAATTGTAAGAATGATTAATGATGAAGTCGAAAATAATTAGAACACCTTACTTGACTATTAATCACTGAAATCTCTGAGAGGGCTCCTTTAGTCATGTAGGTATGCTTGTAGTTTCTCACAGGAAAACACTAGTATGGATTGATTGCTATACAAGCTCTTTAGACCATCTTTTAGGCAAAAGAAAGCAAGGAATCCCTTGTGTTTCTTAATGATCATATTTGCAAGGTTGTTCTACGTAAGTAACTCCAAACCAAAAGCTCAATTCTACAAATAAATAAGGAGGGCATGCAGATGTCTAGAGGATGGACCAAACAGCTTAAACCTTAAAACCACTTGAATAGAAGCAGCAGTAACCGTCCAAAAAAACAACCCAAGATAGAAAGTACGGAAATAAAGTAAACCAAAAGCTTCCTATCCACTAATGCAATACGAAACAGAGATACCCAGTAACAACCACCATAGAAGAAAAAACCCTAATTGAAGAAGAAGAATCACCTTGCTCGTTGGTTTTTTATGAAGTTCGGACCTTGTTTAAGAAACTCTGTAGTTTCTCCAAATAATGGCCAGCCCATTGTTCCTGGAGGCAAACCTTTCTTCCTGTACCTCACCTCATTCCATCTCAGCAAAGTAGAGCAGATACTGAGCACCAACATCACCCCAAGAACTACCATACCTATAGATTTGGTTTGTGCGAAATGTTTTTGTCTTGGTTTTGAAGTTCTTGTAGATCTCTTGCATATCGGACTCATTCAGATAGCGAATGATTTGAATCTCTTCTTGTTGTTTGTTCTATCTTTTCTATTTCTCGATAATCTTTTGGTTTGGATCTAGGTATGGGGTTTTTTCTCATTTTTTCTCAATATAATATACATATCAATTGGTATGACTTTTTTACTAATTTCTTGATTTCCAGTTCTTTGTTTTTCACAGCTCACAATGAAGAGGATGGGAGGCTCGACTTCAAATGTTCTTCCACAGTTCTTTGTTTCTGCTTTTGAATTTTTCACTATTTGTTCATTGTAGAGTTGATGTTTTGTAGTACGATGTAAGCAACAATAGAAAGTATAAAGTATGTAGTGAATAGGCAATAAAAAAGTTTAAAAAATTCCTAATTCCTATAAAAATATTTATTATATAAAAAATGCCTATAAAAAATAATAAACATAAAAGGCTTTTAAAAAGTGTTGCAAAGTTTTTTTTTTTTTAAAAGCGTTTTAAAATTTGTAAAAACATATTTTCTTTGGTATAAAATTTGGATATCGAACAAATCTAGATAAAAAAAAAAAGCCTTTTAAAAAGTGTTAAAAAGTTTTTTTTTTAAAAGCATTTTAAAAATGGTAAAAAATTATTTAAAAAAACCAAAAATATATATATATAGCATGAAATCTTGATATCCGGTTGGTTTCAGGTTGAGATCTGGATATCCGTCCGGGTTTCAATTTGGTTTATTAGGTCGGATATTTGCCCACTTTTAAAAGCCGGATCTGGATCTTCCAAGATATTTGGATCCGGATGCACAGCCTTAACTCAATATAAAATTATGGTGCAAAATGTAAATTAGTCACTTTTTACTATAATACAACCAAATATAAATAACTTATATATTAAATACTTCTAATATAAAAATTTGAAATGAGGCCTCATTGTGAATATAATGACATAATTTAGTATTACGGGCCTTGCACATATTAATAAATTATAAAAAGTATTTAAATTTCTATTTAATGAATTGGTTTTTATAGTGTTTTAAAAATAAAATAGAAAAGCGCACTTTTATTTTTAGACGTCTTGTATAAAATGGAGCCTTACTCTACAGAAGAGATTTAGGTTCCGTTTGAATAGTGAAAGTATTTCATCTCATCATTACAAGTTTTTCAAATTTTCACACAAAATATAATCAACAATTCAATTTTTTTTCAAATACCAAAACAATAATAATATCAAAATATAATTTGCTAACAATATTTTTTCAACTTTTAACTTTTATTTCAACTCATCTCATATCAACTCACTATCCAAATGTTACCTTAAAACCCTTCATATGTAATATAAATATTTTATAACAACAGGGTCGATAATCATGCAAATAACCGCCTAATCTTGCCAACACATTCCCACCCATTTGATTTACACCCCAAAACTCACATTTGCTAAGCTTGGCATAAATCCAATGCTTTTGCAAAGTCTCCAATACTATCTTTAAGTATTCTTGGTGCTCCTTGTCACTTTGTGAGTATACCAATATATCATCAATGAATACTACCATGAAACTATCCAAATGCTGCCTAAAAATCCAATTCATTAAATCCATGAATGCTGCTAGGGCATTCATCAATCCAAAGGGCATTACTGTGAACTCAAAGTTTCCATAACGAGTTCGAAATGCAATCTTTCGTACATCCTCATCCTTGATCTTAAGCCGGTGATAACTCGATCGCAAATCAATCTTTGAAAATACTATTGCTCCTTGTAACTAATACAACAAATCGTTTATCTGTGGAAATGGATACCTATTATTAATGGTTACCTTGCTCGAATCTTGATAATCGATACACAGTTTCAAGGTTCTATCCTTCTTCTTTACAAATAATACTGGCGCTCTCCACGAAGATGAGCTAGGGCAAATAAAACCCTTCTCAAGGAGTTCTTCAATCTGCACCTTTAGCTCCTTCAACTCTGCTGGGCCCATTCAGTAGGGTGCCTTGTGTACTGGAGCCATTGCTTGGTCTAGCTCAATCACAAACTCCCATTCTCGGTCTGGGGGTAATCTAGAAAAATTGTCAGCAAACACTTTAGGAAAATCTTCAATCACCAGAATTCCCTTGACTCCCTTAAGCTCCTCCGTTGGACTGACCATGACTATGAGATAAGCGACAGCTCCTCTCATCATACTCTTCTTAACTCGTCCTGCTGTTACCATGGACAAAATTAATCTAATTGCTTCTCCCATGCAACAAATTCTATCCTTGGAGGGTAGATGAAAAACTACATCCCTTATTTGGCAATCTATCTTAGCATAGTGCCTCGATAACCAATCCATTCCTAAGATTAAATCAAACTCCATTGGATGGAAAGTGATTAGGTCTGTGGTTGAGGATAAACCAGTGACTTCCAACGTATAGTTCTTAACTATACGAGTACATTCAACAATCTTCCCATCTGGAATAGCTACTAGGACTCTTCTGGACAAGGGCTCCATATTCGACTCGCATCTTCGCACATAATCATAAGACACAAAAGATTGCGATGCTCCAGAGTCAAATAGAGCACATGTCATGTGTTGCATCAATTTAACCTTACCAGTGATTACTTCGGCATCCATTACCTCATCGATTTCCAAGTCCACCTCTCCTGGTGTGATAGCTTAAACTTTAGCCCTCACGGAGGTTTTTCCTTTGCTTCCTGGCTTTGTTGTTCCTCTAGGCGTGTTCTGTAGACTTAGATTATATGATCGGTCTGACCACATCAGAAACATGCTCCTGTGGCGAATCGACATTCACCGCTATAAATTCATCCACATCTTCGGCAGGGTGGGGGTGTAACCAGCACTGCACTTCCGACTACTTTCCCCTATCCTTTGTCCATCATGTAAGGAATCTTTCTCTTTCCAACATTATTTCCCAGTGAGTAGGGCATTTCTCTTTTCTGGTTCATATGGACTTGTGAAATCAAACTCCTCTATTCCGCCTCTACGATGGACACAACATTCATCAATTCTTGGAAGTTTTATATCTGCAAACAAGCAACCTGATTCTGAATCCTCAGTTGCAATCCATCTTGAAACTTGCGAGCTTGCATCTGCTCAGTTCCAATTAAAAGAGGGGCAAATCTTCCTAACTCCATATATCGAGTTGTGTATTGCTCTACCGTCATATTCCCTTGCATTAAGTTCGAAAACCCCAATGCTTTCTGCTGCTTGGCTGCCTCCAGAAAGAAACAACTATCAAATTCCCTCTTAAATCGCTCCCAATTCTCGTGCCAACAACTGTCTCTTCGTATCCCACCATATTCTAGCTTCTCCCTAGAGCAAGGGTCTAGCATACTGGACTTTTTGTTCTTCTTTAGATCCACTAACATCAAAGGTCCTATCCAAGTCAATCAGCCACTTTGTTGGCTCTCAAGGCTCCTTCTGTGCCCACAAAATTCGAGTATCTATACACCAAAAATCTCTTGAATGGACATCCTCGATTATCTCCTCTAGGCGGCTCTTGCCTAACATTTTGTCCTTGCTCCATTTGACGAATAGCCTCTGCTATTGCTATACGTTATTTGATGGATAGCCTCCACTATTGCTTGTCCTCTTTCCAGAGGAGGGTTCCTAGCCTCTTGTTCTCAGGTTCTTGGAGAAACATCTTCACGTCGCCCACGCACCATCACTTCTTTTCCTCCTGAAACGCATAAAACCAACGCTTGTCAGCCTTGTCTCAGAGAGTAATTACTTCTTCTCCACTTCACAGTTGTAGTCTAAACTACATACTTCCATCCAAGCAAACTTCTTTAGAGATTCAAACCTATAGCTATAAGATTAAAAGCCTATAACTATAAGATTCAATCCTATTCTCAGGTACCATGTATCCCTAGGACAACTTGTGGCTCTGTGACGCTCGCAACCCTCGCTTGGAATTAGACGGTGATTGAAGCGTCAGGACATGAAACTCAAGGCTACATACCCCTCGTATATGACAGTTAAGATGCAATGCACCTATAATCTAGCAGAATGCAGTAATTTGCAGTGGATAATTCTTTTAACTACTTAAGGACGTTGGCAATAAATAATCATGGTACCAAATGTAAAATCCCAAATGTTTGAAATTTCCATAATTTGACTTTTTCAAAATAGAAAATTGTTTTAAAGCAATTTCCCCAAAACAAAGGGACCATCAAAATATTGTTTCACAAAACCATAATTCATTGTCTTTTCATCAAAAGGTCTTAGGTTCCCACTTTCCTCATCACCATGGCCCCATCTGGAGTCAGACACCAATAGACCCCTTGTGACTTTGGAGGCTCAGGTGCTAGTAGACCTAAATCCTTTGCTATTTCCTTTGCATCAGCCATAGATTTAGAGGCTCTCTTGAGAAAAGTCGACAACTGGTCCATGTTCCACCAAAATTTCAAATTCTTCGATGGGCTGGTGTTAGTAGCATCAATCTCAGTATCACTAATGCTAACTAGTATTTCTCTCATAAGCGAGGCCGTGTACTTCAAAACATTTGTCTTAAAGTTATGACAAGCCTCCATGGTGTACTTGTCCTCTATCATGGAGCCATCTACGTTCCAGATTCTATGGAGTTTGGGGCACTTATCACAACTTCTACCATTCCGGGTGGAGAATGGTAGTGAAAACTACCACAGAGATTTCAAGAAATCTCAGCAAGTAAATAGTCAACATACAGCAGATATCACAGGCATATGTAAGTAAACCACGAATAATAGCAATCCATAAATAAATGCATGGACATGAACTTTGACATATGCAACACAAACCTTTCATAAATCATATTTTCATATTTGAGACTTCTTATCACAAGGTCATATTGTTTAAGCTCGAGTACTTGTTCCCGTAAAGCATCATGCCATTCTTGTTATTTCATAACATTTTCATATTGTGATCATATCACATCGTAGCATATCATGGCATATTATATCATATCATAACAGATCTTAACATGGAGCTTAAATGCCTTATTTGTTTTATGATTCATATGAATGGATACCTCATAGCTCCCTTAAGCATTGTGTGTTCCCTGCTAGTTACCTTATCAACCAACGATCCATTTGATTGAGGTGACTACGTCATCATATCAACTTATCCTTTTACGGTAGTTTGCTTACTTTGTCTTCACCGTACGACACCCATTAGCTTTAGGTGCAAGCTCGCTCTGGTATCCTTTCCTTAAGGAACTATTCGAGACCCATCGACTATACTTTGTCGACCCAGGGGTGTCTCCACTCGACTTTAAACACTCTGAGTGGACATCGAGTTTCACTAGGGTATTTTCCCGTCCTAGCACTTAGGGTCGTGATAAAACATACTTTTGACTCTGTTTTGAAAATATAGACTTACATGCATGTGACATGAACACATGGCATTACACTTTACCATACTCATGCAAACATGTACAACCTGAAACATATATGATCCAATTCACAATGTACATCTCGCAATATGGCTTGAAAACATTAGAACATACAATCATATGATAAATACATGTAAACATATTTGAATCACACTCTTCCAAACCCAAAACAAATTCGGATTCCCTTAATATGGCCTTGGCCGAATCATCCAATTCCTCCAATCATGAATTTACATCATCACAACACATATTCTCATGCTTTTACACGTTTATAGATCAAAACAAGCATGCAAGGCACATATACATGTCAAAACCGAAATCCTGATCATGGCATATTCGAAATACACTTCAACAAACCATCATAAAAACATAGAATCTCATATTCATATCAAAACCAAATATACATACCACAATATAACAAGATTCAATCAATGAAAAATGAACAAAGTTCACAAAATATATACAATAGCTATCCAAAGTAAGTTGGGAAGTTTACTTACAAAAGTCCGAAGTATAAACTAGTAAAATCTAAAAAATACATGCAAGACATATTAGAAAACAACTAGAGAAACCCTAGTCAACTAGCTAGCATTTAACATTTAATATAAATAGCGAGGGATAGAGAGTTATACCGTCGACGGGATAACCTGTGCGTCGCTCGCTAGCCGTCACAACGATAATGCCGAAGGAGCATATGGGGAGGCTACACCGCGTACAGTGGCTGTTTAAGTGTTTGGATAGCTAGGTGTGGTCTTGGAAGGGCCTAAGGTGGCCTTAATGATGCTGGTAGGGAACATAACACAACAGCTCTAGCCGTGTGCAGTGAGGGTCAGTCACGCGCAGTGACTATCCATCACATGCAGTGATCAACCCACCACGTAAAGTGGTGGTTTGGGCTTGGGCTAGGCTAGGGGAGGTTGCTGGTGGAGCCGTGGAGGCTCGGTGGTGGTCCGTGGTGGCTGGCCGTGCACTGTGAGGGGAATAGGTGCCGAGGGAGAGTGAGAGGGAGTGTGTGTGCATGGGGGACAGATCTGGGCTGTGGGTGGTATGGTTGGGTTCATGGTGGCTTGAGGATGCCAGAGAGGGTGGTCACACGCCGTGGGTGGCAGCGTACGGCGGTGGGGAAGCCTAAACCCGTGCGGTGGAGAGGGGGGCACCAGGAGGTAGAGGAGAGGCCTATTGGCTGTGGGTTCATGGGAGGAGGAAGGGGGAAAACCTGAGGAGTCTCGTGGTGGTGGCCGGTGGCCGAGATGGCAGCGCACGGTGGTGCTAGGAGGTTGCACAGTGAACCCGTGCATGGGTGAGCTGTGTAAGTGCGTGGTGGAGGAAGGTGGCTGCATGAAAAGGGCTGAGGCCGCTGGAGGTGGACTGTCGGTGGCAGGGGAGGTTGCCATGGGAGAGGTGGTGTGGCGCCCCCAACTTCCATGTACGGACACACACGAAAATCGAGACACCCGGGATGATGACAATACGGTCACGCACCCCATCGACATGTGCTGAGTGTGTGCAATGCAACACGTGTACAATAAAATACGCAGTGGAACGGTAAAGTCAAATAACTAAGTACCAGAGTTTAATACAATATCAGAGTACTGAAAATCCACATGTCAACATAATACAATTTTCTTGTTCATAAAACAACCTCAAATAAAAATACAAATACAACATAGAATATGATCTTCAACACAAAAATAGCCATGTCCCTACTCCTCAGGCGGAGCCGCATCCTCGGGCTCTGCCTCATCAAAACCTGCACCGAAATCTACAGTTCCACAAAAATGGAACCGCAGGTAAGTAAAACCCAGAAAACTCAAAGACAATAAATATATTTAAACAACCAACTCTATGCATGCTCATGATGACCCAAGCGTAAAAACCCGAGAAAAACACATTTCTCAAAAACACAATTTTCTCACTCACGCCAAAAACACCATTTGGCATTGATTAACAAATCCAGGAATAATTCCTTTAATTCCAATTTTAACCGTATGCACCATGGCCTCCCCTAGGGACCATCCACATACTCTGGCTTCCCATCTTCACCCCACGGGTAACGACCGTGCAAGTGATACATGAGTGATGCCCAGTTCCGCGCCCACCGCGTACATAGCCAGGCATCCTCTGACCCCCGCCAGCCCGAGGAGTCACGGAGTCGGATCGAGAGCGCTACCATCTCGTCCAAGTCCCGGGCAAAAGCCCCAGGGGACGACACTCAGTATATTCCGCTCCCGAGTGTCCAGAGGAGCTCCACCGAGATAATATCCCATCTCGGCTTGGGGGTGATACACACGCACCCAAAAAGCCTTAAATATAATTTTATAAAACACACACGCACCCACGCATGCGTGCACAATGCCATGAAATCAACAACCAACAGTTATCAGCTCAATCAGATAACCAATTCACAGTTTATAAAACAAGTTAGTGCAAAAATATATTAAAGTCTTAAAAGTCTTTTGGAGAAATACTTACAGCGCTTTAAAATAATTTACGGAGGATCACGGAGGAACTGGAAGCACCAAATCAGCAACTCCACAGTGTAAAAACACTGTGGCCGAATACACTGTAAACCCAAATTTGCACGGAGTCAAACGAAGACTTGAAATTGATAGGGTAGGGCCTATTGAGGTCGGTGAAGCTAATGGTAGTGAAAGTTGGCCGTGGGTGGCGGCCGAAATGGTGGTTTAAGGCCGAGAATAGCAAATCGGAAATGGAGCTCGCACGGGCGGCTCCGGCGACGGATCGGGGCTGGGTTTGGGTGGAAAAGCTTGGTATTGGGCCGGTGAAGAAGTGGTGAAGAAATGGTGGCCAATGGTGGCCGGACGGCGGCGGAACGGCGAGGAGAAGCCTACGGCTTCGCACGGCTCTCGGAGGCTAACGGCGGCGCGGCGTGGGCTGAGATTTGGAGGGGTAGCTCGCCGGCAGGTGGGGAAGCCGGTGGTGCCGGCGGTGAGGGCCACGGCCGGCCGGAGGCGGCGCCGGTGGCTGTAGACCGAAAACACGTGGGAGAGGAGAGAGAGAGTGACGCGGGGCTGGGTGAAACCGACGGGGAAGAAGAAAAAAAAGAAAGAAAAGAAAAGAAAAGGAAGAGAAAAAGGAAAGAGGAAAAAGAAAAGATAGGGGAAAAGAAATGAGGTCCAATCCTCACCACTTTCGAGTCACAACTGATCCTCAAAACATTATTTTTAAACCAGTAAATTAAATAAAACAAAATAAACTCAAAACTAATTAAAATAAATATTAAACTCCAACAATAAACATACTTTAAAATAAAAGGAAATTAAATCATAGAACACCAATTAAAATTAATCAAACGCAGTGAAAAGCTTTAAATAAAACAACAATAATTTTAAAACCTATAAACGAACCAATTTAAATCAAAGATCAATTTAAATCTGAAATAATAATTAATAAGAAGAAGCCCCAATAAAATATTTTCACAACTTAAAATATTATAAAATAATATTTTAAAACTCCCAAAATACTAAAACTAGAGAATCAATCATTAAATTAATTAAAATAATCCTTCATTAAAATACACTAAAATACGGGGTGTTACAGGTGGCGCTGGAGAATGGCGCACGGCTGCACTTGGACTCCTAAGCCTGTTTGGGCTTGCACCATCGAGGGAGGAGGAGGAGAGAGCGTGAGGGGGCAAGGCCGGTGCTGGGAGACTTGCCGGAGGGAGGGGAGGTCGGTGGTGGTGGTCGTGTGGCATGCCGACGCATGGCGGCACCAGGCTGGGAGCTGGAACCTTTCGGACGAGGGAGGGGGCTGCTGCGTACGTTGCAAGCTGAGAGGGAGGAGAGAGAAACGAGAGGGAAAAGTGAGGGAGGAGAGAGAGAGGGATGGGGTTTTATACTAAAATTTGACTTCTGGGGTCTATAAAATAGTCTACGGTGACCCTTAAACACTGATTTAAAAACACATAAATATTTATTTAATTAAAAGCATTGAGATGAATAAAGCTAGAATATTATTTAAAATAATATTCCTTCATCATTTATAAAACGATGAAGTCTTACTTAAAATATTTAAAAGAGTAAAACTATTAATTTAATTAAAGATTCCATCATTATTTAGATCACATAATATTTTAAATAACTGGAATCATTTATATAAAATGATTCCCACAATTATAATATTTTTGGAGCTCTTCAAATATATTATAATTTAGTTATTTAAAATATTATTTAGATAAATAACGATGAGAATATTCCATTTAAAATACTCATAACTTTAAAACACAAAATGACTTTTAGAAATCACGTAGTATCTTTAAAAACACGCCATCAGGATCTGGCACGCGTAACGGGGCTCTTCGACACTAGAGGAGAGGAGTGGGCTGTCCATCGTATCTGACGTAATTGCTTACATCAGAAGAAGGAAGGAAGGAGCAGGGTATTACGGGACAAGTGTCACTTCTTGCCTCTTCCCTAGGTTTCTATCTATATAAGACTAAATGACCCTTCTTGTGCCATGTGGTGCCTACACCCATTTTTAGAAGTCATTTTAGGCTTCAAACCCAAAGTTCAACCTAGTTGGCTGAAATTCACATTTTGTTGGGCTATTTCCTTCACCTATCTCTTATAGACTTGCTATTGTTAGAACTCTTAGGAACCAAAAATACCATATACTCTAAGGCTTTTTTCCTTCCAACACTTGGAATCTTCTAAGTACTAAAATAATTCTCCAAATAAAAATAGGAACAGGGACTTGGCAAAGTTTGGGTTCTCTCAAAAATGCAAAAACTTCTAGGGAAAGTCAAAGGCGATCGAATCCTACAATGAAAGAGGTTGTTAAAAATGAAGTTTTGAAGTTGCTTGATGTTGGCATCATCTACCCTATCTCGAATTGCGAGTGGGTGAGTCCAAATCAAGTGGTTCCAAAAAAATCTGGTTTGACAGTTATGAAAAATGATCAAGATGAGTTGATTCCTATGAGAATGACCACTGGTTGGCATATGTGTATCAATTATAGGAAATCAAATGTAGCCACTAGGAAAAGGATCATTTTCCCTTGCCTTTTCTTGATCAAATCTTGGAAAAAGTTGTTGGCCATGCTTTGTACTGTTTTCTAGATGGTTTTTTGGGCTACTAGCAGATTGAGATAACTTTAGAGGACTAAGAAAGACTAAGAAAAGAGCAATTTTAGACGAATGCCCTTTGGTTTATGTAATGCACCAGCTACTTTCCACTGATGCTTGTTAAGTATTTTCAGTGATATGTTTGAAATCATTTTGGAAGTATTTATGGATGATTCTCTGTTTTAGGCAGCTCCTTTAATGATTGTTTAGCTAACTTACAAGCTGTATTGGCTAGGTGTGAAGAAAGAAACCTACTACTCAATTGGGGGAAATGTCACTTCATGGTTCAGAAAGAGATAGTCCTTGGGCATATTATTTCAGCTAGGGAATTAAGGTTGATAGGGTCAAGACTGACCTAATTTCTAAGCTCCCGGCACCTAAAATAGTAAAGGATGTTAGGTCATTCTCAGGTCATGCCACTCTTTATAGGAGATTTATCAAATGTTTTAGTTTCATTTCTAAACCTGTGTCTTTTACTCATGCATGACACTGTTTTTAAATGGAGAGTTGAGCACCAAAATTCTTTTGACCAACTTAAAAATTTACTCACCATAGCCCCTATCATGCAACTCCCTGATTGGTCCCTCCCTTTTGAAATTTTGTCTGACGCCAGTGACTTTTCCATAGGGCCTGTGCAAGGACAACGATGGGTAATCTCCCTTTTGTCATATATTATGCAAAGCAAAACTTTAAATGGACCTTAAAAGAATTATTCAACCATTGAAAAAGACGTGCTTGGTGTTGTCTTTGCCTTGGACAAATTTTGGACTTACATTCTTGGCTTCCCTATGGTAATTTTTATTGACCATGCAGCTTTGAAATATCTATTGACAAAAAAAGATGCTAAACCACACCTCATCCAATGGATCCTCTTGCTTCAAGAGTTTGACATCACCATTAAGGACAAAAGGGGTGTAGAGAATGTGGTTGTTGATCATCTCTCCAAACTCCAATTCACATAAATTGAACCCTCTTCCTCTATATCTGATTCTTTCCCTGATGATCACCTCTTGTCTATTGATGTTCTACCTTGGTATGCTGACATTGTGAATTTTCTAGTGACAGGTCAGACTCCATCATATTGGACTGCTCAAGACTTAAAACGATGCAAAACTGAGAGATTAAGTATTTCTTCTACGATGACCCCTATCTGTTTAAATACTGCTCAGATCAAATCATTCAAAAGTGTATCCCAAATGATGAAATATCTGTTGTTCTTACTACTTGTTATACGGAGGTATGTGGTGGCCATTTTTTTGCTCATAAGACTATGGCTAAAATTCTGCAATGTGGTTTGTATTGGCCTACTATGTTTAAGGATGCATATAGTTTTTGTAAATCTTGCGAACATTGTCAAAAGTTAGGTGGAATAATGAAATGAAACATGATGCCTCTACAACCTGTTCTGGTACTTGAAGTTTTTGACTGTTGGGGCATTGACTTTATGGGACCATTTTCTTCTTCTTTTGGTCATTTATACATTTTAGTTGTTGTTGATTATGTGTCCAAATTGATCGAAGCTATTCCTTACAAAACAAATGGCCACCAAATTGTACTTAAGTTTTTAAAAGAAAACATTTTCTCTCACTTTGGCATGCCTAAAGCTATAGCACCCATTTTTGCGACAAATCCTTTGCTGCTCTCTTGCATAAGTATGACATTCACCATAAGGTTTATACCCTATACCACCCCCAAACAAATGGTCAAGCTGAGCTTGCTAATAGGGAAATTAAGGCCATTTTAGAAAAAATTGTCAATCCTAATCGTAAGGAACGGCCTTTCAGATTACTCGATGCATTATGGGCTTATAGCACTGCATACAAAACTATTCTGGGTATGTTTCCTTATCGGTTAGTTTATGGTAAGGCTTGTCACCTCCCTGTTGAACTTGAACACTGTGCCTTTTCGGCCATCAAAAAATTTAATTTTGATCTTGACCAAGCTAGATCTTTGAGGAAATTACAGATTTATGAATTAGAAGAACTTGGGAGGGATGCTTTTGATAACTTTGAGCTGTCTAAGGAACGCATGAAGTTTTTTACATGATAAGCATATTCACATAAAATCCTTTGAACCGAATCGGCAAAAGCATGAAGTTGCGATCTCGGTGGAATGGTCCTTATATTGTTCAAACCATTTTCCCTCATGGTGATATGGAGATCCTTAACCCACAAAATGGGAATGTTTTCATGGTTAATGGTCAGAGACTTAGGATAGTTTTGGGGGGTGAGATGAGAATTTTGTGTTTTGTTTTAAAGTTTAAAATATTATTTTTTAGTTTTGAAATTTGAAAAAGTTAAATTGGAATTTGAAAAAGTTATATTGGGATTTGAAAAAGTTGAATTGTTTATTATATTTTATATGGGGATTTGAAAAAGTGTAATAATGAGATGAGATGAAGATGAGAAATCTCATCTTGTCTTTGCCCCCAAACCTATCCTTAAACCTTTCCTTACTAATTTCTCACCTAAAGATTCCACTCTCCATTTGCTTGATCCTATCTCTCTCCTAGCTAGTTAATTTTCTCCTTTTCCTAGTTTTCTTTATGTTGTTTTGTTTTGTTTTTTTCCTTTTCTTTTGCAGGTATTACTTTCTGTATTCGTTTTTTTTTTTTCATCCTCACTCAGGCACCCCTTCTCTTTTGTTTCTTGTCTTCTTATGTTTTCTATCTTTTTTATCATTGAGGACAATGCTCCTTTCAAGTTAGGGGGGTGGGAGTAGAATCATTTATCTGGCACTATCATGCTTTGTGTGAGACACAATCATGAACTTTTTTATGATTCAAGAGGATTTAGAATTGGTATTTTCGAACTTTAATGCCTATGAAAGGATTTGTTGGAGTTATGGGCTACTTTAGCTTCTAATGATCTAGATTTTAGCTCAAAATAGAAGTTTATCCAATTTTTAGTTGATTAGGCTAGGGGTGTTTTGCTAAGAAAACTGCTAACTACTGCTACACATACATTCAGAATACCTTAGTTGACAATTATGCCATGATTTGGCAATCAACATTGTAGCTGTATGGAACTCTGATGAACCATATCCTAATGGCTCGGGAAGAAACAAAAAAAAAAAGAAAAAAAAAAGAAAAAGAAAGGGAGAATGAAAACTTGAAAAACAAATGAGAAAAGGGACAAGCTAGGGATCAAGAAACATTGTATGATGAAAAATGCTACCTATTATTGGGATTCCTAAATAAATGAAAAAAAGAAAAGAAAAAGGCATTTTAAAGTGTAATAGCATGAAAGCCACCATTGCAATGGTTTTGAATAAGAGTGAGATCAGTTGGTCTTTCTGGATCAGCTGCTGTTGTTGGAACTTTTAATGGAATTTGGTAGTCAATTTTGGAAATTTGATCACGCACTTGCACACTCAGGGTTAAGCATTATTTTTCATTTTCTCATTGGATGATTAACTAGATAATGTATAAGATTCTGTGGAGAGTTACTATCTGATTTACATTAGCTCCAATGCTTTAAAACCAATGAATCTGATATGTGTGGCATAGATTTTTTAATATTAGTGATTTTGGATTAAAGTTGAGTCTACTTGCCTTCTTGATCACTTTATTTGCTAGAGACTAACAAGAAGCTTGTTGGGGTGGGGGGGGGGGGTTATGAAGTGTCAAAAATGCGTAATTAAGTAGCTTAAGTGAGTAAACTATTTCATCAAAGAAGAGTTGAGCACTTAATTATGCATCAGATTTTAGTATTGGAGTCAAATTGATTTCTGCCAATTTTTTGCACATAAAACATATAGAAACTATAACTGGTGGCACTAGGAATAACTTGGCATTATATTTGTGAGCCATAAAATCTAAAGTTCCATATTGGCCCTTAAAATGATAAGCATTTGCACTTATATGTTGCAGGTGGAAGAGAAAAAAAGCCAACTGAATGGAACATTGTTGCTAAGTCAGAGACTAGGGGCAAGTTTCGGACATGAAGCAAGGGGAAGAAAATCAGTTAGGAGCTGGGGTGCATAAAGGAGCAGATGGTGCAATGGAGAGGGGGATTTATTGAAAAAAGAGAGAAAAAAAACTGCTATGGTGGAGAGGAGGAGAGAAGCAACAACAGAAGCTTTCTCTTCCCATTTCTTTTCTTTTCTTTTTGTTATTCTTAATTCCTAGACACTAGAATGCTTAGACAAAATTTTGATTCAAAGATGTTGAGCTAATAGTCTAAGCCTAAGTTTTGGGGAGTAACCCAGAAACGGATTGGATTGATTTCTCACTTCCCCATTGATTCCCATTTCACAACTTATTGAGTTACGATGTTTGTTATATTTGGAGAAGCTTGGAATTCCTTCCCCTTAATCTTGATTTGTTGTTGATGCAAGGCACAACCGATGCTTGACCTGATTTAAGATTCTGATAGTCTTCTTTTATTGTCCAAACTTGCTTTGCAACCTAGTAGGAAATTTCGGCTAAGATATAAACTGCTTAGGTGTTTGAGTTTTTGTCTCTTAGGTTGATAGTTTATATTCTGCACAGTATATCTTTAAGATATTGCAAATTTGTCATTTCTTCATTGTGTTTTTTTCCTTGAAATTCTCCCCTCAGAAATGAAGAGCAGATCTTTAAACCAACCCAAAATTCACATGTTCAACCATAAACTTCTTCATATGTAATTAGACACTTTCCGTTCACGTTCACATTGCTGAAGATTCATCTTTGTATATACAATAGTTATCATGTCTTTTTACTCCTATTTACTGACTTGCTCTCTTGTAAATAAAATTTAATGTTTACATGAACAACATTGTCCCAGTGAAATTGATCTTGGAACTCATCCATTTACTACTTTGAAAGCTTCTGCACTTCGAAAATAGATTAAGTAGCTCATCAACTACCACAACTTCTATTTCCTACGTTATGTTGAACTTGAGTGAGCTTTTTAAGTAAGGAAGTACCTTTTTATGGTTAATTAATATTTTGGGATGTTTAGTTTATTCTGGCCTCAATTGTTTTAAGTCACCTTTTATTTCTGTTGTGATTGTTGCATACTACAAGTTACTTACTAGTATGCATTCGATATTAACTATCATGAACGGGAGTATGTAACCATGATTTGCATGTCCTGATGCATCAAGTCTCCATTCCATCCCAAGCGGTGGCCTAGGGGCATCACAAGAGGACTCATGTCTTAGGTCACGACGGACATGGTAATATTAGGACTAGGAGGGCATTACTGCATGAGGAGCACCAGCCACCTCTAGACCCTGCTGATTGGATTAGTGAGACCTGGACCCGTTGACTTCAATGTCAATAGGAGTGAAATAGCTCGACCAACCACACACTACGGGATCTACCATAATCCAATCGAGCAGCTGAGCTAGGTCGGGCAAACCAAAGGCCGTCAATACCTCAATTGAACACTAGAGAGAGTTGGAAGAACGAGTTATCTGACTCTTCCTTGTATCACATATGATTATGTGAGGAGGGATCTCTAGGAATGGAGGACATGTCAACTGAACGCTAGAGAGAGTTGGAAGAATGAGTTAATGCATACTATGACTTGGAGGAGGATACCTTCTTCTATCACACTCAGCAGGAGGTGTTGGATGATGAGGATGTCACCGAGGATTCCTCATGTAGTTCGGGACCTTAGAATCTTTGATAAGTATGCGTATAGTACACATGTGTTGCATGCATTATTCATTCGCATTAATTCATACCCCGATTTCGAGGATAAAATCTTCTTTTAAGAGGGAAGATGTAACACCCCCTCTAAAAAGCTCTTTAGGTCTTGACCTTGGTAACCAGGACCTAGATAGTATAAGTTGATTTACTTGAGAAGAAGGAAAATTTTTGGAGCTTGATTGGTTTATTAGTATTATTTTGGAGAACTTTTAGTGCTTATTAATTTTGAGGAAATGTATCAAGAGACCAATGGGAGAACGACAAATGGCATTGATGGGCCAAGTGATTTGGTTAAAGGCCCAATAATGGTTTAATAAGGGCCCTAGTTTACTAATTTGAAATGGGCTAAGGTCAGACACAAAGACTTAAGCCCAACTTGTTGGATACAAGATTATGAGCCTAGCTTATCAGACACAAGATGCTAGGCCCAACTTAGTAAGCATAAAGACTATTGGGCCCAACTTAGTAAGATTCATGACTATTGGCCCAATGGAAGAAAGACCAAAAGTTGGAACCCATCCTAGTGGACTATTGAGGCCAAGGAAAGGCCCAATAAATCTAGACATGGGGCCCATAAAAAGGTTCACTCTTGAGCCCACACAAAGTAGAATAAAAAGTTGGCCCAATGAGAGCCCAACACTTGAAGCCCAAGCCTTTTATTTCATTTCACTCTTCCAAATGGGACCCATACACCATACCATTGGTTTCCATCTTCCCAAACCCATCCCACACAACCCTATGGTTTTTTTTTTCAAAACCATGGTCAGCCCCCATAATGTCAAGCCTCCATCGCCCCAACAAGGTCCTTCATCAAACACTAATAGCACAATTGCCACCCTTGAATGCCGACTACCAAGCATGGTCCAAAAACTTCATCATTTCTGATTTTCTTTCACTTTTCTCACTCACTCTAGATCAATCTCTCATGACTCATGAACAGTATCTAAATTGCAAACCTTGTCACATAAAATGATGGCATGTTAAATGCCAACCAAGTCCACCAATCGGCACACATGAAGCTAACCAATAGACCCCTAAAACAAGCCATTGAAATATTGAATTTTCAACTAGATTTCATGTGGATTTCAACCCCATTAATCCTCATGATTTCACCTAATAATCAAACCTAACAAGAGGATGAAACAGTTCCAAGAGACAAAACCGAAAACACAACTATTTGGCCTAGGAAATGAAACTTGCTAGTTAAAACACCAATGCTTTTTTTGAAACTGTTCTGCACCTAAACCAGCCATGTTCACACCCCATTAGCACCCTCTCTAGCTCTGGAAACATGTCATAAAATCACCCTCATGACACCCTTGAAGTCTGCCCACACAATGACCAAAATTGCTGGATTAAATTGGAGCTACTCTAGAAGGTTACTCGGTTGAAACCTATGACCAATTAGCCTTCCTTCATTTTCTGCTCAAACTAGATTACATGACATCCATGCATACCTCAATACCCACCTGGGAAATCCACTCAACAATGGCCATTATGCCAACAAAGTAGGTCACAAAGATAGGACAAAGAGGGATAAAAACCTAGACAGTTTTTGAATCAAAACCATTGGCCATCAATGTACTTTCTCGTTGGATTGTTTTCCAAATTTCTGAAGCTAACTAGCCCCTGCACCTATGGCCTTCCTCTAGCTCTTTTCCATGAAGTAATCAAGTGCTTTAGGTAACTATTCAAATGAACCAAAAGATGACACACCTAAAATTTCACTCAACACGTTGCCCACAACCACCAATCACCTCCTAATGGATGCTCGTATTATATCTATGGGTGTTAACCTTGCCTCACGTTGTGATTGTTGCAAGAATGGACATTCTGAAACTCTAGATCATGTTCTGTGTTCTGGAGATATTGCTATTGTAGTTTGGCAGAAAGCCTCAATGGCATTAGTTGTTCAATGCATGACATCTTCATCATGGCGGGCACGCATTTCCTGCTGGTTCAATTGTGCTAAACATGCATCCCAGCGGGGTGTACTTGTAGGTCTACTTCCATGCCTAGTCACTTGGAAACTGTGGGTAAGATGGTGTAAGGCTAGAATGGAGGCGGCTTATGAATCGGTAGAGGAAGTTTAGCTTGTAGTTAAGTTTTGGCTGAGCCGAGTTTCAGAGAATATGTCAAAGTGTAAGAGGCTTTCTCTGTCTCCTATAAGATCCTTACCAATATTAATGTCCCTATTAAGTAGGAGTCTGTGAGCTGACCTCATTCGATGGTGTGGAGAAAACCAACGGTACGGTGGGTGAAGTTGAACGTTGACTGGAGTAGTAGGAAAAACCCGGGATCTTGTGGAGGGGGTGGAATGATTATTGGGGAATGTCAAGGCTACCTTTTTAGAACATCTGGGTTTGGGCACTAATAATGGGGCTGAATTAAGGGCCCTATTGAGAGGCGTTGTGGTTTGCAAAGAGTCTGGCTTTAATCATGTGGAGATAGAGTGTGACTCTACATTACTGGTTCACTAGTTGACTTTGGGTGCTTGCAATGTTTGGCATCTCTGGGACTATTGGGAGTTGTTGCTTGAATGCCTTGAAGGCATGGTTTTTTCCTTTGCACATATCTTCCGTGAGGGTAACCAAGTTGTTGACTTCTTTGCTTTTCAAGGGGAATCTGGGATCACGAGGACATATGGATTAGGTTTTGACTTATTATCTTGTGCTGTGAGGGGCATGATTTGACTGGATAAGATTGGTATTCCTTCTATAAGGGTTTAAGGTATGAATATTTTGATTTCCTTTCTTAAAAAAATAACTTTTGGGGCAGAAAGTTAGATGGTTCTCGTTGGGCTTGGTATAGGTTGGGTTTTATTCTAATTTTTTTTTATGCATGGGGTCTTTCTATAAATCCCAAGTGTCTTGCTGTTACCAAGGTATTCCACTACCATACGTGAGGGCTTATTAATAAATTTGGGACGGGGCTGCTATGTGGGTTGGCTACCGGCTCTTCGATTAAAAAAAACAAAACCACCAATCACCTCCCACACCCTTTTGCAAAACCATGCACTCCTTTACCTCTCACCCCTCCTTTGAGTCCTATAAATACATCTATTCACCCATCACGTCTTCGCACAGCTTTATCTAGCTTTTCTTTAGTGTTCTTGAGCGAGGTTCTTGAAGTGAGTTGATTTTTGAGAGCTCAGGGGTCATGATTTATGTAAGTAATCATGCCTTATCTATTCTTGGGTGTTAGATTGATATGTTGTGCTTTGCATTATGGCATGAGAATGAGGGTTTGATTGAGTTATAAAAGGTTTTACTTGAAGTGATGCATTACGGGCCATATTTGAAGTTTTTCATGTATAAATTATTTTGATATGAAATTTTAGCCATGACGTGTCTTGACATGTTATCTTAAGTGTAGTTAACATCTTGAATAATTGATTAAAGGTTTAAAAGTGAGGAAAACAGCATGTCATGATAGGTTTATAAGCCATTATCTTGTGTTGATCATCTAAGCATTCGGTTTCCACTTGTATGAGAGTGATCTTGGCATATCATGATTTATTTTCCCAAAGATGGTGTTATTAACCTTGAGAAACCAGTTGTCATCATGTTAGGGATTGAAATGCATGATTCATTTAGGCTTTAAAATCCACATTGATAAAGAGAAGCTAGAAACACATGCATGTACTCAGTTTGAGGGTTTTATGATGGTTTGGTGTTATTCAATGCATAAGTGTTGGGATAAACTCACGTGAAATGAATATAAGTTATAAACATGCCCTTAAGATCAGATTTATGGATTGATAATTGATACTATTTGATCACAAATGCATATATTGAAGTTACAGGCTTGAAATCACAAAAATGTTCACCGAAAGCATGCCATGGGTAGAAATTTCATAGTAGTTATTTGATTATTGCAATTCTACGGTCATATATGGATTTTAAACATGGAAAATATGAGGTATGTGAAATTTGGTGAAACTTGGGGCCATAGTGCAAATAAGTGAAAGTTTAGGGCCTAAATAACAATTTTGGAAAATTGTAGGGGCAATTTCATAAATATATTTTGAACCCTTTTGATTATGAACATCTTTCTTAGTTTACAATTCCTAACTTATAATAACTTTCATTACAGCCGTACCAATTTCTTTAAGTACCTAAAAAGTTTGTAAGTTAGCTCTTCCCATTTCCACTCTAGAACAGGCAATGATTGCAACTCTCTTGCCGGCCTTTGCTGTTCTGCTTTCACCAATTAGCATATCGGACACTTGGCTACAAATTTCTCCACATCCCTTTTTATTCCATCCCACCAATAATGCCCCTTCAAGTCCAGATACTATTTTGTACTGCCGAGGTGTGCACTGGAAGGGGTACAATGAGCTTCCCTCAATATATTTTCTTTCAAACTCCGAGTTTGTAGGGATTACCTTCCTAGTTTTGTAATGTAGCATTCCATTCTTGCAAATGTTGAACTGTTGCGGTCCTCCTGATTCCAGAATTTTCCATCAAAGTCTACTAAGCTTCTCATCCTTTTGCTGCTGCTCCTTGATTTTGTCATTGCTTGGCAGGATAATTTCTTGTATTGCTTATGATGTTGCATTACTTGGAGAATTCCCAGTTAACAAACCTCTCATTGCAAGTAAGGAATTTGGGACTGTCTAGGCCTTACGACTGAGGGCATCTGCTACTATATTAACCTTTCCCAGGTGATACTTTATTGCGCACTAGTAATCACTTGTCATCTCGATCCATCTCCTCTGCCTCATGTTCAAGCTCTTCTGGCTGAAGAGATATTTGAGGCTTTTGTGATCAGTAAAAACTTCACACCTTTCTCCGTATAGGTAACGTCTCCAAATTTATAACTCGAAAACTACTGGGGCTAACTTTAGATCATGGGTGGGATAATTCTGCTCATGATCCTTGAGCTATTGCGAAGCATACGGACTCGTCCCATCAGCACACATCCTAGTCCCATTATTGATGCGTCACTATACACCACAGAGGGCTTGTGGGGTTCGGGTAATGCCAAGACTGGCGCCATAGTCATAAGGGGTCTCGAAAGTTTAGAGAAACCTTCAACAAATCTCCAATAGTACCCGGCTAGACCAAGGAAACTGTGTATCTCAAGGGTGTTACTTGGCTTCTACCATTTCATTATTGCTTCTATTTTTGCAAGGTCCACTACCATGCCCTCGTTGGATATGACATGCTCTAGAAGCTTTACGTTTCTAAGCCAAAATTCTCTTATAATTAGTTTTGCTAAACTTGGTGCTCTTACGACCTTTCGAATAGTCTCAAGTGTGCGCGGTGTTCCTCATCACTACAAGAGTAGATCAGAATGTCATCAATGAAAACTACCACAAAGGTTATCCAAATATGGCCTAAAGATTTGATTTATCTGATTAAGCCCAAAGAATAACGCGGTAGTTGTAGCACAGCTTTCGGGTGTTGATTTCACAGAGAAACAAATTAAAAGAATAGTAGAAGGAACAAAGAAACTAAAGAAAAATATTAAATGATTAATGGAGAACAAAAATTAATTTCAAATGCAAATTAAAGTGAATCAAAGTGACTAACAGAGAAAGTACTTAGATTTGACAAACAGTAAACCGTTGGGAATCCCTTGCACAAATATGATATTTTAATTATTCTTAATTCATTGAATAACTCAATTGGGGATTCAATTCCCAAAATTCTCAATCGGAAGGTATATATTTATAAACCAAGATTAAACTAAATGTAACCCTTTGAAAAATCATTTACCACTTTTAAAATACTTAAATTATTATCACTATTAAGAAAATTCAACGACGACAATATGCTCAGGAAGTGATATTGCAACAAAGAATTAAATTAATATAGATAAATAATTGATCCAAACATAATCAAAGAGCCAATCAAGCATGACTGAATCTATAAATAGAATAAATTCTATGATTATTCGGAGAAGAAAACATTACCAATGAATTGAGAATGATAAAACAAAAGAGTTTTAGTGATTGAAAATCAAATACATAAATTAAAAATAAATAAAAATACCATCTACTGTGCAAGTTCATCCCTAGCCCTACTTGAGAATTTAGTTATCCATAAATATAATAGACAACAAAAATTTCAAGGAAAAAATAGAGCAAATAGCGGGCATGGGAATTTTTATTTTCGATCAATGTGAGCATCCAAGCCAGGCCAATCCAAAAACATTCCCCCCCCCCCCCAAACTTTCTTACGTCTCGCCCCAAAATAAAAAGGAAGTAAAAGTCAAAGTAAATTCAAAACTCCCCATTTCTTAAGTCTCAAACCCAAAAAAGAATTCAAAGTCAATTCAAACTCCTTACCCCACGTGTTGCCTTCAGCTTCCCCTTCAAAATCTCTACCTTGCGTCTAAAATAGAAACTCCAAACAAATCTGCTCCTTCATGTCCGTGCATTCTAGCTTCTAAAGCCAAACCGCGTACATGTATTTTGAGAGGGATAAAGACCAAAAACTAATGAGTGTTGGGTCCCGCGTACAATCCTTTAATTCAAATAAGAGTCGTATTTGATGGGAACCAAGGCCATGGGTTCATACAAGTATTGTATGTTGATTCCTTCACCTATATATATGTTGTTATGCATTTTACTCCATGCGGCTGCCATCAAAATAAAAGCAAATGCAAAAGCCAAATAGTAAAGTTCCAAAAATGTTAAGTGTAAAGCTCAATTGTAAATTATCTCTCACCAACCAATAATGCAATATTTGAAATTTAAAATATCATAAAATCATGTTCAAATATATCTCAGTGTGAATAGATATTAAATTGAATAATATAAATTATATCTAATTATTTCTATTCATATTTTAGCATTTTAATCTAATAATAGAGTATTTCGAGTGCACTTTCGTTCACTCATCACACTCCCTAACTTACTCATTGTTAGTCTCTAGCAATTTTCATGCCAAAACAACAAAAGAGACCAAAGCAAATCACACACAAAGGCCACCAAGTCACACTTTCCAGATTTACATATCAAAGCAATCTTGAGAATTCAATAACCCTATCACAAGCAATTCACCTATAGCAATCCACAGAGTGTGTGTGTTTCAAACTATATCCATCAAACCAGAAGCCCTAACACATGCAACATCAAGAACATCTCAAGTGAAAAGTTCAACTTCATAACTCATGGGGAATTAGGCAATTATGTACAAGCAACAAACAAACATTGATCTTATGATAGGAACACTAACAAATGAGACTTCCACCACTCTTTCCCAAAGTTTTCTTAGGATTAGAACGGTCAACACAAAAGGTTGTAACGTGGTTTAGGTTCGGGGCTATATGAAAAACATGGATGAAAATGATTAAAAAACTTCTAAGTGCATATAAAGGGAATCTTGTTAAACCTCTCAATAAACCACATTTCTCACTTGATGTACTCTTCAACCTTTCAAATCATCGAATAATGCCTCTTTTCCTTTTCTTTTCTTTTCTTTTTCTTTTTTTCTTCATTTTTTTTAATAATTTGGTGAACAATTATGTCACCTTAGTATTTTACTACTTCTACCCAGCCTTGGTATTTTTGCCTTTGAAACTCACTCACTTGAACACCTTGTAACTCGTGTTCTTCGTTTTTCTCTCTCCCTTTTTTTTTTTATTCCATGCAAAAAAAATAAAAATAGAATTCCATATCTAGTACACACTTGGAAGTAACAAGGGTAGAGAAAATCAAAGTATAGGTTATACTCCAATATGGAGAGTTATAGATAATGTGGGCATATGAAAAGAAAAAGTTACATGTATTTATTGACTCAAAGTTGGCTACTAGGGGTCTATGATGGAAATGGTTAGCTTGAAAGGCTCAAACATTGATCTTAAGTTGACCTTCGTCATATCCCTAGTATATCCACTATCTTACCACAAACCATATAATAATATTCTCAAAAGAAGTGCCCAATTCAACAAATCAATGAACACTTATCACAATTTATTGCATTTAAAGGCTCTCAATCTTTTCCAAAACTCACATGAATACTTAAGTAAAAGAGTTCTCCAGCTACATGTGTCAAACCACCATCTTACCATAAAGCTTGGATGAGTGCATTAGGGGTTCTGTGAATGCTTCAACAAAAAATGATTATGGTGGGTTTGGTGAATTCACAAAGATGGCTATAAATGAAAATGAGTACATATGTGAAAATGATGCACGTGTGATGCAAATTAAAAAAAAAATTGACACATGAAAATATGCCACAGAGTTCCAACAAGCATTTTAAATATTGAATTTGCACCACCACCTCCAACTTAAATGAAATATTGCCCTCAATGTTTAAGAATCAAATTTGAATGCGAAGTAACTAAAAAGGGTAAAATACACTTGATGAGTGACGTGAGTAACTTGCTAAGCACCAAAGATGGTAATCTGAAATGACAAAATGAAACTAACCTGCAAAAAAAAATAAAGAAAATAACAGCAAACAAAAAGGAAAAGAAAGAAAATAAGAGAAAACAAAAACAAAACAAAACAAATAAAGAAAAATAAACATACCTGCGTTGTTTGGTCAAGGTTGATAGACTGGATCCATAAGTGGAATGTCTTTCACCCCATTTGCAAAAATATTCTTCATTACAAAAGGGTCAGTCCACCTAGACTGAAATTTTTCTGGGTGCTTATGGAGTCTAGATTCATATAAGAACACTCGATCATTAGGTTTAAACGTTTTTCTCAAAATATTTTTATCATAAAACGCTTTGATTTTATCCTTATAGATTCTAGAGTTCTCATAAGCATCATTTCTCAACTCCTCTAACTCGGTCAACTGAAATTTTCTAAGCTTACCTTCTTCTCCCATGTCAAAATTGAAATGCTTGATGGCCCAATAAGCTTGATGCTCAAGCTCCATAGGTAAGTGGCATGACTTTCCAAAAACAAGCCTATTAGGTGACATACCTAAGGGAGTTTGAAAGCTGTACAGTAGGCCCAAAGCGCATCAACTAGTCTCAAAGACCAATCTTTGCAATCTGGGTTAACTGTTTTTTCTAAAATTTGCTTAATTTTCCTGTTTGCAAGTTCTACTTGTCCACTTGTGTAGGGGTGGTAAGCAGAAGAGATCTTATGTATCACCCCATATTTTTTCATCAAAGCTTCAAAAGAATATTACAAAAATGCGTACCTTGGTCACTAATGATAGCTCGTGGTGTACCAAATCAAGATAGCACATTTTCTTTGAGAAATTTAATTACCATTCTATTATCATTGCTCCTACAAGCTGTTACCTCTACCCATTTTGACAAATAATCTATTGCCACAAAAATATATTGATATTCAAAAGGAGGAAATGGTCCCATAAAATCAACGCCCCAACAATCAAAAATTTCAATCACTAAAATTGGATTTAAGGGCATCATATTACAATGGGACATAACTCCTAACTTTTGATACTTTTCATATTAGCAACAATAGATATTTGCATCCTTAAACAAGGTGGGCGAATAAAATCTATACTGCAAAATTTTTGTAGTGGTTTTCTTCATTGAAAAGTGGTCTCCATAAGCTTGGGAGTGACAAAATTTCAAGATGCTAACAATCTCCTAATCAGGGATGCAACGCCTTAAAATTTGGTCAGGACAATATTTGAAAAGAAAAGGGTCATCCCAATAAAATTACGTACCTCGGTCATGAACTTCCTCTTGTCCTGAGCGCTCCAATCCATCAGTATCTCACCTGCAGCCAAATAATTCACAATGCGAGCAAACCATGGTAGAGAAGTAATAGAAAGTAAATGCTCATCTAGAAAATAGCCCTGATTGGCAGGTCGTCAGAGGTGTCCTCAAATGTGAGCCTCGAGAGATGGTCAGCCACTGCTTTCTCCATTCCTTTCTTGTTTTTGATGGTGATGTCAAATTCCTACAAAAGTAAAATCCACTATATTAATCTCGCCTTAGCATCATTCTTTGTAAGAAGGTACTTAAGGGCTACATGATTTGTGAAAATAATAATAGGAAAACCAATCAAGTAAGCACGAAACTTATCTACAGCAAACACTACAACTAGCAACTCTTTTTCAGTGGTGGAGTAATTCATTTGAACACTATTTAGAGTTCTACTAGCATAGTAAATGACAAAAGGCTTCCCCTCCCTTCGCTGTGCAAGAACAACATTTACAGCCAAGTCACTAGCTTCACACATAATCTTAAAAGGTAAAGTCCAATAAGGTGATTGCATTATGGGTGCTAAGGTAAGCTTGCCAATTAGCATTTTAAATGCCTCTTGACAAGCTTGTGTCCAATCAAAAGGGGCATCTTTAGCTAGGAGGTCACATAGTGGTCTAGATATAGTGAAAAAATCTGTATGAACCTTCTATAAAAGCCCGCATGACCAAGAAAGGATCTCACATCCTTTACTATCCTAGGTGTAGGCAACTTTGAGATTAATTCAATCTTAGATTGATCAATCTCTATCCCCCTAGAAGAAATAATATGCCCTAAGACAATACCTGAAGGTACCATAAAGTGGCATTTTTCCCAATTCAAAACCAATTCCTTCTCCTCACAACAAGTCAACACTCTCTCTAAATTCAATAAGCATGCATCAAAAGAAGATCAAAAAATAATCAAGTCATCCATAAAAACTTCCACGCAATTTTCAACTGTCACTAAAAATGCTCATCATGCAACGTTTAAAAGTAGCAGGTGCATTATACAATCCAAATGGCATTCTACGAAAAGCGTAAGTACCAAAAGGACAAGTGAAAGTGATTTTTTCTTAGTCTTTTAATGCAATTTCAATTTGATAATAATCAGAATAACCATCCAAGAAACAATAGAAAAGATGACCAGCAATACACTTAAGAATTTGATCAATAAAAGGGAGAGGAAAATGGCCTTTTAGGGTGGCAGCGTTCAATTTTCTATAATTAATGCATATCTATCACCCAGTCACAAGTTTTGTAGGGACTAACTCTCCCAGGTCATTCTTCACCACAGTAACACCTGAATTTTTACGAACAACCTGTGTAGGACTTACCCATTTACCATCAGCAATAGGATATATGATTCTCGCATCTAATAGTTTCAACACTTCATTTTTCACCACTTCTTTTATAGTGGGATTAAGCCTATGTTGGGGGTCTCTACGAGGGCTAGTTCCTTCCTCCAAATTAATTTTATGAGAACAAACTAGGGGACTAACACCTTTTATATCAGCAATGCTCCAACCTAAGGCTGACTTATGCTCACTTAGGGTCCAAATTAATTTCTCACCATGAGACTTAGACAATTCAGATGAGATAATAACAGGAAAAGTATCACTTGGACCAAGGAAAACATGCTTTAAACCCTTAGGCATAGGCTTCAATTCAACTTTGAGTACTTCCACACTTGAAGGAATTTGCTTTTTACTTCTCTCAGGCAACTCCTCAAACTTCTGTTGCCATGCCCAAGTGCCATAATCCTGAATTCTATAAAAAATAACACAAATATCAACTACATCAGATGGATCACTGATAGAATCAAATTCAGAATTAACAAGAAAATACTCAAGGAGATCAAAATTATGAGCTGTAGAAACTCTCCTATCCATGAGTGAGTCAATCATGTATGTCTGGTGGCTCGAGTCAATCATGTATGTCTGGTGGCTCTCGTCATCCTCTTTTGGTTGTTTTGCAATATAGAAGATATTCATCTCGATGGTCACATTTCCAAAAGACAGCTTCATGAGCCCATTCCTGCAATTAATAAGAGCATTAGAGTGGTAAGGAAAGGCCTACTTAAAATCAAAGGAATTTTAGTAGTAGTATCAACAACAGAGCTATTGTCAAGGATTAGAAAATCAACAGGATAATAAAGTTTTTCAATTTGAATTAGAACATCTTTTACGACACTCTAGGGTACTTTGACTGAATGGTCAGCCAATTGTAATACCACAGTGGTTGGTTTGATTTCTCCCAACAACTGTAAATAAATAGAATATGGCATTAGATTCACGCTAGCTCCTAAATCTAGCAAAGTTTGCCCAAACCCATGATTTCTAATGTTGCATGCAATGGTTGGACAACCAAGATCCTTGTACTTAGGAGGAATCCATTGCTCAATTAGAGCACTAAATTGCTCTATCAGGAATGTTGTTTTTTTCACATGGTGCTTCCTTTTAACTGTACACAAATCCTTGAGAACTTTTGCATAAGTAGGAACTTGTTTAATCATATGCAAAAGAGGAAGATTGATGTTTATCTACCTTAAATTCTCTAGGATTTCATTGTTAGGATCCAAAGTTCATTTGCTTGATTTTAAAGTTTGAGGGAATGGTACCTTAACATGACTCTTTGTCACCTTAGGTTCCTTGGGCAGCTCGGCATCACTACTATCTTGATCTTTTTCCACATCCTCTGATTTGTTTATTGTTGGGATGTGTAATGACTTACCACTTTGTGTCACAATGGCATTCACATCCTTCAAATTCTTTTGCACCATGTGTTGACCATGGGGTGTGGACTGAGCTTGAGAATGGAACTTACCTCGCTCATTCACACTCAAACGAGCTCATCAATTTGGTCACTTGACTCTTTTTCTCCTTATTTTCTTCAACAATCTGGGTAATCAAAGATTCAAACTTTTGGTTAGTCTTACCCTGTACCTCAATAAAAGCATGCAAAGTGTCTTCTAAAGGACTTCTAGAAGATGAAGGTGCATGATATGGTGCAGGATATGATCTAAGGGGTTGTGTAGGCGGCTGATTTTTAGACTTCTAGCTAAAATTGGGGTGATTGTGCCACCCCAGATTATAGGTATCAAAGTAAGGTGTAAAAGACTTCTTGTACATACCTAAGGCATTACATTGTTCCTCATACATCCCTCTCATCTCAGCAAGTGTGGGACACTCTTGGGCGAGGTGATCTACCTTGCCACACACAAAACATGGTCCAAAAGACCCTGCATGATTAGTCACATGTGTTGGCTTTAAGTCCTTAGTCTTTAAGACCTCTAGCTCCTAAGTGAGTATCTCAACCTTTGCCTTTAGGTTATCATATTCTCTAAGATGGTAAATTCCACCACCATTTAGGTTTCCTATAGGTCATGACCTGTGTGTTCTTTCAATAGCACTAGGTCCAGTCCAAGTGTGAGCTTTTACAGCAAACTCATCGAGGTATTCTATGGCCTCATTAGGATCTTTTTGTAATAACTCATCATTACACATCATCTCTACAAATTGGCACTCTCTAGGTGTAAATCTCTCACAAAAATAGCTCACTAAGCACCAATTCTTATAACCATGGTGAGGACACATACTCAACAACTCCTTAAATCTCCTCCAAGACTGATACAAAGTCTTACTGTCCTTTTGTGCAAAGGTGGAGATTTGCCTTTTTAAAACGTTGGTTTTATGTTGGGGAAAGTATTTGTTAAAGAAGACCTGAGTCATCTCATTCCATGACCCAATAGATTATGGTTTCAGTGAGTATAGCCAACTCTTATCTCTATCCTTCAAAGAGAAAGGAAAGAACTTTAGTCTCACAATGTCATTAGTTGCATTTTGACTATGAAAAGTCGCAACTACTTTCTCAAACTCCCTAATGTGCACATATGGATTTTCATTTTCCAAGCCATGAAAAGTAGGGAGTAACTATATCATCCTTGTTTTAAAATCCAGTTGGCAAGTATTAGCTGGAATCATGATGCATGATGTTGTGGCTATGCGTGTAGGGTGGAGGTAATCTTGAAGAGTTCTAGTGGGTTTATTTTCGTTTTCACTCATTTCTTTGGGACTAGATGGGTTGTCAAATAAAGGATTTAAAAAATTTGATTCTGACTCTAGCACAGGTCTATGAGCAAACCTACCCAACGTGTCTCTATATTTGTGCATGCAAGGTAACAAAATAATAAAAATACTATAAAAAGAAAGAAGAAAGGAAAACAAATAATAATGTAGCAAGCTAAAAGAAGGAACAAAGTCAAAGTAAATTCAAAACTCCCCCTTTGTTATGTCTCAAACCCAAAAAAGAATTCAAAATCAATTCAAACTCCTCATCCCATGTGTTGCCTTCAGCTTCATGCATGTGTGACAAGTGGCAAAAGTAGTGATTGGCCTTTGTTGTTAGGCGTGTAGATCCCTTGGCCGGCACTCTTGTGCTTCATATTTGATATCTTCCCCATCCGCCTCTTCCCATTCCTCATCATTGCATATCCTCTAGGAACTCACAAAAATGCATGGGTGGGCGTGTAGGGTTCCAAAGCCCTCTTTTCTCTCTTTCCTTCTTACACTTTCACGTCCAGGTTTAATGTGGTCTAGGGGTAGACTTTACATGTAAGCCATTTGGCGTGTGGTTGGAGCAATGGGTGTGTACCCTTTGTGGTGGAGACTTCTCCTTCATCAAATTTGGGTTCTTCTAAAAGCCTTCAAGCATGCTGGCCAAGTGGCAAAACATGTGCCGAACAAGATGCCCCTTCCCTAGGCTCCTAATGATGAGGATTTGGGAAATCTAAGGCCTTTTTTCCATCCCATGGGCGCCTCCCCTAAATTTCAAATCCCTAACTAGGGTTTTCTAAATCCTATCCTTTTGGTGGCTAGTTGCCACATAGGCCATTGGGCCTCTTGGTGGCTTGGGTGCCTAAGGTGCTAAGAACAAGATAATGTCCACATCTCTTATTAAGTGGTCTCCTCATTTCTACTCTAGCCCAAAATTCTACAGGGCTGTGATCCAAATGATAAGGGAGAGCTTGGCTAGGTCTGGCTCGTCACACCCTCATAATACCAAGTTTGTAAAACATTAATGGCTTTCACATTGCCAATCTAAAGGATCCTATTTTGCTTTGTCCTTGTTGATAATCTTCCATAATTCCTCAAAAAGCTTAAGTACGTCACAGATGAAACGGTCTACTGCTTCTAGCCTCTCCTCTATTGTTGGCTCTATTGAGCGCTCAAGGCTTTTTGCAGACTCCTTAATTGTCAGGGCAACCTCCCCCTTGCGTTTCCCCATGATCCTCTAAACCTATCACAACTTCTACCATTTCAGATGGGGAATGATAGTGGAAACTGTCACAGTGAGATTTCATGAAATCTCAGCAAGTTAACCTATAACATAAAACAAGATAATATAAGAATGTAGAGGTAAACCATGTGAATGAATGCATGGACACGTACTTGACCCGAAAACTTGTATCATGCTTGTGCTCTCTTCCAAAATCATTGATCGTGAATCCATGTAACAGATTTTTCAAAAACAAACTATGACCTTATAACCGAGTAACCAAGTAACTGTATAACCCAATAGCAGAGTTCCAGTTCTTATTAATCTCTTGTAATCTTTTCAATATAACAATGTGGGTGGATACCTGAAGGCTCCCTTAAGCAGCGTGGGCTCTCTGCTAGTTATGCATCACCTTACCAACCCTCTTGACGAGTTGTAAGTCCATATAATACAACAATTTGTAATTCACCTTCAACATTCTCAATGTAATGTACCCACTAGTTTAGGTGCTATTTCACTCCAGAATCCTTTAAGAAGGATCGATCCGAAGTTCATTGACTATTATTTGTCGACCCGGGGGTTACCACTCCAATTTAAGCACTCCAGATTGGATGGAGGAGTTCCACTAGGATATTCCCCCATCCTAGCATTTGGGGTTGCGTTAAAACATGCATACTGTTACTTTTTCAAAATCACAACCCAAAATTCATGTGACATGTTCTTGTGAGAAAGCTTGTTTTCCTTAAATGTAAGACCCAAAAATGTTTGCCATGAACTGTGTAACTCTTATGCAACGAAATCATGTATTCATGCCATGTATTGAAGTGCATTACATTTACGACTTGAAAGTATTAGAACATGCAGTATTCTTGTACATATGAAACAACATGTAAAAGCTCAACCAAGGCATACAATGTTACTCGAAATCCAAAACATGGCATTTTAGTCTACAAACAACAATTGAGCATGGCATAAATGGACATGGTTGAAACACAGCATAACTTCAAACAACTATTCCATAATCAAGTTTAATCAAGAACATGCAAAGTTTACATGCTACATACGAACATTATCCAACGGTATGTTAAAATCTAACTTACAAATATCCGAAGTAAAGGAATACCAACGAGCAAGCAAGCTATAAATATATTGTGCAAATCATTAGACTTAGTGAAATAACCAAACCCTAATCTGAGAGCGTGTGTGAGGGGCATGCTAGGGTTCTTCCCATTCGGTTATAGGATTCTTTTCTCTATTTTGTAATGTCTTCAAGTGCTCAGACCTAAGGGGTTGTCCTAGGCTGAGAGGTGATGGTGTTCCTTCCTCAATATTTTGGTCTTAGGGTTTTGCTAATGAGCATGGCGTGTGTGAGTGGTGCATGCCGTGCATGATGAACATCACTCCCATGCCCGAAATTTCATAGAAAAGAGCGATTCCCTAAGCCCCCGCATGGGATTTGATGGTGTCTGAATGCGTCTGGACATGTAACACAAGGCTTCATACCTCCCGTACATGACAGTTAAGATGTAATGCACCTAACATTATACCAATATGCAATAAAAATCACAGCGAAAAAATTCTTTTCTATTCTACTTAAGCACGATGGAGAAATAATTAAGACGCATGGTAACCTGTGGCGCCCTCAACTTCCATGTACGGACACACACGAAAATCGAGACACCCGGGATGATGACAACGCGGTCACGCACCCATCGACATGTGCTGAGTGTGTGCAATGCAACACGTGTACAATAAAATACGCAGCGGAACGGTTAAGTCAAATAACTAAGGACCAGAGTTTAATACAATATCAGAGTACTGAAAATCCACATATCAACATAATACAATTTTATTTACAAAACAACATCAAATCAAATAAAATACAATAAGCAAAAGCAGCAATAATCTTCAAATACACAAATATAGCCAATGTCCCAACTCATCAGGCAGAGCCGCATCCTCGGGCTTAGCCTCCTCAAAAGTTGCAACAAAAAAAACTACAGTCCCACAAAATGGAACTGCAGGTAAGTAAAATCCAAAAAGCTCAAAAACCATAAATATATTTAAACAACCAACGCTATGCATGCACATGATGACCCAAGCATAAAACCCGAGAAAACACATTTTCTCGAAAATCATAATTTTTCCACACACGCCAAAAACACCATTTGGCACAAATTAACAATCCAGGAATAATTACATTAATTCCAATTTTAACCGTATGCACCATGGCCTCCCCTAGGGACCATCCACATACTCTGGCTTCCCATCTTCACCCCATGGGTAACGACCGTGCAAGTGATACATGAGTGATGCCCAGTTCCGCGCCCACCACTTACATAGCCAGGCATCCTCTGACCCCCACTAGCCCGAGGAGTCACGGAGTCGGATCGAGAGCGCTACCATCCCGTCCAAGTCCCGGGCAAAAGCCCCAGGGGACGACACTCAGTATATTCCGCTCCCGAGTGTCCAGAGGAGCTCCACCGAGATAATATCCCATCTCGGCTTGGGAGTGATACACACGCACCCAAAAAGCCTTAAATACAATTTCCTCAAAACACACACACACCCACGCATGCGTGCACAATGCCATGAAATCAACAACCAACAGTTATTAGCACAACCAGATAACCAATTCACAGTTTATAAAACAAGTTAGTGTAAAAATATATTAAAGTCTTAAAAGTCTTTTGGAGAAATACTTACAGCGCTTGATAATAATTTTAGGAGGATCACGGAGGAACTGGAAGCACCAAATCAGCAACTCCACAGTGTAAAAACACTGTGGCCGAATACACTGTAAACTCAAATTTCAACGGAGTCAAACGAAGACTTGAAATTGATAGGGTAAGGCCTAATGAGGTGGTGAAGCTAATGGTAGTGAAGGTTGGCCGTGGGTGGTGGGTGAAACGGTGGTTTAAGGCCACAAAGTGCAAATCGGAAATGGAGCTCGCACGGGCGACTCCGGCGACGGATCGGGGCTGGGTTTGGGTGGAAAAGCTTGGTATTGGGCCAATGAAGAAGTGGTAGAAATTTGGTGGCCAATGGTGGCCGGATAGCGGCGAAAAGGGAGGAGGAAGCTCACGGCTTCGCACGGCTCTCAGAGGCTAACGACGGCGCGGCGTGGGTTGGGATTTGGAGGGGTAGCTCGCCGACAGGTGGGGAATCCGGTGGTGCCGGCGGTGAGGGCCACGGCCGGCCGGAGGCGGCGCCGGTGGCTGTAGACCGAAAACACGTGGGAGAGGAGAGAGAGAGTGCAACGGCTGGGCGAAAACCGATGGAAAGAAAGAAGAAAAAAGAAAGAAAAGAAAAGAAAAGGAAAAGAAAAAGGAAAGAGGAAAAAGAAAAGATGGGGAAAAGAAATGAGGTCCAATCCTCACCACTTTCGAGTCACAACTGATCCTCAAAAACACTATTTTTAAAACGGCAAATTAAATAAATTAAATTAAACTTAAAACTAATTAAAATAAAATATTAAACTCCAACAATAACATACTTTAAAATAAAAGGCAATTAAATTGCATAACACTAATTAAAATTAATCAAACACAGTGAAATTCTTTAAATAAAACAATAATAATTTTAAAACCCATAAACAAACCAATTTAAATCAAAGATCAATTTAAGTCCGAAATAATAATTAATAAGAAGAAAGCCCAATAAAATATTTTCACAACTTAAAATATTATAAAATAATATTCTAAAAGTCCCAAAATTCTAAAACTAGAGAATCAATCATTAAATTAATTAAAATAATCCTTCATTAAAATACACTAAAATACGGGGTGTTACAGTACCAATGAGTGCAAATATCCCAAATGCTTTATATAGCATAAAAAATTTCAAAAGAGTTATGTTTTCAAAGAAACTCCCAAAATACGTAGAGTATCAAAAAGTTTCCCAAACATGTGACCCTTTTAGTAGTAAAGAGGCCATAGAAATTCTCCTAACTTCTCGCTGTACAATTTTCCCAATGCTAGAGATCCATTAGGGGATAGGACCTAAAAGAGTCCATGCGACTTCCCGAACTTAGATGACAAAAGTCCTACATCCCTAGCAAGCTCCTTTCCCTTAACATACGCCTTGCTAGCCCCCTTGAGGATACACAATACTCGATCCAATTTCCATGAAAATTATGAACTCTTTATCAGGTTAGTGAGCAACGAACCAAATTCATGATCATTTAGACTAGCTAACACTTCTCAAAGAAGTAGGGCCGTCGACTCCAAAGTGGCTACGATATAGAGGTAACACACGTTAATGGTGTACTCGTCTGCTATCCTCGTACCATCTAAATTCATGATTTGGTAGTGTCTTGTGTACCTATAACAACTTTTACCATTTCGAAAGGGGAATGATAGAGATAACTACCACTATGAGATTTTGAGAAATCTCAGCAAGTAAACAGTCAACATACCACAAATATCATGAGCATATAAAAGCAAACCACAAATGAATGCATGGAAATGTACTTTGACGTAAAATCTTAACATATGCAACATAGACTTTCTCATAAAACAACTTTTTCATCTTTTAAACTCTTAACACATCTCCATATCATTTGAGCTTGGGTTTTTGTTCATATCATAGCACATCATCTCGCTTCCTTATCATAACATATCATGTCATTTCTTATCATTTCATAACATGTCATATTGAGATCACGTCTCATCATTTCATATCATATCATAACATAACATATCATTGCATAACATCATGTCATATCATATCATGGCATATCATAACATATCATATCGTAGAGCACAAATGCCTTTTCCTACCATATAATTCATATGATTGGATACCTCATGGTTATCCTATGCACCGTGTGTTCCTTGCTAGTTACAAAATCAACCAATGATCCACTTGATCGAGGTGACTATGTCATAACATCAACATATGTTTTTAGAGAAGTTCACTTATTTCGCATTCACTGTATTGCATCCACTAGCTTTAGATGCAACCTCACTTCGGTATCCTTCCATAGGAACCATTTGAGGCCCGTCAATGGTACTTCATTGACCCAGGGGTCTCCACTCAACTTAAAACACTCCAGAGTGGACAAGGAGTTCCACTAGGGCATTTCTCCGTCCTAGCATTTGGCGTTGTGATAAAATATGCTTGACTCAATATTTAAAAATGAAGGACCCAAATGCATGTGACATGGACTCATGATGAAGCACTAATCTCATGCATGCAACTTGCTAAAACCGAATTACTTAACTTAAAACAATGGCAAGCATCTTGCAACATAGCTTGAAAACATTAGAACATGCAAATAGTGATGAATTTATGCAAAAACAATCAATTCATTCCTTGAAACGTCAAAATAGATTTGATAACACAAAAGAGTGTCTTGTCCAATTCATCTAGGCCTTCCAAAATATGCATTTTCGTCATCCCAACTCATAAACACAAGCTCCCATTTAATCTTACATCCAAACAAACATCCAAAACCAATATACAAGTTAAAACTGAAACTCTTAAGTACCATATTCGAAATCCTCCTTAATCAAGGCATCACAAAACATGGCATTCCATCGTTCTTATCCTTAGGCTGAAATTAACATCATAGAATAACATGGTTCAAGCAATGATTTCATGCAACAAATCTGTAACATCACATAAGCTGATTACATTCAAGAAATATAATAGCCATTCAAACAACCAATCAAACCAAAGTTCACATAGTATATACAAATAATATCAAGAGTAGGTTGAAGGCTTACTTACAAAAATCAATGATAATATTAGCAAGACAATCTGAATTGAACATAGCATATTAAAAGTCATCAAACAAACCCTAATCTTTGAAATATGAGTGAGTGTAAGTGTCTAAGATTTTCAAAACCATTCTCTCATACAAAAACCCTAGAACCAAAACTTTTGGAGGTTCAAACCCTAGTTTTTCTTCTAAGTAGAAAATGTACCTTGCACTACCCTAAATCACATGTTTATGTGTTCAAAACATCAAGAACATTTCGGGTTCCATCTTCCTTGAAGAGAAAACCCTAGTTTCTAGCGTGAAAGTGTGTGTTCATGTGAGAAAACCCTAAAACTAAAAATGAAGAGATGGGTTCTTCACTTGGCCATGCATGTTCATCATGAAATGGTGATGAGATTCTTACTTTCGAGTGCTATGCTCGTACTCGAAATATTGAAGAAGAAATCTTAATAACATTCGAGAATGGTGGTGTTTGGATAGTGAGAAAGTGTGAGAAATTGGAGACTTTAAAGAGAGGTGGTGGCCGGATCTACCAAGGAAAAAGCAAGAAAACGTTTGAGCAAAAGAGCCTTCCCATTTTTAGCTACACTTATATATAGTTTCTCCCCTTTTGCTTTTCACCAACTAATGCATGAAGGACACTTGGCAAAGACTTTCTTCCCTTCCCTTTAGGATGGGATTGCATGGAGAAGACCAAAGATTGCTTGGGGTTGTGTGTCGTGTGCTCTTCTTCTCTCAAATCTGAAACCCTCTTTTGCTTCATTTCCCATCTTACCCTTCATTTGTCTTGGTTCAATGAACTAGGTGGTCAAAAGGTAATTTCCTAAAAAGCCCTAATCTTACAAGATATTCCCCCAATGCATGAGTGACATGTGGTGTGAGATGTGTGTGCATTCTTGGGTGCCGAAATCACCATGTCACCTAAGGTGACTTTTTGTGTCATTCCCTAGGGAATATGCTTTTTGTTGTCGTCAGCTACATGCCTTCCTTGCTTCTCAAAAGGTCTTCTAGAAATATGCTTTTTGTCTTCCCAAGTATGATGCATCTTGGAACTCTGAAAGTCACTTTTATCCTAAGCTTGACATGTGTCTTGTTTTAGAAATTTGTGCCTTGCATGTGGCGCCTAACATCTCCAATACTTAAACCCTATATTCCTCTCAATCTTCTTCCACCCTTTTTTTTTTTTTTAAATCTAAGAATCCAATGCATGGTTGACAAGTATTGCTTTAGTCCTTTTTCCAAAAAGACCAAAAACTCCTTCCCAATGGCCCCTCCTTGTCCAATGAGTCAATTTGGGTCTTCCAAGGCCAAAATCCTTAAGGGCGGAATCTCATGGGCCTATTTCTTCTATTTCCATCTTATGGACTCCCTAACTTTACACTCTAAGATCCAAATCCCATGAAAATAGAAAGTGGCCTAAAGAAATCTTCCAACATTTAGCCAATAGTCGAATAAATAAATAAATAGATAAATAATATCCACAAGAATTAGGAATGGAAACCTAGCAAAAATACGGGGTGTCACAAAAAGGAACCCCAGTTTGAACCTAAGTGGTGGTTGTAGGTCTTACATTCTTCCAAAGGTCCCTCTTTCACTCATGCTTGCTAGTGGTGGTTTAGTTTTCCTCTTGAAGATGACCCTGGTTTCCACATGTTTTGGCAACATTCACCAAAATGGAACCCCCAACACTCTAGCCTTTCTCATGGCTTGGATGTGATGGTGTTCTCTTATTCAAATCTGAGCCCCTTCTTACCCCCAACAACTCTTATGACCATGTGTGCTTAGGTGAAAAGATTGTAGTGGAAGTTTAGTATTTCTCACCATGCGGTTTTCTTCTGATGTGGGCTCCTTGCTCTTCTTCTCCATCGGACGTGGCATGTGTTTGATTGGTGGGAATAATATGGTGCATATGAGGGTGTTTGGTTGGAGAGAAAAGGTAGGTAAAATGATGTCTTTTGCTTCCACTAGGGTGGACATGTGAGGGAGTGAAGGAGAAAGGTAAGTGAAATTGAAAATGACCTTTGGGTGCCTTGTATGGGGGTGTATGGGCATTGGCCCCATTAAAGGAAGCTTTAAATACTTCCCTATTTCCCACACTAACATTCCCTCTTCTGACATAGGAAAATCAAAGGTTTAATGTGCAAGGGCGCCTAATGGCACAAAGCTTCTATCTTTGGCTGAAATCCCCTTTATCTCTTCCTCATCTTTGCCTTGTTTCAAACATGTCACAAGCCCTTATGCATGAGTGACACATGGCGCAATCTTGCTCTAACCCAAAACCCTAATGCCCTTGGCATGTTCCCTCAAGTGGTCTAGGTTCAATGAACCTTCAAGGGCGTATATGTCTTTTATGGCCAAAACCCTAATGTGTCTCCTCAATGCTAGAGCCGTCTTGCTCCTAGGCGTGTGCATGGTTGCCATTTGGAAATGGTGTGTGTATGTGTTGCCTTAGCTGACCCTCTCTCTCTCTCTCTCTCTCTCTCTCTCTCTCTCTCTCTCTCTCTCTCTCTCTCTCTCNTCTTCATCTCCTACTAAGATTCTTCTAGAATCCTCAAAAGCTGTGTGCACCCCTTCCCTAGGCATCTCTCCCTATTCCTCATGATTACATTTCTCTAGAAACTCCCACACTTCATACATGTATGACACTTGGCAAACATGGGGTTGAGGCCCCTTGGGTGGCCATGCATATCCTTGGCCAAAACCCCAGAGTCTCTTTGTTCTACAGCTCCACCTTCATAAATATTCTGACTAGGGTGGTTTAAAAATATAAAACAAACTTAAATAAGTTGAAGACTCAGTAAGAAAACCATCCTAATATAAACATACTTAACATAGGGTTTTTCATAAAATTTTCATGTTAAGAACTTAAAATCATGATCATTCATACATATGCTTATGACATTCATGACTTATCTTACTTATTTGAATTATTTGTCTCATTTGTCTCATCTAACTTGTCAACACACTTAACACTATGTGCAAGGTTGTGCACCAAGCCCAAATCATGTGGCTACAAGGAGGTTTACTAATAGTATTCTAGCATACTATGGTGGACCATGCTAAGGTTCATGGCTTGTACATCCACTCATAAATCTCATTGGTACCATGAATCTAAATGACCATCTTATTAAACTAATCTTGTCTTACACTTGATCTTATGAAAGCTTAAGTGTCTTATGCAATGTGAGATGAATGAGATGCATAATACTTACATAACTATAATATGTGGAATGAAACATGATGAATGATGTGCTTACAAATAACACGACATGCGTGGTACATAAACATTGTATTCCAAAGAAAGGATTTTAATAATAATATATATAACTTGCTAACATGTGCTAATCCTAATTTTATGATCAAGCTACTTGCCTCGTAGTGCTAATCTACTATTTTTGTAGCAAAGCTGATTTCTAATAAAATAGGTGAGTAATTTCCGTAAAGAAATCTAAACATAGTCTTCTATGAAATTTGGTTATGCACAAGTAAATGGTGTTATTGTGAATAAGCCTTTATGGTAATTTTAGGAAAAGTTTAAACATTTTTATGGTTTGCATTTCTTTCCCACCAAACAAAAGCATTGTCTAAACTTAGTACTTGAAAGGTGTTGAAAGGACAAAAATTGAAATAACTAAAGTTGGTGGTGAGAGAACAAATATGCACACTTGAGGAAATAAAAAGGGGTTGTAATGTAATTACACAACAAATCTTCTGATGGGAAAGGAAAAATAAAACATTTGAAAGCTACAGGAGTTGACAATTGCATGTCTAGGCTAGAGGAAATTAAGCAATTGAAAACCAATAGTGCTATTCAGTGAGAAAGAAAGGTGAGAGAAATCGAGAAAGGGGAAAGATTGGAGAGTTTACTAAGAGGAGGTGTGGGGCCCCCAGCCCCCGCTTGAGATTTGACTGAAATTGAAATGCTAGGAGATGCAACACCTGGGTTCCCTGCCCCTTGAACATGACAAATAAGATGCAATGCACCTAATAATAATTCATAGTATTTAGTATATCGCAGTGGAAAGTCAACTTAAGTCAAATATAGGAACATTAGTCATGGTACTGAAAACATAAAATCCCAATTCATAATTCATTTGAGTCATCAAAAGTGTTAAGTTTCCAAAAAGAGTCCCAAAACATGGAACCCAAAACATCTAACTTAAACAAAGAGTCATTTCCCAAAGTAGTCCAATAACATTGATCTTGATCTTTAGTGAGGTTCAGGCCTCACTCGCTTCTCTAAAGCCCGATTTTTATTCCTATTGTGGGACCTTCTAAACTTTTCTATATCCTCAAGTATCTCAGTGATTGGTTTATCAATCAACTCAAGATGATCCAGAATGGATGGCTCCGACATGCCTATGACCATTTTAGGCACGATCCTCTTCGGAGGAAGTGTTGTCCTCTTGCGCTTCATCATTTGCGTTGACTAAACTTGTCACAGCTATTATCATTTTGAGTAGGGAATGATAGTGGGTAAATACAATAGTGAGATTTTGAGAAATCTCAGTAAGTAAACAAATAACGTGCAAATAGATATCATAAGCATATGAAAGCAAACTTAACAATGAATTCATGGACATGAACTTATACTTATGCACTTGACTTTTCAAAAGACATCGTGGCCTTGTTCATAACTTTTGCTTTCAAAACATTCTTTCTTCATTTCATACCTATTCATTAACATACTTATGAGCCCCGTGGCCTTTCTTGACTTGTAACATATAATTGGATACCTCACGGCTCCCCTATGCACCATGTGTTCCTCGCTAGCTACCGCATCAACCATTGGCCACTTTGACCAAGGTGACTACGTCTTATCTTTCATGTATGGCAGCTCACATTTCACCTTCACCGTAGTTGCACCCACTAGCTTTAGGTGTGATCCTGCTTCGTTGTCCTTTTTTTTTAAGAACCATTCGAGATCTGCCAACAGTACTTCGTCAACCCAGGGGTGTCCCTCCATTTTAAACACTCTTGAGAGGATAGAGGAGTTCCACTAGGACATTCCCCCGTCCCAGCATTTGGGGTTGTGATAAAAACTTTACTTTTAAAAAGACTCTTTTCCTTTTTGAAAAAAGGGATTTTCACAATCCCAATGCATGTGCCATGACAATGAAACTTAGACTTTCATGAGACACATAAAATGTTGAAATGCCTCTTCATAACCATATGACATTCATGCTTACAATACATTTCGCCTTATAGCTGGAAATATTTGAACATGCAAACATGCTCCTTTATAACAATTTCAAGGCATTCACATGAATCAAGAAGCATATATTTCAATATTTTCCATGTAAGGGCCGAAACATACAAGCCCTAGCATAACCAAGAATCATTCTTAGCACATTAATCTTAAAATACTAATGATCATACCTCATCCATTAGGTTGGCCAGAAATTCTTATTTTAGGAATACTTGCATTCTAATCAACTTTCATGAATTTAGAATCTTCTAATATATTGAGCAAAATCTTTAATAAAGAATACTCATGGCCAAAACACTTTCTCATGTACAAACAAATTTAGTACAAACTGATTTTAACATACACATCTTCCATAACATAGTACAAATATAGTACTCCCTTTTTCATAACATACACATCCTTCATAGATAATTTTAATCATGCTTTAAAATAATCATATCAAGAGAAGTTCATAACACACGAATAACCATACAAAACCGAATCAAACAACAAGTACACAGAATATGCATAAAATATCCAAGTACAAGTTAGAGGTGTATTTACAAAAATCTGAAATATGTATCTATAGCAATCAAGCTGAAAAATCACATGTAATACTAGTTTTTTTTTTTTTTTTAACAATTCCTATTTTATTGGATTTAAAAAAAATTTCGATCCGATATGATAATAAAAAAGACTAAACCAAATATAGACTCGCTATAAAAAAATGACATTATATTATCTAAAATATCATTAAATACATCAATATTATTTTATACTTGTTTCATTCACGAGGAGCTGGATGAGAAGAAACTCTCATGTCTGTTCTGAGTTGACACTTGTCAACCATGCATTGGATCTAGAGGTGAAAAGTGGAAGAAGCAAGAAAGAGAAAATAGCTTTTTGGTTTTTGGAAGTGTAGGTGCTACTTTTGCAAGCTCTAGCCCCCATGGACACATGTCAAGCTAAGATAAATAGTTAATTGTGAGTTCAAAGAATGTGTCATACTAGGGAAGGTGAAGGCATGTTCTAGAAAACGTTTTGAGGAAGAAAGGGACATGTGACTGATGACTACAAGCAAAAGTGCCTAGGGAATGACACAAAGTCACATCAAGTGACATAGCGATTTCGAAAATCCAAGAGCACAAACACACTCATGCCACGTGTCAACCATGCACATTAGAAGAGTGCTTTGGAAGATTTGGGTTTTGAGGAAATTATCTTTTAACCTCTTGGTGCATTGACTTGGACATAGGTGGAACGACAAATGGAGAATGAGGCAAGTGAAGGGTTTCGGTTTGGGGTGAAAGAAGCCACACGACAAACACTTTTGGTCTTCCCCACGCAAGTCTCATTTTGAGGGAAAAAGGGGGATCCCACTTGTCTTGCATGCATTGGTTGATGAAAACCTAGAGGGACACTATATAAGGGAGGAGCCGAAAATGGGGGAGCCCTTTTTACAAAAAGTTCCTTGTTTTTTCTAGTGTATTTCAGCCATCACCTTTTCTCTCTCTAGTCTCCACTTTTCCATACTTTCTCTCTAGCCAAACACCACTATTTTCATGTAGCACAAAGAAACCACTCACCATTTTTTAGCAAGAGCTCTACAAGTGGAGGTAAGAACCATTTCACTCCTCTTACTGATGCACACACACGGCCAAGGGAAGATCTCATCAAGTATTTTAGGATTTAGGGTTTTCTCACTATGGTGCCCCCAACCCCCTTTTCGGATTGGACGGTGGCTGAAACACCGGGACATGTAATACAAGGCTACATGCCCCTCGTACATGACAAATAATATGATATGCACCTAAGTACAAGTAGTATGCAATGTCGTTGTAGTGGAAAATAATAAAAGTCGAAAGTTTAAGCAATGCAAACAACAATTGCAAAGTACATGGATGACCATAAATTGTATCATAAGATAAAATATCCCAAAATAGCATGTAATAAAGTTTTGTCTCCCAAAATATGAGACCATCTCAAAATATTGTGTCTCAAAAGCTGAGGTCTAAAAACCATAAATTCTTCTAAGAACCACTGTGTCTCCATGAGACATCTGAGGCCCAAGTGGAGTACACTCAAATTCCTTAGCTACTGTCCTTGGGTCTGGTGAGGGCTTTGAGGATTGCCCAAGATAGGCAAACATCTTTTCTATGAGCTTATTGAACTTCAAAAAAGTCAGAACTAGCCTATACAGAATACTCGTCCTCCGTCGTGGAACCATCAATATTCATAGTTCCTGTAATGACCTAAACTTTGCGTAAGTATGGCCCATAGATTTACATGCTTAGTAATCATGACGTCTTTGGGAGCTCTAGTTAATTTAGAAAGTTTTAGGATTCTTGAATAGTAATTGAGCCCAAGAGTAGACTAACCTTAGAAAGCTAAGTGAGATTTGGCCTTGTTTAGAAACTTAGGCCCATTGGCTTTAAGGTCATGGCCTAGATGTTTTGTCACAAGTGCCATGTGGCATATGAGCAAATGCATTATGAAAATGCCAAAAGGATGGCTTACACGCCTATCTTAGAAGAGTTGCCACTTGTCATTGAGCGAGGAACCTTCTAGATGAACTAAGGGACAAAAGGAACCTAGAGGAGACCAAAGGATTTTTTGCTAGACCCTTTGTCTTGCCCAAATTCGAGTTCCAAGGAGGATGTCTTGGAAAGAGAAGCCTAGGGAAATGAAAATAGGCTTTTTGTAGGAGTTTTACATGGGAACCCGAATGGAGGTTATGGGATTTTGAAATCTAGACATATAAGGATATGTAAAGAGACATTTGGATGGAAGGCCAAGAATGCCCTTGAAATTTCTGCTAGCACATTTCCACGTACTATGTTTCTTTGCCATTTGTCACTTAGGCTAAATGTCACTGTGACACCCTAATTTTTACGTGCTTTTTATTGAAGGGCTTTTTCACGAAATATTTTATTTTGAGCCTTTAAATTTAATTTAATGTGTTTTCACGAGATTATTTTATGATTTTTAAATCAGAAATTATTTTAATGTGCTTTCATAATTTTAATCACCCAACCCCAGCTCTGATCTGTCACCGGTGAAGCCCCATTGTCTACATCTCCCATTTCACCCTTTTTGGCCTTCTACTGCCATTTCGGCCGCCACCCACGGCCTACCGTCGCTTCCACTAGCTTCACCACCTTCCATAGGCCCTACCCTACCATTCCCTAGCTTTCGTTTGACTCCATTTGAATTTGGATTTTCTGTGTATTTCGGCCACAATGTTTTTACACTGTTACGTTACCTTCCAGCCACCTTTTTCACCTTCATGATCCTCCTAAAACTACTTCATAGCGTTGTAAATATTTTACCAAAAGACTTTTAAGACTTAAGTATATTTTTGCACTAACTTGTTTTATAAACTGTGATTTGGTTATCTGGTTTGACTGTGTTGGTTGTTACTAATTGGTCAATTTCATGGCATTGTGCACGCATGCTTGGGTGTGTGTTTTGGTAGCTGTGTTGATATGAACCCGTAGGAAGAGAATCCCTTGGTAGCCAAAATAAAACCCTTTGTCCCAAAAATACCCCTGATGAACAGTGCATTGCTACAATATTGTGGCTGCTACAGTAATGCTACAGTAACTCGAGTTTTGAAACCCTAGTTTCTAAAATGTAACTTTCCAAATAAGCCATTGGCCACAATACAAGGCTTTCCCAAAACCCTAGTTCATAAGAAATAAGACATACGTGGACCAAGCTTCCTCAAGCCCACTTATTCTAAACTAATAAAATAAATACTTTAATAAATTGAAAGCCTCCAATAACAATAGGCCCTATCTCTAAGTCATGTCTTCCACAGCTTGAATCAAGTGGATCAATACTGGTTCTTCTTTCAATCCCGTCTTGAGTGTTGTACTCTTGCTAGCTTCATCTCAAGTGGATTGCACCAATCCTTGTATCGCTTTCTTGATCTTCTTGGCTCGTGATCTTGTAATTAGCCTATTTGGAACTTGCAAATGATCTTTAAGAGTAGGCCTATCTTGGTTCCCATCATTCCCCCTCTCCTCAAAGGATTCAATTTCAAATCTTCACCTACATCAAAAGGAGAAAGATAAGAAACATTGAAATAAGCAGAAACATTATACTCACCTAGAAGGTCCACTTTATATGTATTGTCATTAATTTTCTCAAGAATTTGAAAAGATCCACCTCCTCGAGAATGCAACTTAGTCCTTCGATGGGCTGGAAATCTCTCTTTGCGCATGTGAACCCAAACCCAATCTCCTGGTTCAAAAAGGACACGCCTTTGTCCTTTATTAGCTTGAGAAGCAACCCTTTCATTCTTTTGGACAATTTGAAGCTGTACCCTCTCATGAAGTGACTTCACCAACTCTTCATTCTTTTGTCAATCCAAGCTACTCCTGCCATCAACAGGTAAAGGCATCAAATCTAAAGGAGTAAGTGGATTAAAACCATAAACAATTTCAAAAGGAGAATATGATGTAGTAGTATGTATGGTCCTGTTATATGCAAACTCTATAAATGGCAAACAATCCTCCCAAGTTTTTAAATTCTTATGAATAACAATGCGTAAAAGCTGAGTTAAAGTCCTATTAACTACTTCAGTCTGACCATCAGTCTGTGGATGACATGTAGTGGAAAATAAAAGCTTAGTATCCAATTTTCCCCACAACACCTTTCAAAAGTAGCTAAGGAATTTAATATCCCTATAAAAAAAAATACTCCTAGGTACATCATGGAGTTGCACTATCTCCCTGAAAAAGAAGTCAGCTATGTTTGTAGCATCATTTGTTTTATGGCATGGAATGAAATGTGCCATCTTACTAAATATATCCACAACCACAAAAATAGAATCTCTACCCCTTTTTGTCCTAGGCAGCCCTAAAACAAAGCCTATAGATATGTCTACCTATGGCTCACTAGGAACGGGTAAGGGTGTATACAACCTATGTGGCGTAACCTTAGATTTGGCCTTTCTACATCTAATGCACCTGCCACAAATGCGATTGACATCTCTCTTCATCTTAGGCCAAAAGAAATGTTCATGCAAAATATCTAAAGTTTTCTTGACACCAAAGTGTCCCATTAATCCTCCACTATGTACCTCATGCACCAATAACTCACGCATAGAACAACTTGGTACACAAAGTTTGCTTTCTTTAAACAAATATCCGTCATGCTTGAAAAACTTACCAAATGCTGCCTTCTCACATGCCTTATACACATCAGAAACGTTAGTATCATCGGCATATACGTCTTTCACATATTCAAACCCAAGCATTTTAGCACTCATAGAAGTAAGAAGTACATACCTCCGGGATAAAGCATCAGCAACAATGTTCTCCTTACCTTGCTTGTAATGGATGACATATGGAAATGTCTCAATGTATTCCATCCATCTAGCATGCCTTTTATTCAACTTACCTTGACCCTTGAGATGCTTCAATGATTCATGATCGGTGTGGATCACAAATTCCCTAGGCCACAGGTAATGCTGCCAAGTCTCTAATGCACGAACAAGAGCATAAAGCTCTTTGTCATAAGTAGGGTACTTCAGGGACGCCCCACTTAGCTTCTCGCTGAAGAAAGCAATAGGTCACCTATCCTGGATCAAAACAGCTCCAATCCCTATTCCTGAGGCATCACATTCTGTGACGCTCCCAATCCCCGCTTGGGATGGAACAGAGACTTAGAGCGTCGGGACATGCAACACAAGGTTACATACCCCCGTTCATGACAGTTAATATGCAATGCATCCTAGTATGCAACTAGCAGTATGCAATAATCGCAGCGGAAATAAAAGGTTAAAATGTAGGATATGCCAGAATAACTAAAAACATCACAACTTCATTAGAAAATCATCATGTTCAAAATACCAATGTAGCATAGACTTATATACAAAGCCATCTTATTCTCTTCATGCGTTCTAAAGCATGAAGGACTTGGGCTATATAAACATCAACATTAGATCTAGCTTCCTCACAAAATTTGGCTCCTTCTCAAACATGCGGATCCAGTGCTCCATCCATCTCTTCCTGGTCGATTCCTGACACAACTTCTATCATTCCGAGTGGAATGATAGTGGTCCCATAAAAGGGTGAGATTTACTCGAAATCTCAGTAAGTTAAACAACTAACTAGCACAAAGATAAATCAATCATGAAAAAATGATAAATATGCAATGCATGAGATGTAGAAAATCAGTATGCATGTCTCTCATCCAGATTCCTCAACATCTTTTAAAAATATGGAGACACAGGTTTTTATTCAGTAAGTAATTTCGTCATCATTTTTTAGAAAACATAACTTCTTCATAAAAATTTCATCATAAACTTTCATCATCATAGACTTACATCATTATCTTAATTAATAACATAACGTGTGGTAACATCACAGTTCCCCATATGCACTGTGAGTACCTGCCGGTGACCGTAGTACAACTCACGTTGAAACTACGTTGTCTATAGACTCGTTCTCAATGCATTGGTAAATATAACATAACATCATAAAATTCATAACGTGTACACCCACCAGCGTTAGGTGTCATAACATGTTGACTTCGCTCCGGCGTTCTTTAAAAAGAACCCATTCGAAGCCTGTTGACTGTTCTTCGTCAACCCAGGGGTTACCACTCCATTATTAAACACTCCAGAGTGGACAGAGGAGTTCCACCAGGATAATTCCCCATCCTGGCCTTTGGGGTCATGACAAAATGATTTTCGTGCTATGTTTTGGAAAATGTTTCTCATGACATGTGCATATGTAGAAACTTTCATGTAAAAATGACATTTATAAATGTAATATGCAAAAATGATAAAAATGTCACATGTCATGTAAGTATGCACTCAATGTATCATATAACATGACAATTTATGCTAAAAACAAAAAAAAGATAATTGAAGAATGAAATGAGCATTTATCAATAATTCATGAATAATCTATCAAGGTGTAAGTTAGAGGCCAACTTACAAACTTCTGGGGAAATTGAAATTAGCGCCGTAGCTGCGTAAATCATGTGTATACTAAGTTAGGGTTAATACTCTTATGGATAGGGTCAAAATCAAGGGCTTCAAAAATTGGATATTTACAAGAATACCCCTAGACTTTAAAAAAATTGCCATTTAAGCCCTAAATTTTCACTAATTGCGAACGAACTCTAAATTTTACCAAATTTCATAGACTTCATATTTTTTGCATTCTAAAACCATCTATGTCCTTAGATTTTCAAAATTCAAAGTGGATCTTGTTCAATTAGTCCCAACCCTTGGCATGCATCCTAATTGATGCTCATGTGTATTTTCAACTATTGATGCATGCATAGGAGATTCTCTTTAATCACTAATGATCACTAACATCTTAGGGACATTATTAAGTCTAATCCTTGGGTAATCAAGTTCATCCCAATACTTAATCAAAACTAAGAAATCCTTAATCACCAATATGCTTAAAAACGATTCATGCTTGAAGATCAAAACAAGATAGATTTAAAACCTATCATGGCATGCTTCTAACCACAAATTTAAACTTCCATAATCATGTTAGGATAATGATAGATCATATAAAATCATACTTAGTACATGCCATAGCTAAATTTCTATTTAAAACATTCAATCATTCAAACCTTCCTTTAATTGACCCGATTTTGCATTAAGCAACATAACCTTCTCAAAACTCAACAAAATTTCGTACCAACACTTGGAAACAAAGCTTGAAATGCTAGCTAAGATCAAAAGGAAGAAAAATTACAAATTTCGTGGCCTTCCAAGCACTCTAGACTGCCTTACACAAGAACACTCAAGAACTCACCAAAACTCACTTGGTTTGTACTCTTTTGATCTTTAAGAGGGAGAAATGCTCTCAAGGCTCAAGAGGATGCTTGGAGCTGTGGTGTGAGTGAAATGAGAAGGGTAGGGAAGTATTTATAGGAGGCCAAGGGGTGAGGGGCGTTGGCTTGGGTGCTTGGTGATTGGGTGAAGTGGGAGGTGCTCAAATCTGGAAAATTTCCAGATTTGCTTGCATGAGCTTAGGTCAGCTTGTGCAGGGGGAATAGTGGCCTAAAACCACCATGATTTCCTCTCCACAGTTGCTACATTGATCCTAGAAGGCAGGTCTGGTCGTGGGGCATCATTTGGGTGGCAGAAAAACCATCAAACAACCCTTGAAAACAGGTGGATGGAGGTGGTTTTGTGGTGGCAGAAAATCAGTTCGGTTTTGGATGATTTTGGGCAGCAAAAATGAGTCAAAATCCTTCATGATGGTCATGAAACTTCTTGGTTATTGGGTAGAGAAGGAGGTGGCATGGGGTGGTGGTGCAAACCATGGCAGAAGGCTGGTTCAAACTTGACTCAATCGGTTACAACACAAACTAAACCAAGGTGCACCCGGTTTGGTTCAAGGAATTGGTTTGTGCAAGCAATTTCGTCCAAGGCTCAAACTGAATTTGGGAGGGTCTCATGAGGTGTTTAAGGACCATATTAACCTTGAGGACAAATCACAAAAATGTTGGGCCCAAGGGCAAAACAGTCCAAGCATTACAAAGGGCAATGCACAAAACCGATTGAAGCATGGTTTGGGCTTGTTATGCCATTTTTCTTAATGACATGTGGGATGATTTATCTAGGATATTAACATGGTCTAATCATGATTTAAAGGAGTATTAATTCAAAAAAATTTGAATAAAAAAGTTTAAGAAAATATTAAGCATGATTAAGCTTGAAAGCATGGCTTTAAGTGCACTAACCTCAAGTATAATGGTTAATGACCTTAGCCTATTTTCAAAACTTAATTTGGGTACTTTGGGTATGATTTGGGCTTAAGGAAACCAATGGTATGGTGTATTGGGTCTTTGGTCTTGAATGATGAAATAAACCCAATCATGGCTTTGAGCCTTGTGGGCTTTAAAAGAGCCAAGTGTAGGAGTTCAAGGCTTAAGGGCTTCTTGGGCTAGAATTAGAGGGGCCCCATTTCCAGATTTTTTTTTTTTTTGGGTTGAAAAGAAACCTCAATATCATCTAAGATGGGCTTGAAAAGGTTTGACTTGGCCTAATTGGGCCATGGGTCCATTCTATACCAAGTTTGGCCCAAAGGCCTTATGCCTTCCTTATAGTTGGACCATAACTAGTCTTGAATTCCTTAAGGCTTTGTTCAAAGTTTTCTTGGGCTTGGACCATGAATGCTCTAAAGTCTAAAAAAAGCCTCACAAATATTACTAATAGGCTAGCCTCTCTAATCCTTAGCTCATTAACACTAAGCACCATGATTAACGCTAATTCCACTATTAAGCTTAATATAAATAATTAACCCACAATTAAAAGCCTAATATAGAGTACTTAAGGTTAATTAAGGGTTAATTAAATGGGGTGTTACACATTCAATTTCAAAAACTTTGTTAAAGTCAGGTAATACTAACACAGGTGCAGAGCACAACCTTTCTTTAATAGTGGCAAAAGCATTCTCTTGATGAACCCCCCAATGAAATCTAACATTCTTTTTAATTACTTCATTGAGTGGTGCAACAATGGTGCTAAAATCTTTAACAAAACGCCGATAAAAGCTAGCTAAGCCATGAAAACTTCTTACCTTAGTGATGCTCTTTGGCGTTGGCCAGTCCTTGATGGCCTTGACTTTCTATTCATCCACCTCAATACCTTTCGTCCTAACAACATATCCAAGGAAAACAACTTTTTCCATCCAAAAGGTACATTTCTTGAAATTAGCATACAACTTTTCACATCTGAACACATCAAACAAATATCTCAAATGCTCAATATGTTGATTTAAGTCCTTGCTGTACACTAGGATATCATCAAAGTACACAACCACAAACTTGCCAATAAACGCACGTAGGACATGGTTCATTAATCTCATGAAAGTACTGGGCGCATTTGTAAGTCCAAATGGCATAACCAACCATTCATAAAGCCCATACTTAGTCTTAAAAGCAGTTTTCATTCATCACCCTCTTTCATTCTAATTTGATGGTACCCACTTTTAAGATCAATTTTACTGAAAATACATGAGCCATGCAATTCATCAAGCATATCATGTAATCTAGGAATGGGATGGCAATACTTTACCGTAATATTGTTGACTGCCCTACAATCAATGCACATCCTCCACGTCCCATCCTTCTTTGGTACTAGTAGCACTGGTACTACACATAAACTTATGCTCTCCCTTACGTACCCCTTGCTCATCAAATCCTCAATTTGCCTTTGAAGCTCCTTTGTCTCTTCTGGATTACTCCTACAGGCTGGTCTGTTTGGAATAGCAGCTCCTGGCACAAAATCAATCTGGTGCTCAATGCCTCTAATGGGTGGCAACTCATTAGGCATCTCCTCTGGAAATACATCATCAAACTCCTGCAACAAGGAAACAGCCAAACTAGGAAGAGACTGGTTAGTTTCATCAAGAATAAGATAAGACTCTTTATAGACAAGAAAAATCATAGGGCGATCTGCAAAGAAAGCCCTCTTAACCTCACTCTCTCTTGCATAGAAACTAACTTTTGTCTTTCATTTTCTCTCTGCAGGCTCTCTTTCTTTTTTCTCTCATGGCTCCACTCTTTTTTCTTTACTCTCAGCCACCGCTCTACTTTCTTTTTCACTCTTTCTTTTTTGCTCATTTTCACTCTCACTCTTTCTTTTTTGCTCAATCACTTTTTCACTCTTTCTTTTTCTATCACTCTTATTTTCACTCTTTCTTTTCTGAGCAACCTCACTTTTTAGTTTCAGTTAGTCCTCATAGACCTAGCTCGGAGTTAAAGGAGCAAGCTTGATTGTGTTGCCGTCCTTTACAAAGCTGTACATGTTTTTGAACCCATCATGTGTCATCCTCCTATCATACTGCCAGGGCCTCTCCAACAAAATATGGCCAGCATGCATAGGTACAACATCACAAAGCATCTCATCCTGGTACTTTTCAATTGAAAAAGTAACTAACACTTGTCTATCCACCCTAACCTCTTCACAATCATTCAACCACTGCAATTTGTAGGGTCTAGAGTGTTTTAAGGTTGGTAAATTCAATTACTCAATCAAAGTAGTGCTAGCCACATTAGTACAACTCCCTCCCATCAATAATCACACTACATACCTTACTGATGACATGGCATCTAGCCACGAAAATGTTCTCTCTGTTACTCTGCATCATCCACCTTAATGTGTGTATTGAGAGCATGCCTGGCAACAAGAGACTCACTTGTCACGGGGTATACCAAGCTATCATCATCACTAGCATCAACTAACTCGGACACCCCATCAATATCATCCTCACTCTCAGTCATCACCTCCCCATTGTCACGCATAATCATCACCCGCCTGTTTGGACATTGAGAAGTGATGTGTCCTGAACCCAAACACTTAAAGCATTTAATATCTCTATTTCGTGAAGGTTGAGATTCTACCTTGGGTTTGTTGCTAGTTCTCTCATCTTTTCCCTTAGGTGGTTCGGTCTTTCTCTTCGCTTCAGTTGGATCATTCCTATCCCACTTTGATTTCCATGTATTGCTAGAAACTGAAGTGTACCTTGCTGCCCCTTTTCTCTTTCACTACCTCTCCACCTTCATAGCCATGTGCACCATGTCCTCTATCTCCACATAATGCTGCAATTCATTACATTGGCTATGTCCCTGTTCAAACCACTCAAAAATCTAGCCATGGTGGCCTTTTGGTCCTTCTCTACATTAGCCCGTATCATCGCCACCTCCATCTGCTTATGGTAATCCTCCACACTCCTAGACCCTTGTGTAAGATTTTGGAGCTTGTGGTAAAGGTCCCTATAGTAGTGGCTAGGAACAAATCTTTGCCTCATGAGAGCTTTCAACTCTCCCCACGTCTCTATAGGCCTCTTGTAATTCCTCCTCTTATTGGTTACTAATTGATCCCACCAAATAATAGCATAATCAGTGAACTCAATTACCGCCAACTTCACTTTCTTCTCCTCAGAGTAATTATGAAAATCAAACACCAACTCTATTTTTTTCTCCCACTCTAGATAAACCTCCGAATCAGTTCTACCTTGGAAATATGGTATTTTCATTTTGATGCTCCCAAGGTCTCTATCTACACCATCCTGACCCCTTAGATTCCCCTCAAGTCCTCTTTCACCTCTAGCTCTTCTATGTCTACCCGAACCAATTTCAGATTCTAAGTCTTCCTCATCCTCACCAATTCCTTCATGCTCATACTCATTTTCAACCCTAGGCTCATGTCGCCTCCTATCTCTCCCATCTTGTAGATTTTTAATTGCTGCTTCTTGATGATCCTTCCTATTCTTAACTTCACCCAACACAAAGTTTAATTGCTCAAACTGTTGTTGCATGGCTTGCAACACAAAGGATGAGTTATCTGCCATCCCCTTTTGGTGATGAGTCACTCCTATGAGACATCGTAATGTGCTGCACAAAAAGAATGTCAGTGAAAAACCTCACACACTCCCCTTACGTGTTTACAATCGAATAATGGCACTCCACTCGTGTTTTACTCTTAATTGGCTTTTTTTTCGATAATTGTCTCACATTCTCTTGCCTTTTACCTCAAGAGTTTTCCTACTTAAGTTCTTTAAGACATAATTGAACTCAATCAAGACAATGCAACCATGTTTTATCCCAATAAGTAATTAGATCCAAGAAACAAGAACAAGCAAAAGACGGAAGGAATAAATGACACACAAGAATCAAGCAAATTATACAAACGAAAAAGTAACTATAAGACAAGATACCAACTATAATGATGTATGCAACCCCTTTGATGATAAGGCTCAAGAAAAACAAATTTCAGATTTTCAATGCTCTTTTTTTTTTTTCCTGGGCGATTTTTTTTTTCTTTTCCTTTCCTTTCTTTTCTTTTCTTTTCTTTTCTCTTCTCTTCTTCTCTCTAATTTAAGCACAAACAACAATATTCACTTGTGAAAATCAAGCAATTGAATCAAACATACAATAATTGACAATAAATTAGAAGAGAATCAATGAAACGGCATTCCAAGTAATTGACACACTTAGAGATGCAAGAAACCCTAGAATTTTGAAACCCTAGGAGATGCAAATTTCAACCAAACCCAAAACACTAAGAATTTTGGCAACATACTTTTTGTTTTTTGGCAATCCTAGAACAATAAAGCCCTAGAATTAAATTTCAAGTGCAAGAAATAAAATATAAACTCATACTTGATTGGAACCGAGTTCTGAATACCAAATGATATGAACCCGTAGGAATGGAATCCCTTGAACCCATAATCAATTTGAAAACTCACCCAAGAAAGCTAAAATCGAGTCAATGGATGGAGAATCTAGACCCGATGAGAACCCGTTTCAAGAACCTAGATTATATTAAAATCTAGACCCATTGAAGAACCTGTCTCAAGAACCCAGATTACAAGGAGGAACGCCACAAAGGTTGTAATTTACCTTTGATAAGTTTAAAAGTTCAATCAAGAACAAGAGTAGTAAACTCAACTCACAATGAGAATTCGATATTGTCTAGTGATTACGCCCAAAGAATAACACGGTAGTTGTAGCAAAGCTTTGGGGTGTCGATTCCACAGAGAGACAAATTAAAAGAATAGTAGAAAGAACAAAGATTAATTTTAAATGCAAATTAAAGCGAAGCAAAGTGACTAACGGAAAAATTACTCAAATTTGACAAACAGTAGAGCGTCGGGAATCCCTTGCACAAATCTAGTATTTTACTTACTCTTAATTCATTGAATAACTCAATTGGGAATTCAATTCCCAAAATTCCCAATCGGAAGATATAGATTTATAAACCAAGATTAAACCAAATGTAACCCTATGAAGAATCATTCATCACTTTTAAAATACGTAAATTATTATCACTATTGAGAAAATCCTACGACGACAATATACTCAGGAAGCGATATTGCAGCAAAGAATTAAATCAATATAGATAAATAATTGATCCAAACATAATCAAAGAGCTAATCCATTCAATAGAAAAAGCATGACTGAATCCATAAACAGAATAAATTCTATGATTATTCGGAGAGAGAACATCAACGATGAATTGAGAATGATAAAACAAAAGAGTTTTAGTAATTGAAAATCAAATACATAAATCAAAAGTAAATTACAAATACCATCTAATGTGCAAGTTCATCCCTAGCCCTACTTGAGAATTTAGTTACCCATAAATATAATGGACAACAAAAATCTCAAGAGAAAGGTAAAGCAAACGGTAGACATGAGAATTAAATTGCTCCCTTCTTCTCTTCTCCCTTTTCAGCCTCCTAATGATATCCTTATATAGGGTAAAAAAGAAACCCTAATATCTTCATGATTCTCGCATAGAAAAATCGCCTAAATCTTGAGACTTATCTTGGCAGCCACGTACGCACTTCAGGAATTCGAATTTGGAAATTTGTATTAGAGACAAAGTCGTAGCCCTTTAAGTTAGCTTTCCAACGCATCTAGAATCGAATCAATCCGATATGTGAGTAGAAAGTTATGGTCGAAATACTAAAGTATATCCAGACAGTCTCCTAGAGCATGTTGGACTCTGACTATTTCTCTTGATCCGAATTACTCTTAAATCCCATCATTATCCTTATTTGAAGAGTCCTACACTCATTGAAAGTCCTTAGGTTATTCCAACTCTTGCCCATTTGAAAGTCCTTCGGATTTGACTGGGTCTTTTTGACTTACTCTTTTATAGTCCCTGAAATTAAATATAAAAATCTGCTTAGGAGTATCTCAAAATAAATAGAAACTCAATTCAATAATACACATTAATTTCTATAATTTCTATTCATATTTTAGCATTATAGTCCAATAATAGGATATTTAGAGTGCACTTTTGTACACTCATCACACCCCCCAACTTACTCATTGCTAGTCCCTAGCAATTTTCATGCAAAAATGACGAGATAGACCAAATAAAATCACACACAAAGGCCACCAAATCACACTTTCCAGATTCACATATCAAAGCAATCTTAGGAATTCAATAACCCTATCACAAGCAATCCACCTATAGCAATCCACAGAGTGTGTATGTGTTCCAAACTATATCCATCTAACCAGAAGCCTTGACACATGCAACATTAAGAACATCTCAAGCGAAAGGTTCAACTCCATAACTCACGGGTATAAAAGTGTTTCGTGTGAGGATTCTCTCTATGGAGTTGACAATGGGTGTACACACACTCTCATGGGCAATTAGGCAATTATGTACAAGCAACAAGTAAACATTGATCTTTTGATAGGAACACTAATAAATGAGACTTCACCACTCTTTCCAAAACCTTACTTAGGATCAGAACGGTCAACACAAAAGGTTGTAATGTGGCTTGGGTTCGGGGCTATATGAAAGAAAAGGATGAAAAAGATTCAAAAATTTCCAAGTACATACAAAGGGAATCTTATTAAACCTCTCAATAAACCACATTTCTCACTTGATGTACTCTCCAACTTTTCGAATCATTGACTATTGCCTCTTTTTCTTTTTCTTTTCCTTTTCTTTTCTTTTTTTTTTCTTTTTTTTCTTTTTTTTTACTTGGTGAACAATTATGTATGTCACCCTGGTATTTTGCTATTTGTACCCAACCTTGGTATTTTTACCTTTGAAACTCACTCACTTGAACATCTTGTAACTCATGTTCTTCCCCTTTCTCTCTCTCCTTTTATTTTTCTGTAGAAAAGATAAAAATTCCACATCTAGTACACACTTGGAAGTAACAAGGGTAGGAAAAATCAGTTTAGAGGTTATACTCCAATGTGGAGAGGTATGGATGATGTGGGCATATGAAAACAAAAAGTTACATGTGTTTATTAGCTCAAAGTTGGCTACTAAGGGTTTAAGATGGAAAGGGTTAGCTTGAAAGGCTCAAACGTTGATCCTAAGTTGACCTTCGTCATATCCCAAGTATATTCACCATCTTACCACAAACCATGTAATGATATTCTCAAAAGAAGTTTCCAATTCAATAGATTAATGAATGCTTATCACAATTTACTGCATTTGTAGGCTCTCAATC
>QEOT01000975.1:127711-141203 GCA_003123785.1 Pterocarya stenoptera | reverse complement strand
GTAGCCTCTTGTTATTGGCTTCATCCCTTTATTGCAAATTTTTGAGGTTGCGCTGTCATTTTCTAATTTCTTTCCTTCCTATGGTTTTTTCTGGCCAACCTTGGGTATGTGTTTGTGTGTGTGTGTGCACGCGTGCAAATGCGTGTATACACACCCATAAATACATACATATATATGCATATAAATTTTATTAGCCTTGTTTGAGAGTGAGGTTATGGGTGTGTTAGCTAAGTTTATCCTATTGCTAGGTATAGGCTTTTACTCTGACCATTCTCTTAATCTTAGTTTCCAATGTAATATGGTGTATTATTGTTTGGAGGTTGAGAGCTTCTCTCCATCTTTTATTTCATATTTGTCTAGTGGTATCTCTCTTGATGTCTGCAGCTGTGAAAGTTGGCCTTTTTACCAGATGATATCAAATATTGTGGCCCCCATTTGTGATTAGTTTATTTTGCTCTTTTCCTTTTCTCGACTTAATTTCTAACCAAAAATTCGTTTGTAACAACATATCTATCTTTGGAAGTTTATATTTTAGATGTTGGATCCATGTTAGAAGGGATTTCTGAATTGCATCTCTACTTATGATTCCAAAGATTTTTTATTTTTTTTATTTTTTTTGAGGATTAAGGGTTATTGGGCCGATGCTAAAAATAGTTGTGTTGATTTGAATTCTTGATTTACTATGGAATTTTGTTTTCTATGGTTTTTTGGACATTGCCTTTCTGAATATGATCTTCTTTTGGGTGTGGCGGAGAAGTTGACATTATTGTGGGGAAGTAGAAGACACGGGTAGTACCGGACAAGTTTGGGTTTTCCATTACATAAATGGAACCAGGATAGGCCCTCTTGCTAAAACTTGATGCATGAACGAGGTAGAGACTGAGTGAGAATGTTTTTAGACAACTAGGTGGAATGGTTACCCTGTGGCAAACTGTTATGTGTGGATCTGTGTTGAACAATTGAAGCAGTAGTTGTGTAAAACACTCAGTAGGTAACGGTATTAACTACCATGCAATACAGTGCGTTGTGTTGTTAATGAAACGATGTGCAGTGAAGCAGGATGCAAGGAGTAATGAAACAGTGCGTAGCAAAGGTGTTTGGGTTTTAAATGAAACGGTTCGTTTGAATATGTCCGTACGATATAAGAATGGTTTTGGACAGCGTCGTTTTGGTTTCTTATTAAATAGGAAAGCTTTTCACGAGTCTGTTTGTTAATTCTGTTATCATTTTCCTATAAAAGGGGGAACTGTGTACATAGAAGGGATTGATGATTTTAGTGAAGTTTGAACTGTAAGGAGCTTGGAGATTGCTCGACAATCTCATTCAATTAGTTTAGTAAGATTGTGATTCTTCTTCTGGTTCTTGCTTGTGTGATCGAATCCATTTGGAGTTTTATGTGTTGCATTGTTTTGTGCACTCTGCACTTGAGTTCTTGTGGATCTGGTTCGTGCATTCTTGAGGAGCAGCAAGGAGTTACATGACAATTGGTATCAGCAGTAGGCGATCCTTACAATAGAGGTCGTGATGGCAGAAGGAACGCGTGGTGTACTTAAAGGTCAACAAGATGCATTTCAAAAGCACCAGGAAGCAATACAATTACAGTTTGAACATCATCAGCAAGCTATTATGGGAATAACAGAAAGGTTAGATCAAGTTTCTGATGTGTTGAGATTTGTTGTTGAATCTGTGAATGAAATGTCTTGAAACGATAGGGAGGTGTATAGAGATAAAGATCATGCATCTAGGAATCATGAGGAAAGAGGTGGTTTTCAGAAGAGTTTTAGGTTGGATTTTCCTCGTTTTAGTGGTCCTGATCCTGCAGGATGGATCTTTAAGGCTAATCAGTACTTTGATTCATTCCAAGTACATTTTCATCAGAAATTAATGGTGGCCTCACACCATATGAAAGGCCAGCCATTGGTGTGGTACCAAAATGCCTTGGATTCTGGCCAATTTAACTCTTGGGAGACCTTGGTGGTAGCTATGCAAGGTAGATTTGGACCATCAGCATTTGATGATCCAATGGAGGCGTTGACCAGATTAAAACAAACTAGTTCTGTTACTTTGTATACCACACAGTTTGAAGCATTGTCTAATAGGCTTAAAGGCTTGTCTGAAAGACATAAAATGAGCTGCTATATCAGTGGATTGAAAGATAACATTAGAATTCCTATTAAGATGTTTAATCTAATGAACTTAGGGGCTGCCCTTGGCTTAGCCAAGCTACAAGAAGAGTACGTCTTGTCTTCAAGGAAACCTTGGAGGCCAAATAGTCATTATGCTAATAAATGGCTAGTTAATCAAGTTGGACTTCAAGATCCAATTGATGAAGGCAACAAGAATGTTCCTCCCTGGAAAAGGGTGAATTCTTCTCAGATAGATGAGAAGATAAGGAAGGGTTTATGTTTTCATTATGAGGAGAAATGGAATCCGAATCATATTTGTAAAAAAACCAAGGTTTACTTCATTCAAGCTGATTTGGAGGACTTACACCAATCTGAGAGTGAAGAGCCTAGGTGTATTGAAGATACAAGACATGGTCCTACAAATGTTGATGCCTTAGAAGTGTCTGTCAATGCTATGTTTGGTTCTATTAGTGCGAATGCTATTAGATTACATGGTTGTGTAGGCTCTTGTGCTGTTGAAATCTTAATAGACTCTGGGAGCACACATAATTTTGTGGATCCTTTAGTGTTCTAGGATACTAAATTGATGGTTCACCAAGCCTCTAGTTTGCAAGTCAGAGTGGCCAATGGGGAAAAGCTTCTGAGTCATGGAAGTGGAGTTGAGGTCTTTAAGATTCAAGGCTCAAGATTTTATGTGCCTTTCCATGTTTTGGCATTGGGAGGATGTGATGTAGTCCTCGGGGTTCAATGGTTGAGAACCTTGGATTCTATTTCTTGGAATTTTGTAGATATGTCCATGCAATTTGAGTGGGGTGGTCAAATGGTGAGTTTGCAAGGTTTAAATTCTGCAAGTATACAGATGATGTCTGGTGTTATAGGATTCAAGTCACAATTTGTAAATAAACAAGGCTGGTTGCTACAGTTGATGCCTGTTGAGCAACAACCTGTTGAAGTTTGTGTAGAAGGACCAATGGCCGACTTACTCAAGGAGTTCAGTGATGTATTTGTTGAACCTGTTGGCTTGCCTCCAAGGAGAGCTTTTGACCATCCAATCAACCTCAAGGAGGGTGTTTCTCCTATTTCAGTTCGCCCATACAGGTATCCTCATTACCAGAAATCTGAGATTGAGAAAATTGTCCACGAATTGCTGCAATCTGGTATAGTCAGACCTAGCCAAAGTCCATTTTCTTCTCCTGTGTTGTTGGTTAAGAAAGCTGATNGTGCGTAGCAAAGGTGTTTGGGTTTTAAATGAAACGGTTCGTTTGAATATGTCCGTACGATATAAGAATGGTTTTGGACAGCGTCGTTTTGGTTTCTTATTAAATAGGAAAGCTTTTCACGAGTCTGTTTGTTAATTCTGTTATCATTTTCCTATAAAAGGGGGAACTGTGTACATAGAAGGGATTGATGATTTTAGTGAAGTTTGAACTGTAAGGAGCTTGGAGATTGCTCGACAATCTCATTCAATTAGTTTAGTAAGATTGTGATTCTTCTTCTGGTTCTTGCTTGTGTGATCGAATCCATTTGGAGTTTTATGTGTTGCATTGTTTTGTGCACTCTGCACTTGAGTTCTTGTGGATCTGGTTCGTGCATTCTTGAGGAGCAGCAAGGAGTTACATGACAATTGGTATCAGCAGTAGGCGATCCTTACAATAGAGGTCGTGATGGCAGAAGGAACGCGTGGTGTACTTAAAGGTCAACAAGATGCATTTCAAAAGCACCAGGAAGCAATACAATTACAGTTTGAACATCATCAGCAAGCTATTATGGGAATAACAGAAAGGTTAGATCAAGTTTCTGATGTGTTGAGATTTGTTGTTGAATCTGTGAATGAAATGTCTTGAAACGATAGGGAGGTGTATAGAGATAAAGATCATGCATCTAGGAATCATGAGGAAAGAGGTGGTTTTCAGAAGAGTTTTAGGTTGGATTTTCCTCGTTTTAGTGGTCCTGATCCTGCAGGATGGATCTTTAAGGCTAATCAGTACTTTGATTCATTCCAAGTACCTTTTCATCAGAAATTAATGGTGGCCTCACACCATATGAAAGGCCAGCCATTGGTGTGGTACCAAAATGCCTTGGATTCTGGCCAATTTAACTCTTGGGAGACCTTGGTGGTAGCTATGCAAGGTAGATTTGGACCATCAGCATTTGATGATCCAATGGAGGCGTTGACCAGATTAAAACAAACTAGTTCTGTTACTTTGTATACCACACAGTTTGAAGCATTGTCTAATAGGCTTAAAGGCTTGTCTGAAAGACATAAAATGAGCTGCTATATCAGTGGATTGAAAGATAACATTAGAATTCCTATTAAGATGTTTAATCTAATGAACTTAGGGGCTGCCCTTGGCTTAGCCAAGCTACAAGAAGAGTATGTCTTGTCTTCAAGGAAACCTTGGAGGCCAAATAGTCATTATGCTAATAAATGGCTAGTTAATCAAGTTGGACTTAAAGATCCAATTGATGAAGGCAACAAGAATGTTCCTCCCTGGAAAAGGGTGAATTCTTCTCAGATAGATGAGAAGATAAGGAAGGGTTTATGTTTTCATTATGAGGAGAAATGGAATCCGAATCATATTTGTAAAAAAACCAAGGTTTACTTCATTCAAGCTGATTTGGAGGACTTACACCAATCTGAGAGTGAAGAGCCTAGGTGTATTGAAGATACAAGACATGGTCCTACAAATGTTGATGCCTTAGAAGTGTCTGTCAATGCTATGTTTGGTTCTATTAGTGCGAATGCTATTAGATTACATGGTTGTGTAGGCTCTTGTGCTGTTGAAATCTTAATAGACTCTGGGAGCACACATAATTTTGTGGATCCTTTAGTGTTCTAGGATACTAAATTGATGGTTCACCAAGCCTCTAGTTTGCAAGTTAGAGTGGCCAATGGGGAAAAGCTTCTGAGTCATGGAAGTGGAGTTGAGGTCTTTAAGATTCAAGGCTCAAGATTTTATGTGCCTTTCCATGTTTTGGCATTGGGAGGATGTGATGTAGTCCTCGGGGTTCAATGGTTGAGAACCTTGGATTCTATTTCTTGGAATTTTGTAGATATGTCCATGCAATTTGAGTGGGGTGGTCAAATGGTGAGTTTGCAAGGTTTAAATTCTGCAAGTATACAGATGATGTCTGGTGTTATAGGATTCAAGTCACAATTTGTAAATAAACAAGGCTGGTTGCTACAGTTGATGCCTGTTGAGCAACAACCTGTTGAAGTTTGTGTAGAAGGACCAATGGCCGACTTACTCAAGGAGTTCAGTGATGTATTTGTTGAACCTGTTGGCTTGCCTCCAAGGAGAGCTTTTGACCATCCAATCAACCTCAAGGAGGGTGTTTCTCCTATTTCAGTTCGCCCATACAGGTATCCTCATTACCAGAAATCTGAGATTGAGAAAATTGTCCACGAATTGCTGCAATTTGGTATAGTCAGACCTAGCTAAAGTCCATTTTCTTCTCCTGTGTTGTTGGTTAAGAAAGCTGATGGCACTTGGTGTATGTGCATTGACTATAGAGCCCTAAACCATGAAACCATCAAAGATAAATTTCCTATTCCAGTTATAGATGAATTACTTGATGAATTGTTTGGGTCTAGAATTTTTTCAAAACTGGATTTAAGAGCTGATTACCATTAGATTCATGTGAAGGAAGGGGATATTCTAAAGACATCTTTTAGAACTCATGAGGGCCATTATGAGTTTCTAGTAATGCATTTGGCCTCATTAATGCCCCTGCCACATTTCAGGGTTTAATGAACCACATTTTCAAGCCTTTTTTGAGAAGGTTTGTCTTGGTTTTTTTTTTTTTTTTTTTTTTATGATATCCTCATATACAGTACAGATATGGCTGAACATTTGTTGCATGTGAAGACTGTTTTGGATACATTAAAACAGCATACTCTTTATGCCAAGATGTCTAAGTGTAAGTTTGGAGTGCCTGAGGTTGAGTATTTGGGCCACGTCATATGGGCAAGGGGTACAAACAGATCTAGCAAAAACTGCAGCCATGGTTAATTGGCCTGTTCCTAAAACCTTGAAGTCTTTAAGAGGATTTTTAGGATTAACAGGCTACTATAGGAAATTCATTTGAAGATATGGATCTATAGCAGCTCCTTTAACAGATTTATTGAAGAAAAATTCTTTCTATTGGAGTGATAAGGCTTCTGTTGCATTTGAATTGTTGAAGGCAGCTGTTAGCAATCCTCCTGTGTTAAGGTTGCCAGATTTCACAAAAGTTTTCACCATCGAGTGTGATGCTTCTGGTGTGGTTCTTGTGGCAGTTTTGATGCAAGAGTCTCAACCCATTGCTTTTTATAGTAAAGCTTTGAAGGGAAAAGCCTTGCTATTATCAACATACGAAAAAGAACTTTTGGCTTTGGTGTCTGTTGTTTAGAGATGGAGACCTTATCTGCTGGGCCATTCCTTTAAAATCAAGACTGATCAACAGGCTCTAAAGTTTTTGGAGGAACAGAAAATTGGTACTGAGGCACAACATAAATGGGTTCCAAACTCATTGGTTATGATTGCACAGTGGATTATAAAAAGGGCAAAGAGAATCTGGTTGCTGATGCTCTTTCAAGGAAAGATGAGGAAGTACAAGCTGTGGTTGCTATGATCTCTTTTCCCACTCCTTTATGGATTGAAGAACTCAAAGGGAGTTATTCCTTATGTCCTGACTATGTGGATTTGGTTCCTAAATTGCAGCAGGTTAGCAAGGTCCAAAACATTTTTCTACTCAACAAGGGTTGTTACTCAAAAAAGGGAAACTGGTTGTGGTCTCTTCCTCATCTATTCTGTCTAAAATCTTGCAATATATTCATGAAAACCCACAAGTTGGCCATGTGGGTTATCACAAGACTCTTAAGAGGGCTCGTAGGGATTTTTGGTGGCCAGGTATGAGAAAAGATGTGAGGAAGTCAGGAATGTGAAAATTGTCAAGCCAGTAAGAGTGGAATGTGAAGTGCCCTGGCCTCTTACAATCCTTACCTGTTCCTGACTCTCCATGGTTGGATATATCCATGGATTTTATTGAGGGATTACCTTTTTCTATTGGGTTTTCTGTCGTATTGTCTGTTGTGGACAGACTAAATTTGCTCATTTCTTTCCCCTCTCACACCCTTACACAACTGTTAAGGTGGCTAATATATTTTTTAATGGGGTTTTCAAATTGCATGGTTTACCTTGATCTATAGTTTCTGACAGAGATGTAGTTTTCACTAGTTCTTTCTGGAAACAGTTGTTTCTCTTGCAAGGTGTTTCCTTGGATTTTACATCTTCATACCATCCTCAATCTGATGGACAAACAAAAGCATTAAATAAATGCTTAGAGGGCTACTTGAGATGTTATTGCAGTCAACAACCAAAGGAGTAGTCTTCATGGATGGCTATGGCTGAGTGGTGTTATAACACTACTCTACATTCTTCCATTCAACTGACTCCCTTCGAGGCCCTTTATGGTTATGGTCCCCCTAGACTCCTCCTTTTTTATGTGCCTAACATTTCCTCTAATGATGCTGTGGATCAGCAGTTAAGAACGAGGGATGAATTGCTGAGGTTGTTGAGAGATAACATGGTGAAGGCACAACACAGAATGAAGTTCTTTGCTGATAGAGGGAGAACAGAAAGATCTTTTCAGGTGGATGACTAGACTTCAGCCTTATAGGCAGAAGACTGTGGCTATGCATCACAACATGAAACTACTAGCTCCAAGGTTTTATCGACCATTTCAAGTTCTGCAGAAAGTGGGGTCAGTGGCTTATAAACTTGATTTGCCATCATCTTCCAAAATTCACCCTGTTTTCCATGTTCTTGCTTAAAAAAGAAGGCGGGGCAGCATATCATTCCTTTACTAGCCTTACCTCCAACTGATTTTAGTGGCCACTTACAACTTGAGCCACGGGAGATACTTGCTAGGAGAATGCAGAAGAAGGGTAACCATGCTATAACTGAAGTGTTAGTGAGTTGGGTGGGGGCTGCTCCTGAAGATTCCTCTTGGGAATGCCTGTGGAAATATTGTATCCTCATTTGGTAGGTACTGTGTTGTAAATGTGTGGATCTGTGTTGAAGAATCGAAGCAGTAGCTATGTAAAACACTCAACAGGTAACGGTATTAACTACCATGCAATACGGTGCATTGTGCTATTAATGAAACGATGTGCATTGAAGCAGGACGCAACGAGTAATAAAACGGTGCGTAGCGAAGGTGTTTGGGTTGTAATGAAACGGTTCGTTTGAATATGTTCGTAGGATATAAGATTGGCTTTGGACGGCGTCGTTTTGGTTTCTTATTAAATAGGAAAGCTTTCACGAGTCTGTTTGTTAATTCTGTTATCATTTTCCTATAAAAGGTGGAACTGTGTACGTAAAAGGGATTGATGACTTTAGTGAAGTTTGAACTGTAAGGAGCTTGGAGATTGCTCGAAAATCTCATTCAATTAGTTTAGTAAGATTGTGATTCTTCTTCTGGTTCTTGCTTGTGTGATCGAATCCATTTGGAGTTTTATGTGTTGCATTGTTTTGTGCACTCTGCATTGGAGTTCTTGTGGATCTAATTCGTGCATTCTTAAGGAGCAGCAAGGAGGTACGTGACACAAACCCACCCATTGGCATCCCTAGCTATTGTGATTGTTTCATAGACTTGGGTACTTCCGGTTGAGTTGTTTGGGATAAGGATTAATACCATTGGCAAGCAGCAAGAATCATTAGTCACTAAATCTATGGTTGGTTTGGGCATCATAAAAGCATCATTTCTAATATAAATTTCTGATATAAGAAATATATCATAGACGGACATGGCCATGCTATTGATCGGTCCTTTTTTAAGATTAACTAATTAGTAAAACAACAAGAAAAAGAAACTGGTGTAAGTAAAGTGATGTTCCAGTTGAAAAGAGCCAATTAACTTTTATAGTTTATTATCTATAAATCTATTCCTTATACATTCACTTTAGCATGTTTTAGCAAAAATGGATTGCCTGCTAAATGAATTTTCCCATGTGATTGCAGGTTGTGAAAGAACAAACTTTCCCAACTGGCATTGGAATCAGCAAACGGTTTGCACTCAGTTGCCTTCGGTTACATCTGTAAATTCACTGTTAGTGGCAGAGAAATGTTCTATTGGCAGCATGAAGGTTTTGGCCACTTTGTCTCGATCCATATCAAGTGTACATGAAACTCTCTAAAGTCTAAAGGAGAACAGCCATTTTTCGGAGCCATGGTGACTGATTTTCAACTTTTCTTGTTTTGGATGTGGAGGTAAGTAATGCTGATCCTAAAGGAGCGAAAAATTAGTAATCACATCTAGCATTAGAATGTTGTAGGATGAAAGGTAGGCCCCAGGAAATGGTTTTCAGATGAGAATCATTATCTGTTATCTTGTCCAAAACATTTATCATGGGTCATGGTTCCTTGTATAGATAATTTTTTATTCAGAATTTCGAAAGTCATCTTGATGATATCTTATGCTACAACTAATCTATTTAATATATAAAAGCCGAGTTTGAGAAGTCTGAGTTGTCATTAAAAGCAATTTTTTCAGCTATATAAAATACATGGGCCATAGCTTTTGCAATCTCAGACTACACATGTCCAACAACTTTCTACAACTTTCTAATCGTTACATCTTTATTTATACATTATATTTTTTAGATATGCATTTGAATTTTAAGATATATTTTAAGATATATCCAGTATATGTATTCTTCTCAGGATATGAGAAATCGAAAAAACTAACGTGAAAGAGATCTACCATTGGTGTATATTTTTTTGGATTAGATTAATAGTTTTAAGTTTGTGACTATTTCTATTCTTCAGTAAAATTAAAAATAGAAAATGCTAGACTAGCACGTCGTAGAAGACGAATAATTATAAATGATATAGGAAGTGGAGGAAGAATGCACCGTGATAGCAAGCAAAGTAGTGATAGTATAAGTGATGACATAGTTGTGCGATGTAGAAAACGAATGATAATGGATGATATAGGAAGTGCAGCAAGAATGTGTGTTGATGGTGAACGAAGCAGAGATATTACAACAAATGAATATCTAAAATATATATTTATAAAATCTAGCATAAATAATAGTCTGCACATTGCGCGGGTTATATGCTCGTAATAATAATAATAATAATTGTAATCCCTGTCTCCCTAAGGTTAAGAATAATGTTAATTTAAGAAAACAGAGGGACTTAAATGCTACTTGCCTTTAACAATTTTTTTTTTTCTTAATGAAGTGTTAAGTACAAAAGATTTCATTTCATAAAAATGAAATGTACTTTATAAAACTTAAAGAGAGGTTGCAGAAGCATTTAACAAAAATTATCAAATCTAGTCCTATCAAAATCATAAAGTAAAACGTAAATATGTGATCTAGGCGTTCGCCTTTCTCCCTTCTCCCTGAGTCAAGTTTTGTCCTACAGTTTTAGACCTCACTTTAAAGCATTTCCTAGGATAGGAACATTAAAATAAATAAAAAAATAATATTGAGTCGAATACTCAATGTGACATCCTCAGATTTCACTTGGGGTCAGGCGGACTATGAAATGTTGGGAGATGCAATACAAGGTTATTTACTCCCGTTCATAACAATTAAGGATATAATATACTTAGCATGCATCTAACAATATGTAGTATTTGCAACAGATATTTTCTTTAAGCAATACTATGCACCAGGCGTGTTATATCCCAAACATAGAACACACTCTATAAACTGAAGATAATAGACATTTAAGTTATATCGTATGTCCAAAATATATGTAACCATAATAGTACTGGAGGTAGAGCTCCTGAAGTATATGCAGAAACTAAGGTAACTAACTACTAGGCTAATCCATCGAATAGCTCTCGGAACTCAGTCAAGGATGTTATAATACTATTAATAAAATGGAGCATTGAAGCTATGAGCTCTGTGTCGTGTCGTTGTCTAATTGATAGTTTCCAGGCGGTCATCCTTCGTTGCACGCCATTTGGTTCTAGCACATGATCTATCATTTCAGGAGGAATTGTAGTGGGGACTACTAAATGAGATTTGATTATAAATCTCAGCAAGTTAACAAACAACTTAAATTGGCAGTTTATAGATGCATGCATGACAGTAAAAGCATGAATGCAAAACGTGAGCATGAGTAAGCTTGACGTGACTTGACAGATATCATGACATGTACTGACATGATATGAACTGAACTGACGTGAACTTGAAACTGAACATGACATAACATTACTTTTGAACTTGGACTGAACGTGACTGAACATGAATATGAACTTGGAATCTTGATCAATAATAACTTAAATAAATAAACGTGAACTGTGGGTGTGACATATTTCCCCTAGAGGTGTGTGCCCTTATAGATACCGCATCACATCACAATTATCTATACCAATTGTGAGTGCGCTAACATACGTATTAGTTCACAGGTATTTGCATCTGCTATGAAAAATGTAATGTATATATCTCGTGATAGGTATCTGGCTTTGCTCCACGGGCGTTGGTGCTTGGCTTCACTCTAGTGACCAGTTAATTAGGCCTCATTCGAAGTTTGTTAATGGTACTTTGTCAACTCATAGAATTTCACATAGTTTAAACATTCTAGCGTGAACAATGGAGTCCCACTAAGATATAACTTCATCCTAGTGCTTGGGGATGTAAACAATTTAAACATTACTCCTTTAAATCTTGTCCTAAATCCAAATATTTAATTAGAAAAATATAAAACATAACACAACAAGGTCAAACAAGCATAGGGTGAAACACGTGTAGGCTAAAACTCTTGCTTTTTGTTGCAATTCTTTCAAACAATATATTTCATGCTAAAACTGAAATATGCAACATACAAAATCACTTCCTATGCTTAAATAAAATGCTAGAACAACGAACAAAATTTATATTATAAAAATCACAACTTTTTTCGTAATAAAACTTCTAGTATTTTGACCTCAAGAACAACCATTGATGTTCATAGTCTATCTCTTTTCAAAACAACTCAAAGAACTCCAAAAGTTCAATAACATACTCTCAATATTTTCATAACAAATTTCTAAGAACTATCATGCTTTGAATCATTATGCCAAAACCACAAAAAGTCACAAAATCAAACTTAACACAATCTCAATGGGGTTTGAGTTTCTAACAAGCCCAAATCTAATTTTTCTTGACGAAATAAAATTATCAAGATATAAAAAAATAAATATGTAATAACATGAATTTGAGTGGTTAATAGTGTCATTTTTACTTTTTGGCCCATTAACATTATATCCAATTTTAAGTCCAAAAATACCAAAAAAGAACTTGAAAGGACAATAAAAATAATCATAAAAAGAAAATTGTCTATATACAATAAATTTGAATAAAAGGATTTACTATAAAAGAATATAAATTTTCTATATCCATCCAAACAACTTAAACAAGATTATCAATCATAGTAATAAAATTAAAAAAAAAATAGTGGTAAAGAAATTGAAAACAATCCCTAATCAGTAAAATCCCTAATAAGTAATAATTAATAACTAATTATCCAATTTATCCAAATTTCAAACTCCGAATAAAAAAAGAAAAAAAAATACAAAACATAATTACATCAACACAGCTCTCACTATCTCAGCCTCTTATATTTACATCAATATAAAACACAAATATATAAACCAAAAAGTCATATTAATACAAATATAAAAACATTAGTTAAACATTACTACATTAGTCATATTAAAGAAACAATGCACTGCAGTTTGCAGCCCTACTCCACCACTGTAAGAGCACAACTGTCTCCAAGTCTCCACGCACTGCAGCCTGCACATGCCAATGCTTCCTTAACTATCCAGAGGTAGCATATTACTTTCAGATAAAATTGCATCCAAGGGAAATTTGACATTAAATTTCATATAAGGATAAGGGACCAACCTAGATAGGGAAGGGAACACACAGCACCAACCCAATTTATTTGTGTGTATAAAGGATTGAGCATATTATCATCAATGATTTAATTAGCACGTTAGAGTATATTAAAAGCAAACAAAATAGGAAACTTTTAAAGAGAGAATAATTGAAGCCTAAAGAATACAATGACCCACCAAGTGTTTGTGAAATGGCCATACACAGCAATAAATGGACAAACAGGACAAAACAGAAACATGATTTTTGTTAGAGATGAAAAGAAAAATACCAAACTTTAGTTGATGATTTAAACAAAAATTGAAATTAACCATCTTACCAATTGCTCTTGAACAGATAGCCATAGAAACATCACACTTGATACATTAAACTGAAAGCCCCACATACAGAGAGATCTAATGATATGCAAACAAAATGCTTTTCTCAAGCACTTCATAGAAGGGGTCAACATTTTTTTTTTCTTGTTTTTATAAGGATGTTTTTTTTT
>QEOT01000975.1:113813-126733 GCA_003123785.1 Pterocarya stenoptera | reverse complement strand
TTTTTTTTTTTTTTTTTTTTTTTTTTTTTTTTTTTTTTTTTTTTTTTTTTATAATAGCGGATCACCTTCCATTCATTAAAACTGGGACATACAATCTTGACTTAAAAATAAGCCAATTACAAATGTTAATAACTTCTCAGCACACTTCCGTGACTGACATGGTCTAGTCCAAACGTTAAGCGGGTATGGAGGGCCAACCCCACCATCACCGCCTAAGCAGAGGGGGGATAACTCCATTCGGACTAACGTCCAAAGGCACTACATTTTTGGATTTTTATTTTCTAGAAAATAAAGACAAAGCATAAAATAAAATACATTGTGAAAATACTGTAAAAATGAAAAATCAGTGCACAAAAAAGGCAGCTGGAGGGAAAACCAATAGTCGGTCTTGGAAGATCCAGAGTTGCCAGTTCAGGAAAAGCTGCGCATTGCAGCGGCAGAGGGTTCCTTGGTGGCACATGAGGGCCATGCACAGGCGATCTCCAAATTCTTCGACTCGCGCTTGCGGGATACGCTCCACTCTAGTTGAGGCCACATTTGGTGGTTTTGCAGATCGGCGACTAAGCAACCTCCTGGTGGGGCACATGTTGGCTGTTGGGTGCTGGAAAGTCTCGATCTGCGATTCTCCCTTTATTTGGCTTGAAAAAAAAACACACAAAAGTAAAACCTAAAGACTACGTAAGAAGAAACAAATATCCTACATTTTCTTTGTAGCCCTCACCCTAGCATTATAATACAAGCTTAATAAAAACCTATTGATCCCTGGTGATAGTTTCTGTTTTACATTAGTGGAGAGTGATTTGAAAAGCAAATCTCTAGAGTGTTTAGGGATCCATTATATACTTAGGCCAAAAAAAGAGATTTCTCTCGCCCAAAGGCGAGAAGACTTACCTCTCGGTAGCCGAGGAGACTCTCGACCAGAAGGTGCGAAAAGTTGGCGACAAGGCTCTAGGCGGTTAGATTGTGCGACTAGTCTAAATGACTAACTTAAGACCAACCTAGACAACATCGTGGGCAACAACTAGAAATGGCGAGAGGAGAGGAGTCTTCATCCTGGTCGGGTGTCTTTCCACTCGGTAGATGAGGAGAGGGCCGTGTGTTCTTTGTGACCTCCACGCCTGTTCATTTGTGATCTCCATGCCCATTCATTTGTGACCTCCAAGCCAGTTATATTTAGCGCACATGACATCTACCCGGTAGGATAATTCCTCCCGACCAAGATTAATCTACTACAGACCATCAAATCTGAGTTCCGCAATCAATATGTTGGCGACCAAATCCTCCCAAACTCTGAAATTTAAGCCACATATCACTGAATATTTCATTTCAGATAGTTCTAATATTCTTAGGATAATTTCCTTTTATGTTAACATCTATCTTTAGAAACTATTTTCCAAATTTTTAGGCTAGATTGTAGCCGCATTTATCTTGTTTCCAAATTTGAATTTCGAAATCTATTTAATTTCGACTTGTGTGATGAATAAGGGGTCGAGATTTTTTATGTTTTAGAGTCTGAGTCTGAGTTTAGAGTTCCAAAATTTATTCTTGAAATGTTCTTTCGAGAAAGCGAAACTGGAGGGCAGAGGCGAGAGCCGCATGCTTCATCAACCGACTTCTACAAAGAACACCAGTTTTATTCTTTTTCTTTTCAATTTCATTATGAACTGATTCTATTTTCTAGAGCCTTGATATAGTTTGGCATTGAACACAGTTTATATTCCAAATTATTTTATTTTCAATATTTTCATGATTGAGTGTTTATTCATTGTTCTTAATGCTTACAATTTTCTAACTAACTATTGTTTGATCTTTTGGATTGCAATGAGATCAAGAGGTGATTTGTGATTAAAACTCTAGGATTAAATACCATTAGTTGAGTGAAAGTAGAAATACTTTACTGCGACTAGTGTGATTTTCAATAAAAATTCAAAGAACTTAATGAGTCTCTAATTAGTTAAATTTACATAAAGATATGGAGTTATTAGTTGGAGATATTTTTGGTATTGTTCGAGAAAATATTGAATAGTTAAGAGATTTTTATCATCAACTTGGAATAATTGAGATTCTATAATAAGGAAGAATAAATTGTGTGGGATTCGCTAGGTGAAATCAAATGCTCTAGATCTATTATTATTATCTTTAAATTCTTAATTTTAATGCTTTTCTCTTTAGTTTAATTTAGATAATCCATCCTTCAAAATTTTATTTTTTCAAATAGTAATTAATTTAGTCAATTTCAATACTCAATAACATAATTATTCCATGTGGGTTCGATATCCATTTTCTTTAAAACACTTTACTACTTGTTACGATTCTGTGCACTTGCAGATAATCCGTTTTCTTTAAGCCTCTTCTCGGCAGCTTTACAGTGCCAGCCTAGTGCAAAACTGCTTTACAGGCAACAACACGAGCTGCACAAGCTAGGATTACCTCCTCAACGCAAAAAGTGGATCCAATCTTGTGTGCGACATTGTGTGCAACAAAATTTATTGCCTTGGCCTGATGAGCGGCTCTGCTCACAGCGATGCTTCCCTTAGTGCTTCATCGGCCTAGTGACTGCAACTCAGCATAGCAAAAGGTGCACCGTTGCACCTTCACTGCCTGTCCACAGCACAAAAAAATAGAGGCGTAGTGCTCTATGCACAATAGAGCTTGTAGCACCACCATGGTGCATGTTGCTCTGTGCGCAATAGAAGACAATGCCTCCATCATGGCGCGCGCAACTTTACATGTAGCAGAGGTGGCCATGCCGCTACTAGCTACTTCTCGCACCTGCAGGTGAGCTTTGCACCATGTGGTAAATTTTTTGAAGTCGTCACTGGCCGTGACCCTTTGTGTGTGCTATGGTGGCAGCACCCTATTGGTCTGTGCCGCTTTGTCCATTGCACCACCTTGGTGCACACAACTCTATGTGCAACAGATCACGTTGTGAGACATCGTTGCATGCTCTAAATGTAACCCTCAGCTGGCCATTAACGGTCAGCCATCGAAGCTACTTCATAACCCCCAATAGAAGGGAAGGAGTGCCCACTACGAGTGCCCCTTTATGATATAATCAAAGTAAAGGCTATTCTCCTTTTTCATGAATCTACAGTTCTCTTTACTGAGAGAGACTTCATCTATATTCCTACTAGGGGTTATTTCTGGTCTGGGTTGGATAGTAAGATGAGATGATATGATATGAGTTGAGATGAGATGAAAGTTAAATAAAAATATTATAAAGTTAAAATATTGTTAAAATATTATTTTTAAAATTATTTTATTTTGAGATTTGAAAATCTTGAATTGTTTATTGTATTTGAAAGTTTGAAATGGTTGTAATGATTAGATGAAATGAGATAATTTCTAAAAAGAAAGAGGCCCTAATTTTCCATTCTAATTGGATTTGTTTGAGAGGTTAAACTAGGTTCCATTTTACATTTTAGATAGGCTTTTGGTCATAACCACAATAGGCTAGGGGTGCAGTGGAAGGGTGGGTAGCTGGTTAGGCTAAAAAAAGTCTGGTAAGGTAGAGGCAATGTGGATGTTAATTCACTTACTAGCATAAAGTTGGACAAAACTCGACTGTAATTGAAATATTGGAAGGAAATTACAGTGGGGAAAAAGACCTACCTCCAGCTCTTGGTGGACCCACTCTAGAGCATCTCCAACCTTGTGAAGAGGAACAAGCATGTCCTGGATTATATGCACCTCATGAGTACCTGATTGCTTCACCTTGAGTAGCTTTGAGCAAAGAAACCTTAGGAGGCATTAACCAGGCAACGAGAAACCCAAACCAAAATTGATTTACAAATGGAAGTATAAGCTTTCCCTCCCAGTATAGATATCTAGTGTGCCTATGGTAATAATCCCTGGTTGGGATGTACTCCACAAAATCCCCTCTCTTTAGAGCCGTTTGTGCATGTTGGTAAAACCAAGGTTTAAACCACCACCCTGCACAGTTGATTACATTTCCCTTCTTCTTGGCCTCTTCGTTTGATGCATACTTACCAGTCATGCATGCAGCTTTAGTTGGGGAATAAATCATGGTCTCAACAAAATCTGGAACCTTCTTGGAATTATCCTGGTCTCCATCTCTGGGAGCGAAGGAATCTATATATGCCTATGCAACTTCCTTTAGATTACCCACAACAGACTTGTATGTAAGCCTCATGTATTCTTTAAGAAAAATGATAAACACACAATACGTTTCACAACATATTTTACAATCATGCTTTAAAATGAGGGGTATTAGTGTAAAATACCATATAAAGGTAACATCACTTAATAAAAATATCCTCATTTTATATCATGTGTAATGAAAAGTATTATGTGTGTATCATTACTCCTTACTAGCCAAGTTGCTGAATGCCACGAACACCATCTTGGCTCGAGATACACAGATCTCGTACATGGAAGCAAGCCAAGAAGCCAGTGCTCACTATATGGGGAAGATTAGGTCCCAAATCTAGAACACTCTGGGCCATACAGAACGCTGCTTGGTGGTACAGCTACAAGGAAGGCCTTAAACAGCTACGGAAACATCTACAAGAGTATCCCGAGACAGATCTCAATACCTTGCGTTTGGCATCCTTGGAACCGAACCCTCAGGTATGCGTTCGTCAAGAACCTTGGGAAGCCAAGGAAGCCTCCACTCTTCCCGGGCACTCCCCCTCCGTCCTCGTAGTTGGTTTTGTACGAGCTCCAAGCCCCTTTGTTGTTTCCCTTTTTTTTTTCTTTTGTAACCCAAGCTCTTATGTAAACTTAACTCATATATATATGGATCAGATTTTCCTTCTTTTTCCTTGCATACTTGTTCTTTCGCTTTTTCTCCCTTTCCTTTTTGTTTGGGCAAGGGTATCAGGACTCGCAAGGGTATCAGGACTCACTTCATCGTGACTTTTGTTCGCACGATTATGTGGGCAACCATGTGGCGAGCTCGACCTTAACCTCACAACCTCAACCCCACTGCGGGTTTAAGGGCTCGGCCTTGCTGGCCATGAGACTCGGCAAGTCTAGGAACTTGTGTCCAACTAGCCATTCGTGGGGCAGAGACTTGGTTTGTAGCATGAAGGTCGGCAAGTCGAGGGACTTGTGTCCGATTGGTAGTGTGGGGCAGAGATCAAGAGGCTCTGGCCCTAACCAATGCTGGCCCAACCACTGCATCACGGCGAGTCCAAAGACTCGACTTGTAGCACAGAGGGTGGCAAGTCTAGGGACTTGTGTCTGATTGGTCGTGTGGGGCAGAGATCAAGAGGCTCTGGCCCTAACCAATGCTGGCCCAACCACTGCATCACGGCGAGTCCAAAGACTCGACTTGTAGCACAGAGGTCGGCAAGTCGAGGGACTTGTGTCTGACTAGCTGTTGGTGGGGCTGAGCTCGGGAGGCACTGGCCCTAACCAATGCTTCGGGACAAGTCCAGAGACTTGACTTATAACATGAATGTCGGCAAATCGAGGGACTTGTGTCTAACTGATCGTGTGGGTGAGCCCTGGGGCTTTGACTCGACCAATGCATTGCGGCGAGTCCAGAGACTCAGCTTGTATGATCGGAGCTTTTAGATAAAGGCAAAGGGAAATGAAATGTTTAGTGCTTTCTTATTCATAAGTCGTTGGTTACATTGTTGGGTGAAATTGTGGCCTTTACATGAAATACCTTCTCAAGTGCTCGGCATTCTATGGGTGGAGAAGTTTGCAACCTTCCTGGTCCTTTAGACGGTAAGAACCGGGTCTTCCACTGGCCAACACCACAAAAGGCCCTTCCCATCGGGGGCCTAGCTTTCTTTCTTCTTGGGTGGCGACCCCCATCTGCTTTTGGAGCAAGTCTCCTACCTTGAAGGCTCAAGGTCAAACTCGTTTGTTAAAGTACTATTCGACTTTCCTTTTGTTGTTCATAGTTTGACTTTTGCTTCCTCTTGCTCTTCTTCCAGGAGATCTAGGTTTTCTTTTAATCCCTCGTCTTTGGAGTTTGGGTTGAAGTGTTGAACTCGATACGTGGGCATAACCACCTCTGCTGGAATTTCGGTCCTATAAACAAGCGTGAAGGGCGTTTCTCCCATGGGGGTCTCGACAGATGTTTGGTAGGCCCATAATACATCGAGGAGTTCTTTAGCCCATCTCCCCTTCTGGTCCCCCAAGTTCTTCTTCAAGATATTCAGCAAGGTCTTGTTGGTTGCGTCTGCCTATCCATTGGCTTGTGGATGTCCCAAAGATGCGTACTTGGCTTTGATATTGAGCCAAGTACACCACTCCCAGTAATGTGAGCAGTCGACCTATCTACCGTTGTTTGATATGAGGCTTTGAGGAATACCGAACCGATAGACTATGAATTTCCAAAGGAATCTCGTGATGGCCTGGGTCGTGATGGTTTCCAGTGCTTCTGCTTCCACCCACTTTGTGAAATAATCGATTGTTACTACTACAAACTTCACTCCTCCTTTTCCCTTGGCAAACGGGCCAATAAGGTCGACCCCCATTATGCAAAGGGCCAAGGGGACACAAAGGAAGTTAGTTCTTCTGGCTGGCAATGGGGGATCAGCGCATGTTCTTGGCACTTGGCGCATTTCTTCACAAAGTCCTCTGCATCTCGGAGGGAGTGAGGCTAGTAGTACCCCGCACGCGTGACCCTGGTGGTTAGCACTCTTCCACCATAGTGATTTTCGTAGATTCTTTCGTGTATCTCGACTAGAATGTATTGGGATTCCTCAAGTGAGATGCACCTCAGGAGGGACTCGGAGAAACCTCTCCTATAAAAGACTCCTTCCAACAACGTGAAATTCGCTGCTCTGTTTCTTATCTTTCATGTTTCTTCTTGGTCTCCTGGGACTAGGCCTTGGCTGAGGTACTTCATGATATCGATGGCCCACTCTGGCGGTTCTGGCTAGATGACAAATATGCTGATTCTGATAGCTGGTGTGTGAATCGTCCGAGCTACAGTATGATCTGGAAGAGGGGCCTCTTCTTGGCCTGAGGCGGCCTTTGCCAAAAGGTCCGCTTTATGGTTCTTCCCCCTTGGGATTTTGTAGATATGGAAATACTTGAAAAGGTCGTGCGCCTCTTGCACTTGCTGGAGGTACTTCTTTAGTTTTTTCCCTTTTGCAGCGAACTTCCCCATTATTTGACCGACTAGCACTTGTGAGTCAGCTCTCACCTCAATCTCAGTTGCTCCTACCGACCTAGCTACTGACATACCTACCAGTAGTTCCTTGTACTCAACCTCATTGATGGTAGTTTTGAAGCTAAGTTTGATCGCGTAGTCATGCTCCTCCCCAAACTTTGTAATAATGGGCACCTCTACACCCCCCAACCCAACAGGAACGTAGACCTGCCAGGGCTTGCCTTGGGGTGCAATAGGCGTCTCTTTTGGGAAGTCCAGGAATTTGGCTACATAGTTTGCCAACACTTGCCCCTTGATTTCCATGTGAGGGAAGTACTCAATCTCGAACTCGCTCAATACAATCGCCCAGTTCGTCATCCGACTAGACACATTGGGTTTCTATAGTATTTTTCTAAGGGGAACTTCAGTGAGCACCTTCATGGGGTGGGCTTGGAAGTATGGCCTTAGCCACCTTATGACAATGACTAATGCAAATGCCAGTATTTTTGTTCAGGGGTATCTAGCCTCGACTCATCGAAAAGCATGGCTCATGAAGACAGGTCGTTGCTCCCTTTCCTCGCTTCGAATTATGATGGCAGACATGGCGTTTAAGGTCATTGCCAGGTACACGGTCAAGCTTTCTTCTGGTTTGTCTGACTAAGAAGTGATAGGTGGGCCAAATAGTCCTTTAGCTCGTTGAATGCTCGGTCACACTCAACATCCCACTCCCGAGCCTTTCTGAGGACCTTGAAGAGAGGAAGGCAATGGTTGGTTGACCCTGCGATGAAACAGTTCAGGGCCAATACACTCCTTGCCAACCTCTGGACCTCGTGAATTGTCCATGATGGTGGCATACTTACTATCGTGTCAACCTTTTCAGGGTTGGCCTCGATTCCTCGCTCGGAGACCATGAAGCACAAGAACTTCCCCGACTCGATGCTGAAGGCACACTTCAGCAGGTTGAGCTTCATTTGGTATTCCCTCATCACTACGAAAGCTTCCCAAAGGTCAGCGATATGCTGCTCGGGTTTTCTCCTTTTCACCCAAAGGTCATCCACATTTACCTCTATGTTTCGTCCAATCTGCTCCTTGAACATCCAATTAACAAGCCGTCCAATCTTTAGACCGAACGGCATGGTTTTGTAACAATAGTGTCCTCGGTTAATGATGAAGGTTGTTTTCTCCTCATCGTCCAGGTTCATCTTGATCTGGTTATACCCTGAGTATGCATCCATGAAACTGAGCAGGGGGTGCCTAGCCGTTGAATCCACTATTAGGTTTATGCACGGTAGGGGAAAGCTGTCTTTCGGGTAGGCCTTGTTAAGTTCGGTGAAGTCAATACACATTCTCCACTTTCCACTCACTTTCTTCACCAGGACCACGTTAAAAAGCATTCGGGATAGTGGGCTTCCCTGATCAACCCCGCAGCTAGGAGGCTATGTACTTCTCTGTACTAAAGTTGCAATGCTTTTGCTTAACCTTCTTAGCCTTGTGATCCACACTCAAGCGATGTTCGATGACTGCTTTGTCAATTTCGGGCATTTCTTTGTGGCTCCAAGTGAACATGTCTTGGTGTTCGATGAGGAGCAACTTCATGGATCTTCTCAGCTCGGGAGCCATTTTGGTTCCCACTCAGACTGTTCGTTCGAGGCTTTGCAGGTCCATTGACACCAATTCCAAAGGTTCATTGGGTTCTGCCTACTATAGTGCCTGTTCATCCCTAACTTCTTCATCTAGCTCCATTAGGGTCGGAGGTGGGGGCGGTTTGTCAGCCTCTCGTACTCCTTCGAGAGCTCGGACCACTTTGGCCTCATGCTTCAATTCCTACGCATAGCATTCCCATGCCAGAACCTGCTCGCCATGGATCTCGCCCACTCCCACGGGAGTTGGAAATTTCATCTTTATGTGGAACGTGGAGGTCACCACCTTCAGGTTGTTCAGAGTTAGTCGTCCCAAGACTGCGTTGTAGGAGGAGGGTCCTTTAACCACGAGGAAACCCACCATGGTAGATGTTGTTCTTGGGGCCTTCCCTGCCATGATGGACAAGGTGATGGTACCAATTGGCTGGACTATGTCTCTAGTGAAGCCTTTGAAGGGCGTTGGGGTGGGGTGCAACCGATTAGGCGTGATTCCTATTTGAACGAAGGATTCATAGAATAGGATATCAGTAGAACTGTCGTTATCGATCAAGACCTCTCTGGTTGTGTAGTTGGCAATCTGCACGGTCACTACCAATGCATCGTCGTGAGGGTGGAGGATGCCCTCCTCATCCTTCTCACTGAAGGTTATGATCGTTACCCCCTAGTGGCTCCTGGAGCTCAAGACCGCCCTGCTAGAGGTGAACACTTCTTCATACCGGGCCCTTCTGGCATGGGCCCTTCGGACCACAGGATCCTCCCACGATTGTGCGAATCTTGCCCATAGGATCTTTTCCTTTGGCTAGGTTTCATCGGCGTGAACTTACTTCGGCGTGAACTTACTCTGGGGCATCCTCCCGCCTTTCGCCTTACTGTACTTTCACTTCTCCTTTGCTGCACGTGACTATAAGGTCGTCCAGGGCGTCACTCGTCACCCTGCTGGTCTAGCAAGGCTTATAATTCTTCCATCTTCCGCTTTCTAGTGGATCAATCTAGAAAACCTGAAGCAATGGAAGCAAGAGCCAACGAACAAAGTAAAACGATATGGAAGTTGATGGAGGAGGTGGCGGCTCTCCACTAGGAGAAAGCCTCCCTGCGAAGAGCCAACGAGGAGTTGGAGGGAGGCAAGCACAACCACCACTCTGAGTCTCGTTGAGTCCCTAAGGTAATAGCAGCCGAAGAAGAGTGGCGTATGATGCACCTCGAGCTCTGTGAACTAGGAGACAAATATGCAAAAATGGCCAAACGAATGGGCATGATGTCCATGATGGCCCCGCTACTCACCAACATGGACCTGCCGTATAGTGCTGAGGTTATGGTGGTCTCGCTTCCCCCAGGATTCAAAGTTCTGTAGATAGATGCATGGTTCGGGTCCTTGTCGCTCGGTACCATCAACAGCTTCGCCAAGCTGGCCCATCTCTTCCTGACGTAGTTCATGGCAAGCAGGAAAATGAGGCGTCTTGCTGGCTATCTCTTAACGGTGAAGCAAGGGGACGATGAAAGTCTGAAGTTATACCTCTCTTGGTTCAACAGGGAGCACATGACAACGAACGACCATGATGAAAAGATCACTCTAGCAGCTCTGCGAGGGGGGTCTGGCCTCGTAACCCCTTTATGACCAAGATCGCGCGGAAAACCCCCACTTTGTTAAGGGAGTTCATGGACCGAGCTATCGGTTTCATCAACACTAAAGATACACTTTGGGTGCTAACGACCCCCTGGAAGACCAAGTTGGAATCGGCAGACAAGAGAGCCACTATGCAGAGCAGTAGTGCGAGCCGGGAATGTAATAAGAAGATGGCACATGAGACCAAGCGCAAGGAAGAGTAGCCTGCAAGTGGGCAGGTCGAACCACGCACACACTCCAGCATGGACGTGGAGTGTTGTTGCCGACATGCAAAGGACATGCTACTATAGGAAAGAAAAGTATCCCACAGAAGGTGCCATTGTTGATGTCTTGTTTCACGGCCTGGGCAACTCCACGTTGCTAAGCTTGGTCTGGATCCTGTTGAGATAGAGAATGGGGGCTCGGAGGGCCGTGGTACCTATGATGCCTAAGTCAGTTGTTAGGATAGAGTAGCAAAGCAAGTGAAGGAGAAAAGTATTCAACCAGGGAGAATAAAGAGCTGAAGTGTGAAAGAGTCTAAACCCTTCCCCTGGCTGTTGGGGGGGGGGGTATTTATACTTGGCCGGGGCGATCCCCGAGATTGAGGTTGTGGGTGTGCCGCTCTGTACTGGGTTCGGGTGTCCCTACCAACTCCCTACTGAGCAACAAACTCGCCAGACCTGATTGCGGTTGTCACTGACACCCTAGGAGGCACGTTGTGGCATGTCGAGCCCCGGGATGTATTAAATGCGGCGTGGCTCCCTGTTGTGGCATGCTTGTTTTTGCCCCATTAAATGCTGCATGGTTCCAATCAGGTACGTCCATCCTACTGACCTATCTGGACACCAGGGTTCAGGGATAGGGGGTGTACCTGAATGTCAGCTAGTAATGGTGTCAGACAATCCTTCCTTCCATCCTCTAGTCAGCGTGGGTTGCTCGAGTGCTTCCTTTCCTGGGCCAGCCCAGCCTTGATCTTCGGGCCCTAGGACTCTTCAGGCCGTGTGGACCGAGGCTACTCCCTCTGGCTCAGCCTTGGGGATTACTCTCCTCACAAAGCTACTCACCAGCTTTCCACCTTACGGGTTGGCTTCATGGAAACAACCCCTTACTCCATTTTCTTTTCTTCTTCTCAGGTAATCTATTCTTATTTCAATCATTGTCCCCTCACAGCATAAACTAGCACAACAGTCAAAAATTTGAGTCCAACTCAAGTTTAGCCAAAAGTTGAAACTTAGCACAGCAGACCATATCTCAATTAGAAACTATGTAAGCTTTCTTCTTTTGGTTTTCTTTGGCTTTCTCGTCTAAATTTCTTCTCATTTCTTATGTAATCTTCCACCATAAAACTCCACATATCCTATTACAGCCACGATTTTAAATTAAAGATTTTAAATTATTTTTATTTTTTCATATTATTAGTACTATTATTATTATTAATTTTAATTCTTAATTTATTAAAAACCTTCATATTTTCAGTTGTTGTTTTTGTTTCAAATATTCCTCCACGATCTCTTCGATTTTCAGACGTTACAATGTAAGAATTAATTCCTTCAATTTATATTCCATATTCTTTCAGCAGAGCAGGAAATATCCTATCTCCTTTATTCTCTATTTCCGTCCAATATCATCAAGCAAATTTTCTCTCGATCTCCTCCATCGTGCTACAGAAAAATATATATATTTTGTCTGTGCTCAACGTCCTTTTCCTCTGACGATGAGCCTCACTGCCACTAACTTGCTCTTTCTCTCACCATCTCTTTTCTTGTCAGCCTAACAAATAAATATTTTACTCACCTTAGTTCTGCTCCACCGTGCCTTTAGAAGAGGTAGGTCTCTGTCTAGTCGTCGTTACATCGCCTGCCTTCCTCTCGCACGGTGATCCTTCAAGCTTTTTCTTGTCTCGGTTTTCTTTGAGAATAAAATTCTATCTGACTAAAGCTCCATAGATATAAATGCTAATCACTTATCTTATGGCTAAATTTACGTTAGTGCCCTTAGTGTAAGGCTTATCTTTGTTTCCTTTTTTCTAGAATATTTCATTTTATTGGACTTGTCTTTTTTAGTCAAATTTTATGCACGGACAATGCTGCATCCACCGCTCCCAGCTCCCACTAGGAGCTATTGTTAGGCATAATTATTTTTTTATTTTGTTGTTTTTTCACAGGTATTTTTTAACACTTTAAAAAATCACAATATTATTAAAAAATATTTTCTTAATCACTAAGTAAAATGAAAAAATAAAAAATAAAATAAAAAAATTCCAACGATAATACCGAATGTTAAAAATCATTGGTGAGAGTATTATTTTCCTTAAAAGATTACAGAAAAACAAGACACTACAGCCACCGTTAGGAGCTACTGCTAGTTATTTAGGTTTTCTTTTTTTTTTTTAACACTTTCAAATATGTTTTTTAAAAATTCACGATATTATTAGAAAACATTTCCTTAATCACAAAATAAAAAAACATTAAAATAAATTATACCTAGCGGTAGTTCCTGCTAGCGGGGGCTGTTAACGGTGGGAGTATCATTATTCTTTTATGCACAACTTTTATACTTGCATAGAGTCAATTGTGTGTAGAGAAATGCTTTGGGACAAGAA
>QEOT01000975.1:67181-103281 GCA_003123785.1 Pterocarya stenoptera | reverse complement strand
ACTTGTGCTTGCAAAAGTGGCGCCTACACCTCCAAAACCGAAACCCTAGTTTCTATTTCTTGCTTCTTCCACTTTTCACCTCTAGATCCAATGCATGGTTGACAAGTGTCAACTTGGCCCTTTTTTCAAAAGACCAAAAACTCCTTGTATTGCCCAGTGGCGCCTTCTCCTTGTTCCATGGCCTAACTTGGGCCTTTCCAAAACAAACACTCTTCATGGCCCTATTCCCTTGGACCAAGTCTCTCTACTTCCTTTTCAAAGCTAACAAGCCTTAATATAAGAGATCCATATCCCATAAAAGAAAAGAAATTAGCCTAAGAGGCTCTTCCACACTTAACCAAAATAAAATTTAAAGGCACATCATCACCCATACAAAATGTAAATATGATTCCTTACGAAAATTTGGGATGTCGCATAAACATTTAAAAAAATACACAAATTTACTAGTAGTTACTTTATTAATCACAAATAAACTTACCTGAATTAGTTATTCTATTATGGGTTATTTGGTTTTAGTGGCAATATTGTCTTTTAAAACGACGATTAGTTCTCGCCGCAAAAAACTTTAAAATCTTACTTATAAACCCCTTTTCTCTTTTCCCTCTCATTTCTCATCTCTGTCTCTCTCTCTCCTCCCTCCCTCTGTTTTAGCCAACAGCCCCCTTTCCTGTTTCCTCTCTTCTCCTTCAGCCACAACGGTGCCGCAGCAGTGCAGCCACGCAGTCACTGGCGTCAGCCTCCCCTCGCCAGCACCAACCTCCCCCAGCCCCCACGTCGCCAGCGTCCTCCCTCCATCCCGAAACAGCACCTCCCTCACCCGATCTGCTCTCCTCTTTAGCCCAGCGTTGCCACAGCCTCCCACTGTCGCAGTCCACCACCACCACCTCACAGGACCACCCCCACCTCCAATATGCCTTCCCGCACGCCTCCCTCCCTCTCCTCCTCACCGAATCGAGCCCCCTCCCTACACGTGTTCTATGCCATCGCAAAGCCCAAATATGCCGCCTGCTGCTGCCGCACCACCTCCTCGAGGCTACCAACCATCCACCAGCACCCCCTGCTCCCCCATGGCCAGCCCGAGTCCCCTCTCCTCTCAGATCTGTGTACACCTCTCTCTCCCTCTCATATGTGTGTCACAGCCTCCACCACCCATTTTGGGTTCCGCTCCCCCTCCATCACCCATTTTGTTATTGTAGTTATATCACACTCATTCTTTATTGTGTGGTGAATTGTGCAGATGGAATCTTTAGTGTGGATAAGAATTCTGTAGAACCATTACTACTTTAAAGCAAGGTAAGCTTCTATGGCTTGATGAATTATTATCAGTTTGTTAATGTTGTCAAATGCATTTTATGCATATTTGATAAGCTATGCTATGTTGTAAATTGCATATGTGAAGAATGTGCTCTGATTGTGCTAGTTGAATATGTATATACTCTGAACGATTAGTTGAATAGGATGACATGATGCTATGTACACAGAAACAACTTGCATGCTTTTTATTGTGATCAGATCCTAGTTACAGATCTGTACCCGTCTTTGCTACAAATTTATTTTTTCATTTTCTTGGGTCTTTCTCAGTTTCTAAATGAGGAAAGCTTAGCATTAAATTGAATTATTTTATTTCTTCTCCAGTGCCTACAACCACTCAATAACTAAATGGAGAGGAAGGGTTATTTTGTTAGGTATTTACTAGTACATTCATTTTCAATTTGCTCCTATGCTGGGTGTTTGGATTTTTCTAGAGTTGGAATTTGGTGACTTGGGTATGGAGATATTAACTGCTACTTGATAAGTTTATGGCCTAGATTCTAAATCTCTGTTAACTATTGATTGTAACGAGCAAATTTTAATCTTGATTTCATATGTGATATGATGAGTGGTAATTAACATCTGGAACTTAAGTCGTTTCCTTATAATGATCCATGGCTTCAGGTGCATACATTTATGTGCAAACCAATTTACCTGGTAACAAGAAAATTTATCATAGTATAACTATGCAGGACAGCTTGTGAAATGGTTAGATTTGTATCATTTTGTAATGTAATGAAAATAGTATATGTCCTTTTGGTATTAGAAAGTAGTAGGTATTTTCTTTGTATACGTCCTATGTACTTGGGCTTATGCATATTCTTGTGCATACTTCCACCATTACAAAAGTATATTTGGACAAGGTTAAGTTACAAATATTTTACAACTCTGAAGTAGAACCTTGATTTGATATTTTTCATATATTATATGTTTTGATATGGAAGTGTTTTTAAAATGAAATCAATAGTTTGATCATCATGTGCGACGTGGCGTGATATGCTAGGGGTTGGAATGAATATGCTTGGATTAAAAACACCTGGTACCAGACTTAGCATTAATTCCTATCAAGTCACATCTTTCCATAAAACCGCAGTTAATTTTATAATGCTTTAGCAGATAGTGTATGTTATAATGGGCTGTTATAGATTGTTTGTTTTAGGGGGAGGGGACTGTAGAGGATGTTATGAATATACACATACTTTTTTGTTGCACATGTTGAAGATTACATATCACACATTTATCTAATGAATGCTGAATATAGAGGGCTGCAGAAATTATATCAAGTAATTTCAAAACCTGGTCACTCAATATTTTTCATTGAGGTAATATTCTCCAGTTTTGATTAGCATGAATGAGGGTCTTCGTTCTGAAAGTTCTCTAATTAGCTTCTGTTTGATGCAGCGCATTCAAATTGAAGGAATAAAAAAGGTTCCATGGTTTCTGAAAAACTATGTTCCTGTGAAGCGTAGAGAAGATGCAAAAGTAAATTTGGATGATGTTTGTGTAGTTTTTTATGATATTGAGGTTGGCTATTCTTTCCTGATAATGAAGAAAGTCTGTTTTTGTGTATAGGAAGTCTGTTTGTTGCCTTGGTTTAGATGAGATTTATGTACATCAAATTGGTTTCTCAAATAATTGCATCCCCCAGTTATGAAGAGATTATTGGATGGTTAAGACTATAGTGGCATTTACCTACATTGGTTCGTTTGTATTGTTTGCACTTTGCAATGTGATAGCAGTTCAGTAGTAGGATGAATGTACAAGTCCATCCAACAAACAGTTGCTGGAGTGTTCTTTTTTATTTCTTAAGAAAAATCTGTTAAAAATCTATTAGATGTAATAAATTAAAGTGTTGTATGTGTTTGCTCTTTGGTTCTCATTAGGAGTTTTTCTTTAGAACATGTTAGCACAATTTTAGTTTTTTTTTTTTAAATTGTTATTAATTTGAATCTCCAAGGTTTGTATATAATTTTTCAGCTTATGTTAGACAATTTTTTATGATAATTTTTGGCTCATTCTCATCTTTTTTTGATTTTACAAATTTTTTTTTTTTTTCTGAATTCTTTTAGCATTTGGCGTGAAAACAACTCGCGGAAAATACTTTTTGTTTTTGCCGGAAGAAGCTTTTTCCACCATATATATATATATTTTTTTTTTTGCCGGAAGAAGCTATTTCCACCGAATGTTCTAGTGGAAAATACTAATACCCACCAATAGCTCTCATGGCAATTGCTTCTATTCTCACGAGCATAAACAAAAATGGATGTGCTTTTATGGAAAACTTCATTGACTCTTGCCGCGAAAAGTGTCGTGGGAAAAGATACGTATTAGCCACGATTTAAACCTTTCGTGAGTTATAATACTTTTTCCAGCGAGTTTTATCCCACGAACTTCCCACGATAAAATTTTGTGGGAATAGGCTTTTTCTCGCAAAAAGCCTGCTTTTTGCCACAAAACTTGTTCTTGAGAAAAACCAGTATTTCTTGTAGTGATATATATAAAGCCATCTTAGCTAGCTTGTGAGTTACTCTATTCCCTTGTCTACATATAAAAGTAGTTGTCCAGTCAATTTTGTGTTTGAAAATCTTTTTTAGATCCTCAATAATTTGTCCATATGTCTTGATGTCTTGAACTCTAAACAACTTTAATGATCATCTGTGCATCACCTTCAAAAGTTACTCTTGTAAAACTCAGAAGGTGTGAACCCCAACTTAGCCTGTAGAATTTGTGTATTTTTTAAGTACTTCCCTTTGAAAACTTTGGCAGCCAAAGAGTGATGATCTTGTAGAAATCTTCATCTTTGTTTGGCCAACAATGCTATATTAAAGTTTTCAATATCTTGAAATCTCCAATTCTTCCAGTGAATTCCATCCCCCTTCTGTTGCTTGTCCCACCAAAACCTTGCCAGCATTGCAAAAATTTCATTGCATAGCTTCTTTAGGATTTTAAATACACTAATTGAATATGTTGGAATAGCTTGCAACAATACCTTTATCATAACTTCTTTCCAGCTATTGATCTTTTGCCATAGTCTTTCCTTTATGCACCGAAAAGTATTGTATTTAGATCTTCCANCGAAGTTTTTTGGCTGTTTCGTAACTGTCCAAAGCCTTCTCATATACACTTAAGATGGACTGCAATTTAGACCATTCAAACAGTTGTGCCTTGCAAAAGAGTACACAGTAATCAGCAAACAAAAGAGGACTAATTCTCGATCCACCTCTTGCTACTGCCACTCCATTGATTACCTTATTTCTCTAAGATTGCTAGAACAAACAACTCAATCCTTTAACACATAGAATAAAAAGTTAGGGAGAAAGAAGGTCACCCTATCTTAGTCCTCTAGTTGGAGAAGATTGTCCACCTGGCTTTCCATTTACCAACACTGAGTAAGTGACAGAGCTTACACATTTCATAATCAACTGAACTCATTTCTCCTCAAAACCCAACTTCCTCATAATAGCCTCCAGGTAATTCCATTCAATTATATCATAGGCTTTTGACATATCAAGTTTCAAAGCCATACTCCCTCTACCCCATCTCTACTTGGTTTTCATGGTATGAAGCACTTCATAGGCAATCATAATATTGTCAATTCTTAGCCTCCTCGAGATAAAGGCACTTTGATTGCTTGAGATGATTTTTGTTAGGACACACTTGACCCTATTTGCCACCACCTCAGAAATAATCTTTTAAAAGGTATTGCATAAACTAATAGGTCTAAACTCATTTTCAAATAAAGGAACCTCAAAATTTAGGAATTCAAAAGCTGCCTTACAAACTTCCTCTCTCACTATACTCCAATGATGTTGATAGAACCCACTATCAAAACCATCTGGTCCAGGTGATTTAAGTGGTGACAACTGATTTAGGGCCTCCTCTATTTTCCATTTCAGTGAACTTTTTACCAACTACTTCATTCATCTCCCGTGTGATCCTAGACTCTACTACTTGCAAACACTTGGAGATGTCTTCTGATGAGGGGAAACTAGAAGCAAAGATCTCCTCAAAATTATGCATAATTGAGAGCACTCTCAATCTCTGCAGTCTTATACAAAGTTATGTTCTAAGTGTTTCTTATTTGCTTAATGTAGTTCTTCCTTCTTCTCTAGTTTGCACATGCATGAAAGTACTTAGTATTTCTATCTTCTTGTTAGTATTCATGTCTTCATGTTTGTACCAGTGCCTCTTTGCTTGCTACTCCCACCTTAACTCTTCTTGTTCTAGCTTTTTGTTGAGATCAAAGCTTTAAAAACTGTTTCGTACCAGCTAGTACAATCGAAATTTACCTTGCTGGAACAGTACCCTGCATGGTGGAGGTGGATGTTTTGTACTAGGCCAAATACCGGTCATTTCAATCAATACCAGACAATCCTGGCTGGTTTTCGAATTTCACTCGTTATAGAAAAAATATGTCCAGAATGTTAATTAAAAGTGAATGAAAATTTTGTAATTAAGAGTGAACTCAAAGGGCTTTTCATAAATATGCTTTTCTGAAACTCAAAGCCTAAGGGTCGTTTTCAGTTTTTCAATTTTTTTAAAATCCTTTTCGTCAGGCGTCAACTCTCTCTCGTATTTCTTCTTTAGATCTTCCTCAGATCTTATAAAACTGTACAAGCAACCCCGTACAATGGGCAGTCTGTCAACTTTAGTTTAAATAGCTGATGTGGTACTGTCATTACAGTGACATCACATTGAGATGAATTTATCACTTATTACAGTTAGAAGTATTATTAAGTTTTACAAATGAAAAATTCTACTCACCATCCTTGCACCATACATCACACATAATTTTTTTATTTTTTTATTTTCTTCTTACCAAATGTTTGATGTATGGATGATGAATAAAAACAATTAATTAGTTTATGAAGAATAAAACTTAAAACAACTAAAAATAGATGTTGTGTGTGGGGATGGTGAGTAATAAAACTCTTTACAAATATGTGCTGTTAAGACTTGTAACAAGAAGTATTATTAAATTTCTCATGTATATAAGTTTTTAAAACTTATATTGTTGTTATTTTGGAACATAGTTTATATATATAATTAATTAATTTATACATATATAGACTATTCCGAAACGGTACAAGTATTGAAATATTTCATTCCAGTTTCTCAACCGAAACGGCTACCAAAACGATATTCAAAACTTTGGCTGAGATCCCCTTAAACCCTTTTAATTTCTTCAATGTCCTCAACCCCTCTTCCTCTTGCAATTACTTTAAGTTAACTGTTTGATCTTTAATAGCTTGGTCCGTGTCCTTGAAATCTTGTTTGCTACATTTAACCTGTGCAACTCTACACAAATCCAGCCTATCCTGCACTCGAGACAAAGATTCAGTGTTCAAATTATCCTTCTTCTACTCTACTACAATCATCTGACTACACTCTTCCTCCAATGTCCAACGCATTTCATACTTAAAATTCTTGAATTGTTTCCTTTGATATATAAACCCCTTACTAAAATGGAGAATCACAGGTTTATGATCCGAGCTTCTTGTTGCTAAAATCTCAACCCTGACCTCTCTAAAGATCTCATACCAGCTTGGGTTGCTACCACCCTATGCAACCTCTCTTTTGTAAATGTTTCATCACATTGACTGTTACTCCAAGTGTACATATTCTCACTCCACCCCAAATCATGTAATTCATTCTTTTCTAAAGTCAGTCTGAAACTTTCCATTTGAGCTTCACCTCTCAACCTGCCTCCTTGTCTTTCTTCTTGGATGGCAATTGCATTAAAACTGCCAATAACACACCATCCTTGGTTCCCTAGAGGCTTAAAAGATCTCAAAAATTTTTAGCCCTCATTTTTGCTTAAGGATTTGTTTATTATAAAAAGAGTAATTCTATTAAAATCCCCGATCTCACACCAACCTTGGTTCCCTAGAGGCTTAAAAGATCTCAACAAACTCCACCCCTCATTTTCACCTGAGGATTTGTTTATTATAAAGAGATTAATCCCAATTTCCCAAAGATGCAAATGTGCCCCCATCCATAAAAGAAAAAACCATAGAATAAGCTAAATAAAATTTACTAGTTAAACTTTTGTCCAAAACTAGTAATTTTGTCATGATTAGTCTCTCTTTCTTAAAGAAAATGAATTTAGTATCTAACTACCCTTTTTTGTGGTATAGCTATTTCTATAGACTAAAATTCTATGACCAGAGGGCTAAAAACTCCATCCACAACAATCTCAAATGGACATTAAGGTCTTGTTTGGGAACCCATCTCATCTCATCTCATCTCATTCTCAAACATCACTTAAATACATATCTTTTAATTTTAAATTTTAACGTTTCTCATCTAATAGTGGTATAATCATTACAATTTTTTCAAAATTCGAAATAAAAACACAAAAAATAATTCAACTTTTTCAAATTATAAAACCAAAATTATCTTAAAAAATTATATTCTAATAATATTTTAACCTTATAATATTTTTATTCAATTTTTCCTCTCTCATTTTTCAAAATGCAATAAAACATTTTAACTCAAACCATTTTAATACTATTCACAAATTTTTCATCTCATCTCATTCCCCAAATGAGTCTAAGTATTAGTTAAAATGGAAAAGAGAGAGAGTGTGTGTGTAATGCCCCGTCCCCATGGGTCCGGAGAGTTAACTCATATTTCCTAATAATCAACCTCAACATTGCTAATATATTTCCAAAAGTTTCAAATCAAACGTAAACACTTCAAATTTAATTAACCACACAAATCCATATATCAAATCCTCGATACAGTAACCCAAAAAAAATATCGACTTCTCTTAAACCCACATTTCAACAATATAATTATAGATTCCAAACTTCTAATATTATAAAGGAATTTTGATTCAAGCTCATTCTCTCAATATGATCAATTCTTCAAGACGCCAAAACATCATAACACAATGAAATTTCTAAACAAAATCGCCAATACTCATCTAAGGCTTTCTATTCTTAATCCACTACTCTTAATCCATACTAATCAAAACAGATAAGTATGCCAAAGGTTTTTCATATCCATATCATATCAAACCTTAGATGAGTATTGGCGATTTTTGTTTAGAAATTTCATTGTGTTCTGATGTTTTGGCGTCTTGAAGAATTGATCATATTGAGAGAATGAGTTTGAATCAAAATTCTTTTATAATATTAGAAATTTAGAATCTATAATTATATTGTTGAAATATGGATTTGAGTGCCATGTAGAGAAGTCTAATATTTTTTTTGGGTTACTATATCGAAGATTTGATATATAGATTTATGTGGTTAATTAAATTTGAAGTGTTTACGTTTGATTTGGAATTTTTAAAAATATATTAGCAATGTTGAGGTTGATTATTAGAAAATATGAGTTAACTCTCCGAACCCATGGGGACGGGACGTTACACACACAGAGAGAGAGAGAGAGAAATTCTGCCTAATTTATTGAAACTTAATGCCAAATTAAGAGAGGAATAAGTTTAATCGTTTTTCTCAAGTACACGTTGGCAGACCTTACGATCTAAGCTCACAAAAGGTACATGTTGAAGCTCATAAATTTTAAAAGGATCATATTCAAAGAATTTGGTTTATTTTCTTTTTTTGATAATAACGGATCACTTCCATTCATTAAAGGGGACATACAAAGTTGACTTATAAAATAAGTCAATTACAAACGTTAGTAGAATCTCAGTACACTTTCGTGACTAACATAGTCTAGTCCAGACGGCAAATCTCTCAAGACCTAAGTCTAAGAGATAGCACAACTCCATCTACAACAAAGGTCACAGTAAAACAAACTCCATATCTAGCTAATAGGAATATGGAGACCAAACCCCACATCACCGCCTAAGAGGAGGGGGGAGCAACCTTCGGACCATAGTCCGAAGATATTACATTTTGGGTTTTTTCTTGAAAAATAGACAAAATAGAAAATAAAATACATAATAAAACACTGTAAAAAGGGAAAAACAGTGCACAAAAAGGCTGCTGGAGGGAGAGCCGACCGTCAAGCTAGGGAGATCCAGAGGCGTTGGTGCGGGAACAGCTGTGCGTAGCAGCGGCAATGGGTTCCCTGGTGGCGCGTGAGAGCCACGCGCAATCGACCTCCGAAAACTTCGACCCGCGCGTGCGGGAAACGCGCCACTCCGGTTGAGGCCGCATTCGGTGATTTTGCTGATCGGCGGCTGGGCAACCTCTAGGTGGGGCGCGTGGTGGCTGTTGGGTGCCGGCGAGTCCCAAACTGCGAATCTCTCTTTATTAGCCTGAAAAGAAAATACAAGAAAAAGAAAACTAGAAACCAGCGAGAGGGAGGGAGGGGGTGAGGGGGAAGGAGCTAAGCTCCAACCCCCTCTGGGCGGAGGTCTAAAAGTAGAGGGAGTTTTAGAGAGAAGGGAGAGATTTTAGAGAGAGTAAAAAATACCGAGAGGAATAATATTATCGGTGAGAGTTTTTCCAGATATTCTTCATTAGTGATAGCACGTTTTAAGAATTTTTTAAAACATGCATCTATTATTTATTGGTGGGCGGAGGTCTGAAATGAGTTTTTTCATTCTTTATTTTCTGGCATCATTTGGATTTTTTTTAAGAATTTTAAGAAAGCTGTAAACTTTCAATCCGTGCATCTATTAAACATATAAATATTTCTACTTTCTAAACACAACTTCATCTAACTATTTACCTCTTACACCGGAAACAAAAATTATAAAATTACAAAAAAAAAATTCCAATACATCTCATGATATTTTTATTTCTAGACCTCTATGAGTGTCACTTCAATAAAGAGTTAAAAGGAAAACATAACAATGAAAAAAATCCAAAGTTACTGAAAAGCAAAAAGTAAAATAAAGATAAAACATGTATAAAAGAAGAAAAATAATAAAATATAGAAATATATACATGAACATTAAAAAAACATACATAAAACATGAAAATGTAAAGGAAACATTAAAATATAGAAAAATAAAAAGAGAAATAAACTAAAAAGAATCTCAACAATATAAAAGTAAGAATCTTAGAAAAAAAAAAAGCGAAATAAACAAATCATGGCACCTCCAAATTCCATCTCTCCACGAGGAGAAATTTGGGAGCGTCAGTCTAATTTCAATACACTATTAAGATATAAGTATAAATAATAAAATTTACATCTTTTTACTTATTTATATTTTTAATATAAGTGATGATTTTACATCGTATTAGATCAAAAATCCTGTATTTGAACCCTAACTCTAGATAATGGAACCGAATGTATTTATCTAATTGGTGCTCAAAACTACATCACACGTAATAGATAATACGAACATTGGGAACATTATACCTCGAGTTTTTAATGCTATTAATAGCCTGACAGTGTTTCTGTTACGTGCTCTAGAGACTGAGCGTGTAACTGGAGGATCAACCGGAAAGGATGCCGGATCGTTCCTCCGTGCCTTTCCTATGTTGAGAGAATTATAGAAATAAAACTGATAATAATTGTCTGAGTAAAACTTATTCATAATCTTCCCTTACAATTTATAGTCCAGTAGTTATTCACTATCCAAAAATATGGACGACAGAATATTACGTAAATTAATTGCTACTATATGGACGACGTAAATTAAATGCTAATTGATAACTTCCGAAACAGAGCATTATTTCCTAAAACAGAGCAATATTGCCTAACGACTTCTTTATTCTCAAACCATAACTGCGATGGAAACTCCTTCCTTATTAGCTGAGCACCTTCCAAACTAGTTGTCCGTAACAGTTTCCTTACGACAACCAATACTGACAGTGTTTCCTTACGACATTATGATAAGCGAAGCAAAGAGTACTTAATTCCAGTATCTCCCAATTAAAAGACAGGTGACAAGAGCACATGTAAAATATATTACTCTCTACAATCAAATCTCTAGTGCCATGCTCCATTCAAAGACTAACAAGACTGTACAGTTTTAACGTTCTTTGGCCTTGTGCCTCTGTTTAAGTTTTGTTTGTTTTGATAGAAAATATTTTGGGGTGACAGAATGTCCTAGCTAGGATATGAACTGAAAGTTATTGGCTGTCGTAATTATCTTTTATGGGTTTCAATTCTAAAAGACACTGTCCCAAATGGGTATTGTGATTCTTCAAATGTAAAGTTTATCAATTTATTTCTCTGGGGTAATTTGCATAATTATAGAATAAATAGAATTTTTGTTAATACTTGAATTAAAATCGCTTTATTTTTTATTTTTTGAATTAAGATCACTTGAGTGGTGGTTTTGATTATTTAATTATGTCCCAATCAATGAAAAAAGCTAATAATATCACTTGTAGCGCCACCAACGTAATATCTACCGAACATCATTGGTGCGAAATGCGAAATTGTGATTTTTCTTTTAGAAATTTAATTTAGGTTGAGTACATAATTAATCAATAAGTTTTACACCTTTATGTTTTTGCTACTTGAAATTTTAATTTTATCTTTTTAATCAAACAATTATGTTTATAATCTTTTCGATTAATCCCTTCGTTAGATTTCCTTTAGAAAAATGTGTCATACTGCATGGTTAATTAAAAAACTAAAATATTTCAAAATTATATATAATATAAAATCATTTAAAAACAATAAACAAAAAATTAAGGGTATTGAAGAGGCCCTTTTGCCTCGACTAGACGGCCCCAAGGGGAGTGAGAGCCCATACGCTTGTCACCATGAGATCTTACCGCCCCAACAGGATTAATATGGTAATTATCACCAATCCACGATATTTACCCTTAGGGAAACAACGAGATACTCGAGATATTTATCATCAATATGCTAATCCTTCCTTTTAAAATCATATCCTGAGAATTTGGTGATCAAGACCTCGAGATTTGGAAAAATATTAGATTATCCTTATCAGCAACAATTCACCCATATATAAAAGATCAGCACCAGCAGCACAAGGTAATATTTTTCAGACCCCTTATTGCCAAGCAATACACATATATCTCTAATTTAAGCATCGGAGGTGCACCAGGCACACTGGCCCACCCTTTTTCTTTGTTGTAGGTTAGTAGTTGTGATCAGTTGGCAATCCTTTGAAGTTGTTTCAACGTGGTTTTCACATGCCTACTACAACGTGCTCCTATACAACCTGTGACCAAGAAACCACCTCCACAAATATGGGACACAACTTATGGAGATGCAAGAATAGTTAAAGAAGATGAGTGAAATGATGGAGGCCCTCCAGCGAAAGAACGAGATCCTGAAACGAAAAAATCAGGCCTACAACAAGGGCACTGCACCAGACCAAAGCGAACAACCAGAAGGAGAGACAGTGCAGGTGGAACAAATGATGAGGAAGCGGAGAAAATGAAGCTACATGACAAATTGCACAACCCTGTTGATAAGTATGAGGAGATAGTCAGGAAGATAGGAGGATCATCCTAAGTCAATCAGTTGCTTAACCGCACAGACTTACTCTATAGCTAAGAGGTGATGGTCATGCCGCTCCCACCAAAGTTCGAGGTTCCGTAAATAGACCTGTATGATGGATCGTGAGATCCAGTAGACCACCTAGAAAAATTTAAAGCACACATGACCCTTCACTGGTTCTCCGGTGAGGTGGTATGTCGAACTTTCCCTTTGACATCGAAAGGCATGGCAAGAGGCTGGTTCAGGGCGCTATAGCCGGGATCGATCGATAGCTTTGAAGAATTGGCTAAACAAGTCCTAACAAAATTCATGGCTAGCAGGAGGTGAATGCAACCCACAACATACGTCCTAACCATCAAGCAGAAAGAAGGAGAATGCCTGAAGGCACACCTTACCAAGTTCAATAAGGAATGCCTAACTATCGACGACCAAGATGAGAAAATTACACTTCGGCGGGTATATGGCCTCGAAGTCCATTCATGGTAGAGCTAGCAAGAAGGACTCCATCAACATTGAGAGAATTCATGGAGAGGGCCGACGACTTCTTCAACGCCGAAGACATGCTGCAAGACCTAATTGCACCACAAAAAGCAGAGATGAAAGAAAAAAATAGGGACCCTCAAAGGTCGAGCGAACAAAGAGCCTTGAAGAAGACTGGTCAAAGCCATCATAACAAAAGGCGAGAAAGATAAGCACCCCTGTGGGAATGTGGCCCGAGATCAGTTCACAACAACCTAAATGTACAGTCAGAGGGTAGGCCGCCAGATCAAACAAAAGGTGAGAGGTCGAAGAGAAGACAATGTTTCTGTACCTACCACTAGAATGACACCCACTAGATGGAGGACTGCTTTACGAGTCAAGGACTTACAAGGAAGCGGTGAGTTGGAGTGCCTGGTGGCAGAACACTTGAAGATCGAGAAATAAGCACCTAAGCAGAGAGCACAGGGAGATCGGGATGTCTAACGACGTAGAAGCCCAAAAAGGCAGCCATCGACAAGAGGGGACAATCAAGATGCGCCTCGCTAGAACTTGAACCGTGGTGAGGCACCCCTGGGCAATACTATAGCGGGAGGGTTCACCGGGGGAGCAGCCTCTGCGTCTAGCAGAAAAGGACATGCCCATAGGGTGAGAAACGAGGAAATATACACTACGGACAAACCACCCAATCTACCAAGGCAAAAAAGCATGGAGAACATCTCTTTCGGGGAAGAAGATTGCAAAGGGGTCTTGTATCCACATGTCAATGCACTGGTGGTAACGCTATTAGTCACCAACTACACTACTAGAAGGGTTTTGATCGACAATGGAAGCTCAGCCGACATCCTCTTTTAGGACACATTCACTAACAGGGGAATTGATCCTAGCAAATTAAAGCCGTTTCCCACACCATTGAAGGGATTATTGGAAGATGTAGCACAACCCTTGGGCACAATAACCTTATTGGTCACAACCGGGAAAGGATTACAAATCGCCACCGCAGTGACCGACTTCCTAGTAATCAAGTCCCCCTCATCCTACCACGCCATATTAGGGAACCCTTTCTTGAACAACCTTAGAGCAGTCACCTCAACCTACCATTTGAAGATGAAATTCCTGATGGAGGTTGGAGTAGGAGAAGCCTGAGGCAAGCAGGCCCTAGCACGGGAGTGTTATGTGCAAGAGCTTAAGATGTGAGGAGTAGATATCCATACCACGGAAAACCAAAGTCGAGATGAAGTCCCCCCCCCCCCCCCCCCCCCCCCCCCNCGAAGGGAACATGCACAGGTAGAAGCCGATAAGCCCTTTGAGCTAATGACACTACACCTTGAACGACCAAAGACTAAACCATCGGTCGGGACCAAACTCCAACCCGAGGTACAAGATGCGTTAAAGCAGCTTCTGGTTAAACATAGAGACGTGTTTGCATGGAGTCATGAAGATATGCTGGGGATAGATAATGCAATCATCGAGCATCACATTTGCGTTGATACCACCAGCAAGAAAGTCTACCAGAAGAATAGGCCGTTCAATAAGGAGAAGTACATAGCTATAGCCAAGGAATTCAACCGACTACTCACCGTGGGATTCATCAGGGAAGCTCACTACTCAAGGTGGTTGTCCAATAGCATACTAGTGAAAAAGTCCAACGAAAAATGGAGAATGTGTGTAGACTTCACCGACCTCAACAAGGCATGCCTAAAGGATAATTTTTCACTATCACAGATCAACTTAATTGTTGACTCTACTGTGGGACGTCGAATGCTGAGCTTCATGGATGTGCCTACTCAGGGTATAATCAGATTCGGATAAACATGATGGACAAAGAGAAGAACTCATTCATTACAGACCGAAGACCTATAGTAGGTCTGTACAACTATCAAGTCATGCCCTTCGAGCTGAAAAACGTCGGGGCAACATACTAGAGATTCGTAAATTGAATGTTCAAAAACCAGATTGGGTGGAATATGAAAGTTTACTTCAATGATTTACTAGTCAAAAGCAAAGAACCATACCAGCACTTAGAAATTAGATATGTCAAAAGCATATGATCGTGTTGATTGGGATGTTTTGTTGATGGTGCTTAGTGCTTTTGGTTTTTCTAACTCAGTTTGTGGATTGAAGAGAAGAGTTTTGGACAATTCTCTCAAGCACGTGATACAAATTTGATATCTCATTTAATGTATGCGAATGATGTGGTTATTTTCACAAATGGAGGAAGAAATTCCATTAGAAATATACTTCAAATTTTAGAAACATATGAGCATTGGACAGGGCAATTAGTTAACAAAGAAAAAACTTCCATTTTTTTTTCAAATAAAATCTCCATAGCAAGGAAGAGGAACCTGAAAAGATTGACGGGGTTCTCGGAAGGTAATTTTCCTTTTAAATATTTGGGATGCCCTATTGTTTCCGGAAAACTGAAAATTATGGATTTGGAGGATTTGGTAAGCAAGGTTAGTAATAAAATTAGTGGATGGAAGATGAGACTTTTATCTGCGGGAGGAAAAGTGATTTTGTTAAGACATGTACTTGCAAGCATGGCTTTGCATTTTCTTGCAGTGTTAAAAGTTCCAAAACAGGTTATCCTTTATTTAAATCGTATTATGAGTTCTTTTTTTCGGGGAGAGAGTGAGGGAAGAGGAAAAAAAATGGATCTCTTGGAGTAATATTTGTAGACCTATTGAAGAAGGAGGTTTGGGAATTAGACCTTTTGAGGAGGTTCAACAAGCTCTTTAATTAAAATTTGCTTGTAAGCTAATGTATGAAGATTCTCTTTGGGCAAATTTCTTTCGTAAGAAATATATTGGTAATAAACCTTTCATGCTAATTGGTACTCCTAAGGGGACAAGTTTTTGGTGTATGATTGCTAAAAAGATACCTATGATACTCAATTATACTAAATGGAAAATTAGAGATGAGAATATATTTTTTTGGTATGATAAGTGGTTTAAACAGGAATCTTTTGCTGAAATACTACCAGTAGTGGAACAACCTCTTCTCAAAATCAAGGAATGTAATTTACAACACGGATGGGATGTGAAATTATTAGAAAGACTGGTGGGTATAGAATTTACAGAAAAAGTTTTAAATGTGTTAGCAAAAAGTAAAGAAGGAAAGGATGTTCTAATCTGGACCAAAGCAGAAGATGGGTTATTCTCTACTAAATCAGCATGGGACTGCATAAGGGTTAGAAGTCCTACTCTAGAAGGACATAAATGGATATAGAATAAATTACTCCCAAAAAAATTCTCAATATTTATGTGGAAAGCTTGGTATGGCGCTCTAGCTGTGGATGATAGAATTAAGAGGATTGGAATTCCTCTAGTTTCGAAATGTAATTGCTGTAGACAAGGGCAGGAGGAAAATCTGAACCATGTCTTATTTGAGGGAGAATTTGCAGCGGGAGTTTGGGAAAAATGTGGAAGGTTATTGGGTATGCCAGTGGGTAGAACATGCCGTGGGACTTGCCTTAGCTGGTTTAGAAGAGCTTCAAATTATTCTCAAATAGGTGTATTAATTGGTTTATTGCCAAGAATTATTTCTTGGAGGCTTTGGGGAAGAAGGTGTTTAGCTGGTATGGTAAATAAACTGGAATCAGAAAATGTGGTGTGGCATTCTCAAATACTAGGTAGGCATGATTAGCAATGGAATTTCAAAAATCAAAAAGTTTCAGCAGGCCGATTCTTACATACTATAGAGTCTGAATATGCAGTCTATTCCCATACAACAACAACAAATTAAATATGTTTCATGGTCCAAGCCTACCAATGGAAGAGTGAAGCTAAATACAGATGGGAGTTCTATGGGAAACCCAGAAAATTCAGGGGCTGGTGGAGTGATTCGAAATGAGCAGGGACAAGTGTTGTTGGCTTTCTCTTTGAATATAGGAAGTGAAGATAGTAACAGAGTAGAATTACGGGCTCTGTTGGAAGGCATTAAACGTTGTAGGCAATTAAATTTGACAGCAGTGGATATAAAAATGGATTCGGAAGTGGTTCTCTCATGGCTGAGGAAAAATCGATGTGGAACATGGTATTTGGAAGATTATTGGGAGGAGATACAAGAAATGTTAATGAATATGGATTATAAAGTTTCTCACATTTTCAGGGAGGGGAATTCGGTGGCAAATTGGTTAGCTAGAAGAGGAGTTATAAGTGATAATGCAGAATGGAGAAATAGGAGTGAGCTGCCGCATGTGCTGAAAGGATTGGTCAGAATTGATAAATGGGGATTACTGTCAATAAGAAGCAGAAGCAAGGTATAGCAGAAGCAAGTTTGGTTTTTTCGTATGTAACCTGTTATATTGTAGTAATATTGCAGAAACCTATGATATTGATGTAATATGTTGTAGTACCTATAGCAGTAGAAGTACTGTGTCTGTGTAGTATCGGCAAGTTAAAACAATGCGTTTTTCGCTTGTTTTAATTTATAAGTCTGGGTTCGGTTTGTTTAGTGGTTAGGAATGTGAATCTTATATAGGCTTGTTTAGTACTATGTTTAGTTTTTTTGTAGTTTCTTAATGGTATTAGGGAGGATTTTAATATTTTCTCAAATACCAGTTTTTGTAACCACGGTTTTCCTCCACCAGAAGTGAGGGCTATATTAATAAACTTGGGACAGGGCTGTTATGTGGGTGGCTACTGGCTCTTCTATAAAAAATAAAAAAAAAATACCAGCACTTAGAAGATTTGAGGGAAGCCTTATAATAGCCTGCCAAAAGTTCAACGGATAAATTTCTTAAGACTTTAGGTACATCGTGAAAATCTAGAAAATGTCTCACGAATCAACCAATCGCGTAAGATTGAATCTGTCAGCATAATCAGTTTATATCCCACTTAGGTGTCAAAAATGAAATATTATTTATTTGAGGCACTTAGGAATGTGAGAATGAGAAAGTGTCTACGTCATTAGTCTCAGATGAATATNATACCAGCACTTAGAAGATTTGAGGGAAGCCTTATAATAGCCTGCCAAAAGTTCAACGGATAAATTTCTTAAGACTTTAGGTACATCGTGAAAATCTAGAAAATGTCTCACGAATCAACCAATCGCGTAAGATTGAATCTGTCAGCATAGTCAGTTTATATCCCACTTAGGTGTCAAAAATGAAATATTATTTATTTGAGGCACTTAGGAATGTGAGAATGAGAAAGTGTCTACGTCATTAGTCTCAGATGAATATTTAGAATTTTATGGTGCAATAAAACTATTTTCATTTTCTTGACAACAACTGTTCAAAAACGCATTTTGATTTGTTCAAGACACTAAAGAGTTGAATTTCGTGAAGCGAAGTACACTCCTAATTTTGGTGTCCCACTGTAGCGTCAACAATTAAGTCGGTAAATGTGTAAATTGGTGTCTAAGTATGATTTTAGAACTAAGGATGTGATTTTTTAGAATTGCTAAATTCAATTTAAGCCTATTAATATGTTGGATGGTCAAGAAGCAACAAAATCATGGTTTTTGCCTAAGAGTGAATCGGCTAGAAGAGAGTTGGCATAGTTGTGATTAGTTTTAAATTTTTTCTGAGTTCATACTTAGATTTAGGATGAAATTAACATAATGGATTTAAATTTTGGTAAGTTTTGGAGTTCATTTGCAAATCCTTATTTTAGGAAAAAATTTGTAACTTCCCACAAGTAATGGTGTAACTTTGCAAATTAAGTTAGTAAGTTTTATTTTGTAAGGTTCTAGTGAGATATTCAAACCCTAGAAAATATCTTATTCCAGGTCACACTCTTTTTACGCTAGCTTTAAGTTATGCTATAATTATGTAACTTAGAGCATTCACAATGGTTCATTTATCTTATCCTTTAAAATACATCATCAAACTTCATTTTTTCTATTTTACATACTGGCTTTTACAATATATCATACATCAGCTTATCTATTTTTTTTTCATATCATTTAAATAATATTTTTTATTCCTTTTTAAACATTTCTTTCTACAAATAAATTTGTAATATCCATATATTCTTTTATATTTACAATATATTGTTATGTACAATGTAATATAATTAAGTCCTATACGCACAAAATAAAAACATATAAGTCAAATAAAAATTAAAAGTATGAAAAAATTGGATAAATAATATTTCCAATATATTTTTTAGAAAAAATAAAATAAAGGTGTTTTAAATGATAAACAATAAATAGAATTTGTATTGAAATGTAAAAGTAAAAGGAAATGAGAGAGTAAATGAAGTACAAATAATAATAAAAACTTGTTTGAAGGATGAATAGTACCCGCTACATGTAATGGGTTACTGTAGCAATTTGTATTTTTTATTTTCTTTTACATAATCGGATGGAACTCATTTTATGAACAATTCTTTAAATAATTTACATTTTTTGTATTATACACAAGCCATTGAGAATGCCCTTAGCTTCTAACTTACTCTTGGTATTTTTATATATGTATGATGGAAATAATTATGTTGTCCATATTCATGTGACTTGTGCTTATTGTAATTTTTATAACATATCATACCATGTCGACAATTATCTATTACACATTTATTTGTTACATGAATGTCATGTCTATAACAACTTGCTAGATTTCAGTGAATGAATCTATTTAGACTTTAGCAAAGTCATAAAACCCCAGAAAGGTTTCACGTTTCAAACAATCACTTAGATTTTAGTCTGTCAGCATAGTCAGTTTCTTACGCACCATGGCGACAGAAATGTTGTTTTATCTATTTGAGTACTTAGGAGTATTAGATTAAGAAACAGTTTGTGACATTAGTCTTAGATGAATATTTAGGATTTTACGGTGCAATAATACTTTTTTCAATTGCTAGATGAAACATGTTCGAAAATGCTTTTTGATTTAATCTCGGCACTTAAGAGTCAAATATTGTGAAAAGAGTTTTACCACTAGGTTCGTATGATTATTTAGGATTTTATGGTGTAATGTTTATTTTTGCCTTTTCCGGATTGAATAGTAACATCCATAATAGCGCCATGTGGCACCTAGTCCAGTCGATTTTCATATCACTGTGTGGATTGTCTAAATTAGTCTAAAGAATTTTTATTTGAATACTTGGCAAGATTTTAGTCACACTTGGTGAATAGTATTGGACAGTTGGCATCAAGAGGAACCATGAGATGGAAATGTGAAAAAACATCAAGTTTTGTGATCATGTCACCTAAGCTAAACACTATTTCATCCAACCATCCAATTTTGCGAAACCAAAGAGAGTTTCACCCTAGTGAAATTCCAAATACTTGGAATCCAATTGAAGCCTCAAAACCTTGGGGAAAAACTGAAACCCTAAATGGTTTCCCCAAAACCCAAATGGTTGCCTCAAAAACCTAAGTGTTAGCCGGTTGTAGCTTAGTATTTAATCACTTGATTAAATTACTTTCTCATGTTATTAACAACTCAAATTTATGTCATTACACTTTTATTTATTTTTTTATATCTTGGTAGTTACATTGGTCCAAGAAAAAGTGAATTTGGGCTTGTTAAAAACCCAAACCCCAAACCAAATCCCATTGAAATTCCAAATGTGGCCCATTTGGTTAAGGCCCATTAAGGCCAATGAAATTGTACCACTAAGGCAAGGCTTGTAGAGAAAGTTTCCCCCCTGCCATGAGTGTTTTCACTACTCAAGTCAACCCCAAATAGTGGTTGATAGGAAGGCCAACATCCACCTCACCATCTCCTTCTCACACGGCAACAACAAGCGGAAAAATCATGGGTTGTGGCACTTGGTTTTGCTGCACCACATCACCCAAAACTCACTTTCACATCCCCTCTCAACCCCTTCTGCATAATAAGTCTCATCGATTGCCATTTCATTAGTATTTTATCACTTTAGAAATGCTTTCTTAAAGAGAAATCCAGAGGAACTCTTGGACAACTTTTCTAGCATTTCTTGCTCGAGCTTTTCGAAGCTTTTGTAAGTAGATTCTCATGAAGCCCTCTTCACATAAGTTGTTCATTTTTTTTTCAATGAAGAGCGGGAAATCACATGTCCAATAGTGACTCCCTCCCAAATTTATTAATAAAGCCTCCATTTATGGAGGAGGAATACCGTGGAAACAATCAAGACTCATGGGAGAAAAAACCCAACAAGACGACAACCAAGAAAATAAACTAAACAAGAAGGTAACCAAAACCACTAAAAAAAAAAGACTACTAACACCTTAAAGAGGGAATGCTGGAGAGGTCCAACCGGAGCAATCCTCTAAGAATCCGAGGCATGTTACAGTTATTAGAGTAAACCAATTATGCACCTGAGGCACCTTCCTTGGCTAACCAATCTGCCACCTTATTACCTTCATAGAACACAAGCTGGAAACGGCAATTGAGAGTATGAGTCAAACCAACAAGCTCTTCCCAAAAATCCTTCAGGTGTCAAACACCACATCACCCTCTATTCCACCAAGAAATAGCCACCATTGAATCAATCTCTAATATCACATTTGAAATATTTAATGATTTGCAAAGCCTCAAACCTTAAAGGAGCACCAGGAGTTCCGCTCTATTGTTAGATCCAAAACCAATAGGATAGGCAAAGGCCTGGACAAACCGACCTCAATCATTACGAATAACACCACCAATGCCACAAGAGTCCGGGTCACCGAGACTACTACCATCTGTGTTCAACTTGCACCACCCCAGCGGCGGCTTAAGCCACTTTACCACTTTGCAACAGTTAGCTTTTGGCGCTACTAGTTTAATCCGCAGGGCCTCCAAGATCATGCCATCCTGGCGGGACAACCTATTGGGGTTCTTAGCCGCATTACAAAGGGAGCCTATCCAAAAACAACTTCATGAGTTTCCAAATTACCTTCCATTCGAGTAAGACATCTTCTCCTCCAAAGACGCCAAATAGAATGAACAATATCTTCATGAGTTGTTCATATTTGAGTTTAGTTGCAATTGGTATATTTTTTGTAAATTTTCATGGATTTTGGATGGGCGAAACGTTTGTTTAAGCATTCAGAGGACATTCTGGGTGATAGTATAGACTGTGTATGAATTATTGATTTTAAGTTCTTGGAAAGATATTGGTTTGATATTTTTATGGTTTATATTTAACATACAAATGTACAAGTTGTATGAATATTTTTGCATGTTATAAGCTTTTGATAATATTCTTTCATAGATCTAAAAAGTTGGAAACTACAAGTATGAAAACAGTTTCTGTTTTGAGCAAGCTTACATCTTTTGTTATGAAAGCATGCTCCAATGACTTTTATATTCACATATGTTACTCTTAGGACTTTCATATTTTTTTTTAATGTTAATTTGAAGATTTATAATGTTGATCATGAAGATATGAATTTTATGCCTGCAAATGTTCAATTAGGTCTTGTATGTGAGGCTCACGGATGGATCTATGTTTATATGCAATATTTGCCACGTGATCTTAGGTTTTATGCTTAAATATGTTTTATGACTTTAATATGAACCACATGATGTTATTTATTGATGATTTACTTCATGGAAATTTTGGATCTAATGGTTTGATGAAAAACCAAAACACATAATACTCGATTTTGTAGAATAGGTGCAAACCGATTGTGTTGAGTATGATTTTGTGATGTTTTGTGGTTTTGATTTAATTATTCAAAGCATGATAGTTCTTAGAAATGTTTTATGAACATATTTAGAGTATGTTATTGAACTTTTGAAGTTCTTGGAGTTGTTTTGAAAAGGGATAGACCAAGAACATCAGGGGTTGTTCTTTAAAGTTAAAAACTTGACGTTTTGACATGAAGTTAGTTGTGATTTTTACGATGTAATTTTTTTTTGGTTATTCTAGCATGTTATTTAATCATATGATATAATTTTTTATATTATGATTCGGTTTTAGCATGAAAGTTGGAGTTTGAAACAATTGCAATAAAAATCAAGGATTTTAGTCGTAGTGTATTTCGGCCCATGCTTGGTTCTTGTAGTTATATTTTCATTTAAATTTTTATAATTAGATATTTATATTTAGGACAATATTTACATAAGAAATGTAAATTTTGGTGAGTTTTGGAGCTGGGATGTGAAATCCTTAAATTAGGGTTAAAGGGTCATTTTCCCACAAGTAGGAGGCTAGATGGTAATTTTACTCGAAGTCAGTAATTTTATTTTTCTAAATTTACTAGTAAGGTGTTTCTAACATTTAGAAATGTCTCCTTACAGTTCCTGTTATTTACGCTTAATTTCGTCACGCTTCAATCACTGTAAGTTAGCCTCTAACTTACTTTCAGGATACTTTTGTATGTATGGTGGTAAGAAACTAGCATGCATGTTATTATGCTTCTTATAAACGTCATATTATGTCATGCTATGATTTATTTCAAGTACATGTTATGTATGAGTAGGTTTGCCTCTAACTTACTTCCATAATGCTTGTGTATGTATGGTGGTAAGAAACCATCATCCATGTTATTATACTATAAACGTCATATTATGTCATGCTATGATTTATTTCAAGTATATGTTTATGTGTATAAGTAATTTAGCTTCTAATTTACTGTCAAGATAATGTGTACGTGTGTTGGTAAGATAACAGTTATTCATGTTCTTATGCACTTACACATCACAGTTAAACTCCGAGAGGGGAGTCTTGCATTTTCACAAGCTGCTAAGAGTTTGATTGAATTTGCCGATCAAAAACATATTTAAATAAAAAATTATGATACAGCGGAGATGCTAAGGCCAGTATTAGCAGTCTCCGCTAACATTGTCTTCTAGCTTGCCTTCCTTCTCTAACTGGTAGTTAGGTGGCAAATCGTGTTTTTTAGTCATATTTGTGTCATATTAAGTCATAAACAGTCAACTATATTGGTCAACCCGAAACCAATACTAAACGTGTCAAACTTCTAAACCCTAACCCAACTCATTTAGATAACGGGTTGTATCGTGTCACCCATTTAGTAATTAATTAGAAATATGTCAACACGAGACGACTTATTTAAACCCATTTGTTTCATGTAAATAGGTTGAACTATAATAGATAACTCATTTAATCTAATTAACATAATTTTACATAAAAGTTAAAATCTATATTTATTAGTAACCACAATATCTTAAAAAATATATATCAATATTTTTCAAGTTTTGACATATAATAAAACTAATATTACAAACTATACAATAATAAATGATATGAGTATAGATCTAAAATTCTAATCCCAAAAATAAAAATAATAAAAACATAAGTATACAGACAAAAATTAATATTACAACTTAACAATAATAAAATTTTAATTTTGAAATCAATTCTAAACGGATCAAGACGGATTGATTTTGTGTTAAGCAGGTTGACTCGTTAAGACACGATTTATACCCGTTATTAATCCATTTTTAAATCATGTCTTAACGGATCAACACGATTTATCTGTTTCACGTTATGCCATGTCATTCATCACACGTACATGTCACGTTATGTTATGTCATGTCTCTATCATTTTGTTTTATGTCACGTCATGTCTTGAGTACAGAGAATGTCACAAAAAATAATATTTTCTCAGTCAGTCATGCCTGGGATACTTGTGGCGTAATCACTATGATTGTCTGAATATCTTTATCGATAATTCACGCAAGGTACTTCTAGCATCATCATTCTAATTCTTAGAATACTTCTACCAAAATGCTCATGGCCAAATCATTTTGATTGTTAGAGTATTTTCATGTAAGCTATTATTAGGTGCTCCTGGCGTAATCATTCTAATTGTCAATGTATCTCATTTAAAATGCTTATGACGTAATCATTCTGATTGTTTGAGTATCTCTAATGAAATATGTTGAGTGAAATCATTCTGATTGGTCACTATTCCTGATGAAATAGCTGGCAAAATCATTCTGATAGTCAGGGTTCATGTTCAGTTCATGTCACCTTCATGTCAGTTATAGTTCATATTTAATTAATCAATTACTTATGAACAAGATTCCAAGTTCATCTTCAAGTTTAGCTTCAAGTCAGTTTCAAGTTTCAATTTCATGTTCAGTTTCACGTTCAGTTCATGTTCAGTTTCAAGTTCAATTTATGTTCAGTTTCAAATTCAGATCATGTTCAGTTTCAAGTTCAATTCATGTCATGTTCATGTTTAGTTAATCAGTTCATGTTCAAGTTCAATTTCAAGTCAGTTTCAAGTTTCAGTTTCACGTTCAGTTCATTTAAGTTTGTTCATGTCACGTTCATGTCAATTACAGTTCATATTTAATTAATTCAATTATTTATGAATAAGATTCCAAGTTTATGTTCAGTTCATGTGCAAGTTCAGTTTCAAGTTTTAATTTCATGTCATGTTATTTTACGTTCAATTCAAGTTCATGTCAGTTCAGTCTCAAATTCAGTAAATTTAGTTTAGTTCACGTCAGTTCAAGTTATAATAGCATGTGCCATGCTGTTTGTCAAGTCACGTCACATTTATTCATGTTCATGTCAACATTCATGTTTTTACTATCATGTATACATTAGTACACTACTAATTAAAGTTATTTATTAACTTGTTGAGATTTGTAATCAAATCTCACTTGGAAGTCTCAACTACTACCATTCCTCCCGAAATGGTAGATCATGTGCTACGATTAGGAGACGTGACCGATGGTTGACTAGAAGAGGTCGATTATGCTTCAACGCAATGACGAGAAGCTTATAGCCTCGATGCTCCGTTTAATAGATAGTATGTTGGCTTCCTTGGGCGAGTTGCTCGAGCTACTTGAAGGATTAGCCTAGTATATTTTTGTAGTATTTACATGTACTTAAGGAGTGTTGTCTCCAGCATTCGTGATGTTATAGATCTTTGGTCAAACACTGTAACTTTTGAACATTTATTATGTGGATTTTATAAAGTATGTCTATGTTTTATAGATATGTTTCTTTTATTACATAGTATTGCTCAAAGAAAACAAAGTATCCACTCTGAATATTGTATATTTTCTAGATGCATGCTAGGTGCATTTCATTTTTATTTGTCATGAACGAAACAGATAACATTGCATTGCATGTCTTGACGCTTCAGGTTCCACCAAATCCCACGTCGAATTTGGGGTCATCACAAACCTTCACCATGTCCGAAATTGAACCCAGCTAAGTGTGCTATTTGTGTCGACTCAGGAAACTTTTTGGGCTTCATATTGTCCGAAAGAAGAATAGTAGCCAACACCAAAAACAAATCAAGGTAATCATGGATATGAAGCCTCTTGGGAACATCAATGAGACCCAGAGACTGCGACGCCCTTAACCCCTACTTGGGATTGAACGGTGACTGAAGTGTTAAGACATGTAACTCAAAGCTACATACCCATGTACATGACAATTATAATGCAATGCACCTAATGATCTATCAGTATGCAATAAATTGCAGCGGACAAAAAAAAAAACTTTCTTCACTACATAAAACTAGTGGTAATGTAATAATAATATGGTATCGAAGTGTAAGCATCCCAAAGTTTTTAAACTTCATTAAAGTACTTCCAAAGTAGACATCGTTTTCAAAAGTCTCTCTAAATAAGGGACCATCAAAAGGTGAATCCACAAAAACCTGAGTCATTTCTTTTTCTACCACTATTTCCATGGTCCATTTCCAAAATACAAGTGTACAATGCCATCCTTATTCGACCTTGTCTTTGTTCAAAATTCTCCTCAACTCCTCGAAAAGCTGAAATAGTTTAGTAATGAATTGGTAAGTGGCTTCCAACCTATCTATTAATGATGGCTCCAATGATCTCTCATGGCTCTTCGAGGTCTCCTTAACTATCCTGGGAGCTGACCTCTTGTGTTTCCCCCTAGTCGTTCTCTTGCAGTCCTGCAACAACTTCTACCATTCCAGGTGGGGAATGGTAGTAGAAACTACCAGAATAAAATTTCAAGAAATCTTAGTAAGTAAACAAGCAACATACAATAGATAACATAAGCAATAAGAGCAAACCATAATGAATGCATAAATGTATTTTGACATAAAACTTGATTTATGCAACAGACTTTTTCAAAAATAAAAACCTTTTAACCTTTTCAAGAAAACTTCTTCTCCATCTTTTCATCTTTAGTTCTTAAACATATAACATATCATTTAAGCTCCAGTTCTTGGTCATTCACATATCATATCTTTGATCTCATTGCCTTATCATTTCTTATAACATATGGTTGGATACCTCACTGCTCCCCTATGCACCGTGTGTTCCCTGCTAGTTACCACATTATCCAATGGCCCACTTGATAGAGGTGACAACGTCATATTCTTTAACATACTTATTACGGTAGTTTGCATATTTCGTCTTCACCGTATGGCACCCACTAGCTTTAGGTGCAACCCCACTGGTATCCTTTCCACAAGGATCCATTCGAGGTTCGTCGATTGTGCTACGATGACCCAAAGAATACTACACTATTTTTAAACACTCTAGAGTAGATATATGAGTTCCACTAGGGCATTCCCCCATCCTAACATTTGGGGTCGTGACAAAACGTTTACTGACTCATTTTCTTGGAAACAATGCACAAACTCAATGCGTGTGACATGAATTATGATACTTTACTCTTTTCGCGAATCATGTAATCACGCATGTGGAAAATCATGCACTCTTATGTCATGTAATCATACACAAACAATATACATCCTGCGTTACGGTTTGAAAATATTAAAACATGCGAATACTTAACTTACTTATACAAGCAAAGACGTTCAACAGTTAACAATAGGTAAAACAAATTCGTAATAGCATTCACTATGCTAGGCCAAAACATAGAACAATTTGAAAGCACGATTTTTCAACAATAACCTGAGTTTAAGACTTCTAACATATTCAGTATAGCATTATCAAACAACATGGTAACATGATCATATAGATCCAAATACAAAGCATGATAGTACAAGAGATTTCATGATAAAACCAAATAACAATCAACATGATAATATACAACGATCAACGTAGCAACATATATTTAGGTAAAACCGAATATATAACATGATAGGAGATTTCATCCAAATCAAACAAAAAACAATGCAAGTTTACACATCATATACACATATTATCCAAGAGTAGGTTGAATGTCTACTTACAAAAATCCAATGATTACAAATAGCAAGCTGAAAACGCATATCGAGATTCAAATGGTCATTTGAAACCCTAATCTCTTGTGTGAGTGTGTGTCGTGTACATAGCTCATGAAACTCATTCTCACGGCAAGAAGGGCTCCTTAACATTCAGACTTCACTCTCAAATTCAAAATTTCATGAAGAAATAAACCCTACCTTATCTAAGTGTAGAGGTCGTGGCTCTCCTTCCTTTCCAAAAACTCATGCTCAAGTGTATAGTGCTTGTGGATTGGTTTTTCCCTTAAAAAGAAACCCTAGCCCTATCCCGAGTGTCCATGTACAAAGAAAACATGGATAACCTTCTTCACTCAAAATAGCCGTGGGTTTGTGTGGATGAGGACAGGCGTATGACTCTTACCGTGCATGTCCTTCCTCTTGGACAGAGTCAGCACTTCCTTTGTTACTCGTAAGATTTGTTGGATGAAGGTAGAGGGTGCGTGTATGGTGTTTGGTTGGAGAGAAATGGTGAGAAAATGTGAGAGAATGATATAGTCGTATGGGAGGAGAAGCGACACAAGAGTGGGAACCCGAAATTGTCCAAAAAGACTTTTCACCTATCTGCCCCTCCCATTTTATAGACATCCCCTCCTTATTTGGAAAAGCAACATACTCATGCATGTGTGCCATGTGGCACCATGGCCAAAAATCCCTTCATCTTCCTCATGATTGAGTTGTGTTGAGAAAACCAAAAGTCTCATAGACAAGTGGCGTGAACCCCTCCATCTGAAACCCTAGCTTCCAAATGTACCCTTCCTCATGTGTCTAGGTTCAATGTATCCAATGGCAAAAAGGTCAAAACGCAAACCCTCAATCATCATTGGGAGGATGAACGTGTGCATGCTTGCCACTTGGCAAGTGGTGCGTGTGTGTGTGGGGGGTTGGTCGAACTCCTCATTATCCACAAAGCATCTTCCTCTTCCCTAGACTTGAGTGGCGTGTACATGTGGGTTTCCTAAGTGACATTTTCTCTTCTCTAGGCTTGGGTGGTGTGTGGATGTTGGTTCCCTAGGCAAATGACATGTGGCATGTGGGTGTGAGGTTCATGTGTGGGTTGCCGAATCTAGGGACTTGGTTTTACCTTGTCCCAAGGTGCCTATTCCACTTCTCATCATTGGTTCTTTCTAGAATCCCCCATCTCGAATGCATGTGTGATCCATGTCGACTTGCATCCCCTTGGTCAAAACCCTAGTCTTCGTGTCTCTACCCTTTGCTTCTCCATGCTCCATCTCCATGTGCCTCTAATTTTGCACATTCCCTAGGCGCCCCAAATCCTTGCACCTTCTAGGAACTCACACAAGTGCATGTGTGTGTGGAGTGTGGCCTTTAGGGTTCCAAAACCCTTTTCTCTCTCCCCCTTCTTCCACTTTCATGTCTAGGTTCAATGTACTCAAGGTGTTGGCTTGCATGTAGGCCACGTGGCATCACTTGCGCTAACCAAAGTGCTCATTTCCTAGGTTCCAAATGATGGAAATTTCTCTAGAAGACCAAAAGCTCCTTCCCTCTTCCATGTGGAAGCCTCCCATGCTAAACTCTAGTTAGGTTTTTTTTTTTCTTAAACCCTAGGCCCTTAGTGGCCGATTCAAACTAGCCCATGATAGGCCTCCTATTGGACTTGGGCTCCCCCTTCTCTAAGATAACAAGGCCCCTGATGCTTACTATATTCTCTGCATACCAAAATTTAGACAGATAACTAAGTGGGTTAAACTAATCATAATAAAAGTAAGAAACATGGAGTTGGCTAAATCCGGGTTATCATAAAGACTAACTGTAAAGGTGACAGCATTAAATAGATTTGTGTCTAGATCCATAGACAAATGCTTACCATTTTTTAAGGTCCTGTGCAAAATACATCTATGGAACGGCAACTGTGACAGGGCATTCCAAGCACTGAAGCAATGCTTATCCAGCCCGCCATTGCTAAGTCAATCAAAGCAAGGGGACACACTTTATGTATACCTGGCAGTTTCTCCCCATGCCATGTCGACGACTCTACTCAAAGAAGAGAGAACTGTTCAGAAGGCAGTGTACTTGTGACGACCAAGACTTTCTAGGTTTTATGTGTGATGTTTTTTAATAATAAGGCCATGGGAGTTTCAGCCTTCAAAATTAGGGTTTTGAAGCCTAATGGAACTAGGGGTCACGCCCAACTTAAGATCTTGCATGCCACTTATCATCCAATAGAGCTATGTCCAGGACTTGATGAATCTAGATGGAAATAAGGGAAGAGAGGTAAGAAGATCTACACGCCTACCATAGGAGATCAACCATTTTTCTTGCCATGTGTCACGCACGCATGGAGGTTTGCATTAAGGAATAAGCTTTGTGACACTTGTCACTATGGGAAGGAGATTTCTAGAAGAGAATGATTAGGTTATGAAAAAATGGAGCCTAGAGAAGGCCAAGGGGCCATGCACAGCAACCATGGAGAAGGGAGGTTTGCCTTTTGCCTTATGTTATACTTGCAAAAAGGTAGATAAAAAATTTATCTTGGGAAGAAAGGGCCTTACATGCCTAGGGCTTCTAAAAGAAAAATATTGTGTAAGACACCTTGAGGTGGACCGCTAGGGCAAGGTTTTTTGTGAAAAATGACCAATCACATGCTTGTCTAAAAGTGTGGTGAAAGAAAATCTTCTTGGAGAAGAAAGGGGGATTCAGCAGCCCATACACACACACTCCTCACATGCCACTTGGAACTCATGCACACTTGTAGGAGATTGAGGAAGATCTCTAGCTTGACAAAGACCATATAGCCACAAGATTCATTGAACCAAGACATTAAATGAAGGGGCAAAAGAGGAAGGAGGCTTCGGTTTTTTAGGATGGAGGCGCCACTTGTCCAAAAGAAATCCTATTGTGTTTCCAACACAATCAAATAATGAGAAAGGAAGAAGCCTTAAGGTGAGACACCACTTGGCAACCATGCAAATGAGTTTGGCTCATGCAATAAGCTTTTTGTGTCTATAAAAGGGAGAGGAGCCGAAAACCCTAGGACTTTAGTCACTTTGTGCATACTCTTGAAAGTATTCGGCCATCACCATTCTCTCCAACTTTCTATCACTTTCTCACCATCCAAACAATCTCCACAATACTTTCTTCTCACTCAAACATCTTTTGAAGGGTAAGAAAAGTTAGGAGATATTTTCAAGAGGAAAGTCAAGAAGGATGAAGCCAACATTTCCCTTACTACACACACACACACATACACGGTTTTAAGGGAGATGAAGTTTCGGTTTTAGCAAATTCATCTAGAACTCATGCCCACACATATACACACTTGAGCTAGAGGAGTTAGCTCATATTTTTGGAGGTTTTTCATATGAACCGACATTTTCACACACACGGCTAGATTAGGGCTTTTTTCCAAGGAAGATGGATTTAACCCTACATGCTTTAAAGTTTATAAGCATGATGTTTTTTAGGTTCAAGGCCACGGCTCTAGTGTCACTACGAGCTAGGGTTTTGTTATAGTTAAGTTTCGAACTCAAGGGAGGAGAGCGAATGTTTGGAGTCTTTTCCTTGGAAAATGATGTCTAGAACAGAACACTTAATCACATGGGGTTAGGATTTTTCTTGAATGATAAACCTAACAAGTATTATATGTATTTTCAGCTTGCTTGCTATATGTATATTACGGATTTTTGTAAGTACACTTCTAACTTGTACTTGGATATTTTATGTATATGTCTTTTGAACTTGTTGGTTACTTAATTTATGTGATTGTTCATGATATGGATGTTTTTTTCGCATGATATTATCTCTTCTTAGCATGATTATCTTATGTATAATAGAATGGCCTATGGAATGTATTCATGTTATGTAAATGGAATAGGAAACCATCTAAGGTTCCGATTGCACGATATGTATTTGTATGTGAATGATTGTTACTTGACCGAATCTTGTATAGAACTAAGTTCAAGAAACTGTTTATCTATAACCACTAGAATATTTCGGCCACCCATGAATATTCTTGTTAAAGTTTTGGTTTAACACATTATAAGATTCTAAGCTCATAAAATGTTGATTGCAATGATTGTTTTCAAGCTTAAAGGTCTCGGCTATTGCCATATATGAAGTATGATCATTTTTTTGTTGAAGTTTAATGAGCTAAGAATGATTTTTGGATGTGCTAGGGTTTGTATGTTTCAGCCCTTACATGGAAAGTATTGAATGCTTGTCTTTTGGTTGATGTTCAATGCCTTAGAATCTTTTATAAAAGAACATGTTCGCATGTTCTAATATTGTCAAGTCGTAATGCGAAATGTATTGGAATTGCATGTTTGAATATCATATGATCATGATGAAGCACTCGGCATTGCATGTATCTCATGAAAGTCTAAGTTTTCATTGTCATATCACATGCATTGGGATTGTGAAAATTATTTGAAAGAAAAGAATCTTTTTAAAAGTTTTTATCACGATCCCAAGGGCTAGGACGGAAAATTTCCTAGTGGAACTCTATGTCCACTCAAGAGTGTTTAAAATGGAATGGTAACCCCTAGGTCGATGAAATACGGTCGGCAGATCTCGAATGTTCCTAAAAGAAAAGGATATCGGAGAGATCGCATCTAAAGCTAATGGGTGCACTACGGTGAAGGCGAAGCGAGCTGCTGTAATATGAAAGTTTAAAGTAAGACATAGTCACCTTGGTCAAATTGGCCAATGTTCGATATGGTAACTATCGAGGAACACATGATGCATAGGGGAACCGTGAAGTATCCATTCATAAGATAAAAAAAAGGCTTCGAGCTCAAAGCTATGTTATATGGTCAAGAATAGAGCTCACAAGTATGTTTAATGAACAAGTATGAAATGAATAAAGAATGTTTTATGAAAGAAAATGTTATAAAAGTCATGTTTTACACAATATCTTTTTGAAAGGTCAAATGTATAAGTAGAGTCTCATGTCCATGCATGCATCGTTAAGTTTGCTTTCATATACTTATGATATCTGTTATATGTTATTTGTTTACTTACTGAGATTTCTTGAAATCTCATTGTTGTATTTTCCACTATCATTCTCCTGCTTGGAATGGTAGAAACTATGATAGGATTGATAAACATAAATGATGAAGCGCAAGATAACAACACCTCCTCCAGAGAGGATCGTGCCTATAATGGTCATAAACTCGTCTGAGTCTTCCATTTTGGATCATCTCAAATCAATTGACCAAGCAATCAATGAGATACTTCAGGACATAGAAAAGTTTAGAAGATCCCATGATTGGGACAAGGACTGGGTTTTAGAGAGACGAGTGAAGCCCGAATCTCACTAAAGTTAAAGATCAATGTTATGGGACTGCCTTTGGGAAATGACTCTTTTGTTAAGCTGGATGTTTTGGTCCCATGTTTTGGGAGCCTCTTTTGGAAACTTACTTTTGATGACTCTTATAGAATATGAATTTGGGATTTTTATGTTCTTCGGTACCATGACTATTGTTCCATTATTTGACTTAAGTTGAATTTTCGCTGCGATATACTGCATACTGCTAGTTATCATTAGGTGCATTGCATCTTATCTATCATGTACCAGAGATAGATAACCTTGTGTTGCATATCCCGGTGTTTCAGTTTCTGTCAAATCCCAAGCAGGGGCTGGGGGCACCATAGTACTACACAAGTCGTGCCCTATGGGGGCAGAATCGAGATTCCCGTGAATAGAGATGCTTGCCTTCGCGCTAGTAATAGCAGCTAGGTGGTTGCAACTGTATTTCCAAGCTCACCCCATTAAGGTCCTAACCACCAACAACCAACAATGAAGCTGAGTACGAAGCACTAGTGGTAGGACTTTCGATAGCTGACGTACTGGGAACTACCAAGGTCAAGGTAAAGGTAGACTCCCAAGTAGTTGTTAACTAGGTATTGGGAGCGTATGTAGAAAAAGACAAAAAATTAAAAAAGTACCTGCAGTTGGCATGGAGATGCGTGACCAATTTTGACACTTCAATATCGAGCAAATATTGAGGGAAAGTAACAACATATCAAACAAACTAGTACGAACAGCCTCAAGAATAGAGGAATCTACCTTACCATAGGAAGTTGAAAGTAGGGTGATAGAAGTCTCCATTGTTGGGACTGAGGTCACCGAGATGGGACCGAGAGAGCCAGAGTGGGCTAAAAAGTAGCAAGATACCTAGATACGGGAGAATTCCCTGCCAAAAGGGATGAGGCAAGGAAGATCAAAAGAATAGCTACGTGGTTCACCCGAGTCGACGGAATTCTCTACAAACGGGGTTTCTTGACCCCATTATTGAGATGGCTCTCCCCACAAGAAGCCCAATACCCTAGCAAAATACATAAAGGAGTGTGTAGGAATCACTTTGGAGGAAGAGCTTTGGCAAGGAAGGTTGTGAGAGCGGGCTACTATTGGCCCAATACCCTCAGAGACGCGAGAGTTTTTCAAGAAGTGTATGAAGTGCCAAATGTTTGCCCTAGTATCACACTGTCCACAAGAGGAGCTAACCTCCATAATGTCTTTTTGGCCACTCGTGCAATGGGGGGTGGACCTAGTAGGGCCCTTCCCACCAAGGAAAGGATGAGTAAGGTTTGTGGGCAGAAGCAAAATCCTTGGTGACAATCATGGCGAGAAACATTACCAAATTCCTATGGAAGACCATTGTATGCAGGTTTGGGATCCCCCAAAGCATCATCTTGGACTATGGACAGCAATTCGACTTTAAGCATTATCGGGAATGGTGTACAAATCTATAACACCCCGCCTAATTAACCATTAGGATTCATCTTTAAATGCCATTAAATATTTTTTTATTACTATTATTATATTATTTTGTTTGTTTATTTTATTTATTTATTTATTGGAGATAGTTAGATTTATTTCAACCATGGCACTTAGTGTCATTAATTATTAAGCATGGAGGATTAGAGAAGCAAACCCATTAGTAATACTATTAAGGCCTTTAGAATTTTAGGATATTTATGGGCCAAGCTTTAGACGCCTTAAACCAAGCCTCATAGGAGTACAAGTCTTGATAGGATAGCCTTGACCCAAGTATGAGGAAAGCATAAGGCTTTTTGGGCCAAGCATGGTATAAGTTTGACCTATGATCCAATTATGTCAAGGTAAGCCTTTTAAGCTCCATCTTTGTGGATCTTGAGGCCTTTCTTAATCCCTTAAAATCTGGAAACAATGCCTCCCATCAACTCAAACCCAAAACCTATGGACCATTAACTCGCGCTCATTGCCCTTTTAAGCCCCACAAGGCCTAAAGCCTTGTTTTGCTTCTATTCACTCTTCAATTTGAAGCCAATAGACCATACCATGGGTTTCCTTAAGTCCATGTAATACTCACATTGGAAGGATGTCATTAATGGACAAATCATACTCTGAAAGGAGTGTTACCATATCGAGCCCCTAGACTTGAGCCCTCTGAGGGACTATAACATACTAAACTTCTCAATCTCTATAAATATGTCGCAATGTACGCTCTAAGGACTCTCTCTGTGATCCCTGTTCTCAATAAAAAAAAAATATCATTTCTCTAACTTGAGTATCGGTGGTGTCCCCCACTAGATCCCAGAGACTTTGTTTTGGTTGCAAGTTGCAAAGCACGTTGAAGGCATCGTTGGAAATCATATCAACAGCTTGGTGCCGTCTGTGAACTATAAGAGTTAACTTTATAATATTTGTATTCAAATTTTTCTCTCTTATATTCTAAAAACCAACAAAACATCTTAACACAAACCATTTCATTACTATTCACAAACTATTTTACTACTACTCACAAACTATTTCACTACTATTCACAAACTATTTCATTACTATTCACAGATATTCTGAAATATTTTAAATGTCCAAACGAGACCTAAATCTCTTAACACAAGAAATTTACTTACATAAATCACTTGCAAAAAATAAAGAGAATTGATATATAAAAAAAAAAAAAAAAAA
>QEOT01000975.1:28964-39831 GCA_003123785.1 Pterocarya stenoptera | reverse complement strand
TATTGAAAAAATACTCGTCGCAGTCTGCAACATCCACCACTTTTTTCTTTTTTTCCTCAGCATCCTGGTTCCAGGTTCTCCTCTCTCTCTCTCTCTCTCTCTCTTTTCTTTCTTTTTCTTTTCCTCCACTTCCTCGCTTGCACATTCTTGATAGATAAGATAGCCTTTTTTTTTTTCAAACTTTTGAACTGCATGGTGTTAGGTAGAATAGATAGACCTCATCCAAAAGCACCTCGTCGCAGTTTGCAACATCCACCACGTTTTTCTTTTTTTCCTCGGCATCTCGGTTCCAGGTTCTCCTCTCTCTCTTTTTCTTTCCTCTTCTTTTCCCCCACTTCCTCGCTTGCACATGCTTGATAGATAAGATAGCCTTTTTTTTTTCAAACTTTTGAACTGCATGGTGGTAGGTAGAATAGATAGACCTCATCCAAAATCACTTCAAGTTATTCTTTGAATTTCAACGTTACATTTGCTTTTTCTTACGTGTCTCTTGATATTCTTCTTCGGTTTAGTCTTTTATTTGCTTCTAGCTTCGAAAGAACTAATTTTAAATATAATATATATAACTAGCTAACGTATGCTAATAATAATTTTTGATCAAGCTACTTACCTGGAAGTGTTGCTTCCTAAAAGTTTTGACACAAAATTAATCATGGTATTGGACTAAGAGGTTTATGGTTTTTTTTTTTCCAATAACAGGCAGAAGGGAGATATTTATAGAGAGATGTGGGAGAGGGTGACGACCAGTTTGAGTTGTACTCGATTAAAAGGTTTTAATATGAAGATGACTTGTAGAGTCGTATCCCTATTGGAATAGAATGTCGACGAGTTCGAATTTGAGTTGGATTCAATCATGATCATTCAAGAAGAGAGTTTAAATTTAAAAATATGATCTAATAGTTCATTCAATGCAGAATTGACAGTGACTGGGATTGTAACACCTAGGCCCAATACCAAGCCCAAGCTAAGCACGAGTGCTATAAAAATTATTTTGTCGGTATACGATATTTTTTTTATTGGAGTTGATAATTGGATCAGCTGAGAATTGGCCTAGAGATTTGTAGTACAAGTGGTTTTAAATTTTTTTTTTCAGTGGCTGAGTCGGGCCTATAACTCATGGAAATAGTCGAAACCTCCCAAAATCCAAGCCCATGAATAACCTAGGATCAGTTTCAGATCAGTTTCCACGCCACGCACGTCTCCGCGTCCATGCACGTTTCCCATGCAATTTCTCCCTCTCATTTTTTCTCCTCTAGTTTTCAACCACCTGACCCATAGATATAGAAGCAAAGGTTTTTTTTTTTTTTTTTTGCTTAGAGAAACTACCCAAAGTTCCTTGCTACTGTCAGCCACACTCCAAGCCAAACCTCTCTCAACACCATCCCTCCACCACCATCATCGAAGGTGGTTCATTGACCAGCCCATACTCCTTTGTCGCTACCCCTGGACGGACCAAAGGAAGTGAACCTGCCCACGGCTATGTTCCACATTCAAACATAGCCACCGTTCACCGTAGGCTCCCTCCACCGTAAACTGCACCTTCACGAGCTCCCTTCAACCCACGGCCTTAATCCATGCATGGCAACACCTCGTTAGTCACCGTGTGAAAGCTGCCCAGCCTCCATCTCCACGTAAAACCAACACCACCACCCCTCACCTGACCATCATGAAAGCCCCAGCTCCTCTATGTGCCAACCCCGCAAGCCCTCCTTTGTTTTGCAAGACCAAAAATCAAAGCACCTGCCTTCCTCCATAGTGAATCCTAGTGCTGCCGCCTAGCTACTCAGCCTCAAGCGGGAACAACCAGAAGACGCCGGTCACATACCCAGGTCCACTATGACCACCCTAGGTAAGCCCACACCAAATTCCCCCACTGTCGAGCTCTACCTTCGTGCTCTCTCTCTCTCTCTCTCTCTCTCTCTCTCTCTCGCTCATCTTGCTCTCGTTCTCTCAGTGCGCCGCCATTGGGACAACCATCGTCCACCGCAACGCAACTCTGACATGGCCTCCTTCCCCCACGGTGCCGCTGCCTCTTAGTTTTCCTTGGGTAAGTGCTATTGCCCCCGTTCATGTCTTTGTCCTCTGTTTTTGTGGTAGTTTACTTAAAAATGAAATATTTTTGTGTCTCGGTTAACCTAATATATGAGATGTGCTATTACCATTTTTCCCCTTAGTATGATGTTTCCAGATATATTATTTCGGATGTTTAGGTTAATGGATTTATATTTTAATGAGTTGATTATGTATATTGGGTTTGAAATCATGAGTTTTATATTATGTGTAGGTTATATTTTTATTTGGATGTAGACGTATGGACTTACAGTACTAAGTTAGTATACTGATGCTTTTAATAGAGTAATTATAAGTTGATCATGTTTTAGTTTTTATATATTAAAGTCACTTTGTATGAGTTTTGTTTTAAATATAGATTAAATAAATATTTGTCATATATTATTAGTATTAATATATTTTTAGAAGTACATAGTAGTGCAAGATTTTTATTTTGAACTCTTTAAAGAGAAACTAATTAGTTTATTTTTATTTAATGAAATAGTTGCTCTCCTACTTTAATCAGTTTTGTTTTAATGAGTCTTTAAACCAGAATTTTTTTTTTTTTAATGAGGTTGACTTTGAAAATAAGCATGTTTGTTTTTTTAAAAGAAGTATGAAAACGACCTCAAATGTTTGTTCTGCATATGCATAAATTCTATATAAGAGAAAGTATTTTCTCTCATGATTGGTTTAGACATGAGCTAATTTTGTGCATTCTGTTTTTGAATTATGCAAAAAGAGCAAATATGAAAATTTAAAAGTTTTTGCTATGAATAAATGAAGATGTTTTGATTCTGTTTATTTCGAATAGGTGAAATGATCTGAAATTGTTCAGTATTTTGGTTTTGATATGATGTGGCATCTAAAAACCTTGGCATGAATTTCTGATTATGTATCTGAATATGATCTGGTTTTGATGTTGTTCTGTTTTGTTTTTATTAAGGCTCTGCCACGGGTATAATGGTGGTTTATAACCTTACTACGGAGGTGAAACATGGTATCGGCGCAACCACGGGTATAATGATGGTTTGTAATCTTACCACAGGGTGAAACATGGTATGTGACCCAACCACAGGTATAATAGTGGTCTATAATCCTACCATGAGGGTTAAACATTGTATTTGTCTCGATGCAATGCTCCGATATGATATGAAGATGATGTCTCAGTTTATGATATGCCGAAAGATTTTTGAATAAGAAAGTTTTTTTGCAAGTTTCGCTCTGATGTTTAGTAACAAGTTTTGTTTATGCATTCTGAAAGTAAATATGTTAGTTTTGCATTCTGAAAGTAAATGTTTTGTTCTGCATACCAAACTTTATAAATGCTCATATTTACATACTAGTATAAGTTCTCTGCTTACTGAGTTATTTATAACTCACCCCTTATTTCTACAATATTTTTCAGATATTTTGATGGTGAAGTTGAGGATCAAGATTATGAGGCATTGGGAGAGATGATTTAAGTATAGTGGATTAAGTATAGAAAGTTTTTATGAGTATTGGCAATTTTTATTAATAAATTTTATTGTGTTATGATGACTTGGCATTTTAAAAAATTGGTTATATTGAAGAAATTAGTTTGAATCGAAATTTCTATATGATATTGGAAATTTAGAGTCTATTATTATATTGTTGAAATGTGAGTTTAAGTAATAGGAAGTAACTTTCCGACCCCTGCAGGACCAGGGCGTTACAGAGATTGCATAGGAGACTTCAATCAGTAATAATTTTAAATTGAAATAAATTTCTAATGGCCAATTTTTAAATTCTAAAAAGAGTCTAACTTGTTCAGTAAATAATAAATGAGATTTAACTTAGTTATTAAGCTTAATTAAAACTCCTAATCAGCTTCAATAATTTATTGCTCGTGGGTTTATATAATATGGCTTTTTAAATATAATTAGGCCCAATAAAAATTATTAATATCTCACCCTTAGAATTATTGGGCTGGATTGTTACAAAAGGTAAGGTTGGTATTGGGGTCATTGTCAAGGATTATGAAGGACAAGTCATAAGTAACCTTCGAGCAACTCAGGTGCTTAATGGAAATGCTCTCTTAGCAAAAACTTACGGAGTTGCGATGGCTGCCAATTTTGTCAAGAGCTTGGTATTTATTAACCAGATACTACTTGAAGGTGATGCTCACGTTGTTAATGCCCTTAAAATGGATATCAATAAAGCCATTTTAATCTTTTACGGCGATATTAATTTATCAATCAAATAATATTGATGGAAAAAACTAATTCAAACTTTTTTAATCTTTTATAGTGATATTAGTTTGTGATTAAAAGGTAATATGTAGTTATTTGTGGCGACGTTAAACTGCCGCAAAATTTTTTATTTAAAAAATAGTATTGATACATATAGTGTGGAGTGTGCAAGAGTTTTGGAAAAGAGTGAAGTTTATTATTAATTTTTTTTTTCATATCAGTTTTATATTTACTCATTCTTTTTCAAAAGAATTGTGTAGCATCTGCGTACTCTACCATTATAAATATTATTTTTGTTTAAAAAATTTGCACCAAAACAGAGCCTAAACTCTCCCTCTTATTTCGTCTTTCCCCTAGAGGTGAGTAGTGGGGCCCCGCACCCTGCTACCCCACCCCCGCTTGCCCAACCCTCGCATGGGTGGGGTGAGCATCTGTGCCGCAAATGCACGGGGCCCGCCTGCATCCGAGGCCTCCAGCGGAGGCGAGGCCGAAGGGGGCCTAGCCCCACTTATATACATTAATATATAAAAATTATTATAGATGTATTTATATATATATATAAACCGCCCAGGCATCGTTTCATGCCTAAAGTTTTTTTAACTTAATAACAAATGAACAAATGATGCTGTTTTGTCATAGACAAAATGGCGTCGTTTGGTCATCTGTTAAGACCCCCCTCCCCCTTACTCCCTTACTCCCTTAGCCCCTTCTCTCTCTCTCTCTCTCTCTCTCTCTCTCTGAGTCTCACTCTCTCATCTCTGTCACCGTCCAACCGTCGTTGTCATTGTCGTCGTTCCCACTACACCGTCCATCTACATCTCCGTTGCCAAAGGTAAGAATCTACTCTCAGTCTCTGATTTCACATATTTTATTTTTTGTTGAGTTATGAAATGGAGATTGGAGGAAGGATGTGGTTTAATCAGAGATGGAGGATGGGATTGTGTTTGTGAATTGTGTGTTGTGGAGACTCGATTGTGCATGTGTTTTGATTATTGATGTGTGTTAATTTTTGTGGATTTGTGAATTTGTGATAGTTATTTTAGGGGGTTTGTGATGTGTTTTGATGTTTGAATATGTGAGAGCATTAGCATTGGATTTGTCAAATTTATCTTCAAATTTTGATGAAAAGTACATATTTTCTATATATCTAAAGCATTCTTATCCATAATTCCACATTAGATTAGCTATTGAATTCATCAAAATAATAATATAATGTTATTTTTTTAATAATAATATTTTTATTTTTTTCATATTTTATAATCACACTAATGATATGTTAATTAATAATTTAATTTGATTCTTTCATTATTATTACAAGATGGTTGGAGATTAAATGTGAATAGAAAAGAGCTTTAGAGATTAAAAGTGAATAAAAAATAGATTTAATGAGTGAATAGTAGCCCTTCAAATTTAAAGAAACACATACATTTACTGTAGCTAAAAGCTTCACATTTACCGCTTTGGCTAATCCAATGCAGCTCTCTTTTGATGAAATTCATCAAATTTTACATTTGGCTAGGCTTTTGATAAAGCCAATGCCAATGCTTTGATACTCTGTCTATGATAATGATTTTATTGGTTTCAAAATTCAGATCTGAATCCTACTAAATTAATTTAGGGTTTCGAAATTCGGTTTTTTCAAAGATTGGTTTTGGGTTTCAATTTGAAACCCTAAATTAATTTAGGGGTTTCAATTTTTGAAACTCTTAAATTAATTTAGGGTTTCGAAATTTGGATTTTTGATGAAAAGAATGAAAAGAATAAAAATAAGTTGCATAATAAAAAATGGAAAAAGAAAATGAAGTTGCTTCAGTACTTCCTTTTTGGATGGATGAATTGCCCAATTTCAGTTTCTTTAATACAGAGTTAATAAACTTTCTTCTTATTTGAGATCTGTTGTTATACTTGATTAGTCCAACTGTTAACCTTCACAATATCTTATATATATCAAATAAAAATTTATATTAACTTATATAGAATAAATCATTATAAGAAAAAAAAATAAAAAATGATTAGTCCGTTCCTTAAAAAATGTTGAGCATGGAACTACGTCCCAAATTAAGAGACCTGGCTGACCAACTCAATGGTCACGTGCTGACGCTTAGCCTTCAAATGTATGGCTATCAAGTTATCCAGAAGGTATGGTCATTCAATTGACCTGACATGCATACAAGTTCTCAGTACATGATTTCATATTTGTTTATCTGGGTTTTCTTACTTGATCTTCAGTAGTGGTATCTTCTACCTTGCATCAACGTGTTGAAGAGAGACTTAATGTTCTTATATATATTATCATATTCTTAGGTAATTTGAGAAATTGTTAAGATTCTCTTGCTTACAACGAGTTCATGCTGACATTCTCTTGCATCAACGAGTTCATGCTGACATTCACTGGCTTATAAAGTAGTGGGAACCTTTATTAACCATTAAAATTTACTACAAAAATCTCATATTTCATGACCTAAAAAAATGAATCTAATTAGATCACTTGCTATTTTTTCATTATAGAGCGCCCTAAATGTTTTGGGTCTTTAAGTGTTCTTACCTTATGTTCCTCATGTTTCTAGCTTCCTGACCATGGATGACTGCTTTTTTGCTCGAAAAAAGAGCAACTCTCAAAGCAATGCAAGTTAGTATCTTTTTTTATTAGTTATAAAAAAGATATTTATGTGGTATACTTATCAATTGTGGCTGAGTCTGCTAGTATTCTTGGTGCGTTATGCCAATATCATATCAACCTATTCTAGGCAGTCAGTTAAAGAGAATGTAAATATGTCTAGGCAGCCAATATTCTAGGCAGCCAATATCATATCATATGTCTTGAAAAGCCCATGAGAATGTAAATATTGGGGACTTTGTAAGCCTTGGCAAAATATCACTTTACATATTTTATACCATTTTGTTATTTGCATAAACCAAGCCATTGAATCTCAGAAAAACCATTTTATACCTTTTTTGTTATATAGTCTATAAGAAATTGTAGGATGCTCAAGGTGATTATAGTTTCATGCATAGATCAGGTAGGAATTATGGCAATGAGGTTCTAATTTCGTATAATGCTGTTATTGGATAGGAATGATCAGAAGAGCGTGCTACTGGCCGATTCCATAAAGCTGGATATGTGAACGGATATCATCAGTCAAAGCAACAGGATAGTCTCTATGTACATGTATATGATCTCATCAAAGAAGATTGCTGGCATGAACCTCCTTATTAATTTAATGAATGTCATCAGCTGGGTAATTAGAAATAGCCCATGTGATTTTTATTTATACAAGTATTTTCAATCACTCCAAAATGCCAGCCGACAAAAGCTCTATAATTACATGACCTTTTACTGGATAGCTACAATGAACAAATACTTCAAGCTAGCATCACAAAATTAATGGATTGGAGGTTCCTAATCATCTACATAAAAACTAAAACTATACCAAGAACTGCAGTACCCAAACATAATATCTAATAAACAAGAAAGACTGACCATCAGGAGTTTATTCCATGCATATACATCATCACTTTGGTTTGTTCAGCTTGAATCCTACTGCCAAATTCCAGTACTTGTCACGCGAAAGTGGTTCTCCCTATATATGATCGTCGATCTCCTCTTGGGCTGGTGCTTGCTTCTTCTTCATCAGACTTATTGCCTGGCTATTTTTCAAGCTCCCTTGGTTTTTCTTTCTATTAACCACGACAAGAGCCAAGCAGAGACGTTCTTCCTTACCAACTCGGAAAGACCATACCTGCACCACATCATCATCCTGGAGATCATTCGTAAAGGTAACATCATGCCAGCACTTCCTCAGCACGTACATTGAGCTCGTTTTCCCCCTAGTTTTGCGCATGTCCCACTGCCTCAAAACAATCTTACTAAACACATTAGAGGGTTCAATGAATGGAACTTCCATTTCATTTTGCCGGCGAAGATAGTCTCTCTCTCCCTCTCTCAAGAAATCCATATTGATCTGTCCAAAAGGCATGGACAGCCGAGCTTGGCATTTTTTTACGTCAGTTGCTGTAAGAGCTTTCTGTATTACCATAACCACTCCGGTTCCATCCACAACCTTGATACGATTCTTTAAATCTTCAGGCAACTCCTGCCGCCTGTTTGAAACATTGGTCACGATATTCTTCATCAGGTTCTTCTTGGACTGCGGGTTTCCTCCATTAATGGTTTGGAACCGGATCTTTTGATTCTTGATCTTGGAATCGATATCTCCCATCTCGCTTCGAGCATAACTTCGCTTCCTTCGGCTCCAACTTGCGTGGGATATTAGTACTCTTCTCCAAGGATCACTAGCCACGAATACATCATGATCATCATTCGTCGTCGCTGGCTTCTTCAAAAGCTTTTCTCTCGTAAGAATTCTAGATCTCCGTTTCATGATAGCCTTTTCCTTTACATAGATCTCAGCAGCTACTTGAGTAACATCAACCAACATTTCGAACGGAGAACTTGGGCCATGAACATACCGACCCACAAAATCTTCAGAACTCAACATGAGCGGCGTATTCTCCATGATCAACTCCTTTCTTTCTTCTTATTCTCCAAGATTTTCAGTATAAAGGCTGCATGCAGGAACTAGATCTGTCTCTCTCTATATATATATGTGGAACTTTATTAATGCTACGTAGGGTTTAATTCCCATTTCAAAGTCCCTACATTCTCTTTCTTCAATTTGGATTNCTTTCTCTTTTTTTTACCTATCTTGATTTTGTGATTTTATTTTTTTTCTAGGCATATGAGATGCGTAATCTGCCTGGAGTTGTTATGGAGGATTAAAAACTTCTTTTAGTTTGAGGAAACAAAAATTCAGGTTACTGTTCTCTAATTGGTCAACCTTGCATTTTTCTTGTTTCCTAATTTACTGTGCTCTAAACTGGTTATGCCTGTTTAAAAACTTCTTTTGTTGTACATTTTACTCTGCTTATTGATTCTTTTGCCCTTGCATCTCAAGTTGTAGATGGCAAGATCGATGTGCTTTGTGAGGGAATGGAATAAGTTTATTTTCCTAATATGGAATGGCTTCTTATCAATTTCTTGTGTTGAGAGAGGCACTACTTAGAATTGGGCTAAAATTAGTTATAGCACAAGATTGAAACTTGCTAGGTCTTACTTAAATTAGTTAAAGAAATTGCTTTTTAAAAAATTCTTATGTAAGTCCAAACCTTTCACGTTGTTTGAAGATGGGAATGGCTATTAATAACATTTCTTCAACAATTAAGATCAGATAAAAAAAATAAAAAAAAAAGTATCTTGGTCGATACAACATGTCAATCTATATCACTGAAATTTATTCTATAATTATTTACTTCCCTAATGACCTCATGAGTACGACAATTTATAGGGGCTGTAGTACTATATGCTAGGGGTGGACATGGTCCAATGAAATGAAGATTGAAGATCTATTGTGGCGAATTTATGACCTATTGTAATGACTTGTTTCGCTGCAAAAACCGGCGAAAATTGATTTCCTCCCCACAATAAAGTTGTTGAGACAGTTAATTTCGACGATTAGAAGCAGCTAGCTTGTAGGCCACCCGCATAAAACAAAATCATATAAAATTGGCCATACATTATATATGTCATAACCACAATATATAGAATGATATACCCCAACAATTTCATTTGCATTAAGTCCTAGTACTACTGCAGGGTGTGAGTCCTTTGCTCTCACCTCTACATGAATATGTTATTTGAACGCCCAGCCTGCCATTACCCACAGTACTAGATCGATAAAGATGTGTAGCAATGGAAAGACCAAAAATCTTGGTTATTTAATTTGCTCAAAACATATATACATATATATAGTGATGAAGAGGTACGTACTCGTGTATTCCTCATGTTTCGAGTACTAACTAGTATTTAAGGAGATATTGCTTGGTTTGCGAAATGTCTATTCTAAATATAAAAGACATGAAAATGGGATTAGGAATAGGAACTGAGAGCCAAGATTCTTATAATATCCAAACCCCATAAATTCTTTTCCAAAAGAATATCATTCTTACCATAAACTATAAAGTTAACAAAAAAGAAAAAGACATTTTGGTCGGCCACCTATCAAATCCCATGCACAAGGGTGGTCTAACCACACCCTAGCTGGCTAGCCATTGGGGATGGCTGTGGCTGTGGCTGACAGGCTGTACGTGGCTGTCCCTGAAATAGCCAAAGGGGGTGCCTCAGGCCATTATCGTGGCAAGGGCCGGAACTACGTTGAGGAGTCGGGGGGCCATTAATGCCGCTCCCCCAAATTATTTTTTTCAAAAACCTTTTTTAGTACATAAATAGATTTCTTGAAGATACTCTTATCAGTATATAAGATAATTTGGCCCCTTCAAAATTTTCAAAAATCTTACTCTACTTAGGCTCAGTTTGGATAGTAAAATGAAATAAGATAAAAGTTAAAAATTGAATAAAATATTATTTTAAAATTTGAAAAAGTTGAATTGTTATATTATATTTTGTAGGGAATTTAAAAAAGTTGTAATAATGTGATGAGATAAAACCATTTCTATATCCAAATGAGACCAGTATTCCATGTTTCTTTTATTTTCTAAACAATCTTTTCATATTTTTTTGCTATTAATAAATCTCACATTCACACATT
>QEOT01000974.1:21416-64954 GCA_003123785.1 Pterocarya stenoptera | reverse complement strand
CACAATATGGGTTATGAGGTACCCACTACTAACATCTCTCACATGTCCACAATGGGAGTCCTGTTAACAATCTCTTCCTGATTTCTCAATCAATTATCCCTCATATAGAACATGAAGCATGTGACCTAACGAGAAGGCAAATGGTAGGAGTACTATAGTAAGTCATCATCTTACTAATATAGTACATCACTCATAACATCTTGTCTATGCCCCAAACTATTTGATCTCACTAGGTCAAGGGTCCTTAATCCCTCACGAGTTTATAACTCAAAGCAATTCTTGACCTTACAATATATAATATGTTCATAATTATATCAAGTCAAAACGATATAATCACCTAGGCTATGAGACATAAAATAACAAATAAGAATCCAATAAATCTTTTCTAGACACTCATGTCAATTAAATTAGATTCGACTACTTTCCTAGACATGCTCCGCAAGACTGCATCAGTCGTGGCCCTAAGAAAACATGCTAAAGTAGCGACGTCAAGTTTTCATCTCATGACATAGTTTTAGGTTCAAGGGCATAGGAATTGATAATTTATTGATCCATTAGGGCTCCCATAGTGATGGAGTAGGGACTTATCCAATTGCTCCCTCATATGGTTATCTATTGTACATACAATATGAATGTATGTTATAGCGGAACTCCCACTCAATTAGGCTTGTCACATTCAAACGCCATAGGAATCTTAGTCTAGTCGCCACAAAGGCGCTCTAACTTGAGTTTCTTAGCACAATCACTCATCTAGCGCTTGTCTGAGACCTCACATTTTGCTTTAATCAGGCTTCATGACGTTGTGCAAATACTTCATCTAGGGTTCTTGAAAGTCTTGTCTTAGCCAAACTAATGCAACATTCTTTAAATTTATCTTGAATGCTCTAAAAGCATTAAAATGTTTACTTGCTCGCTTTTCAAGCGCCAAAGTAATCAATTTGTCTTATCTTACTTGCTATTCAAGCGCCAAGGTGATCATCCATGTGAGTGGACTGATATTTGTTTGGTGACATCTTTATAATGTGTGTTTTTCACTTAGGCATTTGCATAACAAAGTCCTTCCAACTCATCTTATTTCATCTCATCTCAATATCCAACATCACAAACATAAACACATTTCAAATTCAAATCTTTAACTTTTTCATCAAAGCATTACTTAATCATAACAATTTTCCCAAACTTCTAAACAAAATGCAAAAAGCAATTCAACTTTTTCAAATATTAAAACAAAAATAATATTTTAACTTTATAATATTTTTATTCAAAATTTTCTCTCTCATTTTCCAGAATCCCATAAAACATATTAACTTAAATTATTTTACTCTTATTCACAAACTATTTTACTACTATTCATAGATTATCTCATCTCATATCAATATCTAAACGAGGCCTTTATCAATTAATTAATAATATTAGATAAACACAATAATCTCACTAATGCAATATATACTAATACTATCATATGTACAATAAAGTCTAAGGTATCCTTAATATAACATATATTAAATCCGATGAATTTGGAAAACATTTCTACTAGTTGCCTTAATAAGAGGATCAACTACCATCTTATTAGTAGAGACATGTTGTAGGATCACCTCACCTCGGGCGACAACATATTGAATGTAGTGAAAACGAATATTTATGTGTTTGGTTATGCCATCGTATTTGGGATCCTTAGCATATGCCAAAGTTTCCACCATACAATCATTGTATATCTTAATAGCTTCATTTGCAAGAGTCGTAACCTCTGGGCGTTGAAAAAGTCTCCTCAACCAAACAACTTCTTATACAGCTGCTGAACAAGCAACATACTGTGACGCTCCGCTTGGGATGAAACGAAGATTTAGAGCGTCGAGATGTGCAACACAAGGTTACATACCCCCGTACATGACAGTTAATATGCAATGCATCCTAGTATGCAACTAGCAATATGCAATAATCGTAGCAGATAGAAGGGTGAAGATAGAACTTATGCCAGAATAACTAAAACATCCAAATTTCATTAGAAATCATCAAGTTCAAGATACTAACATAGCATAGGCTTAGGTACAAAGTTAAATCGTTCTCTTCATGTGATCTAAGGCATGAAGGACTAAGGCTATAAACAAGATAATCAAATCTAGTCTCTTCTTGAGATCGGGCTCCTCCTCAATCAGTCGGACCTAGTGCTCCATCTAGTCCGTCCTCTTCGTAACTTGAGACAACTTCTATCATTCTGAGTGGAATGATAGTGGGTCCACAAGGGGTGAGATTTACTTGAAATCTCAGTAAATTAAACAACCAACTTGCATAGAAATAAATTATGCATGAAGAATGATAAATATGAATTTGTTGCGTCTAAACTTTCATTCAAAATGATGAATAAAAATTCAGAGCAGTTTTGCCTGCAAGTATACAGGTGTCGTAGTACGTTACAGGATCGAATCCACAAGGATTGACTAATGTGATAAAGAGAATAAAATAAAAGGAGATTTAAAAAGGAACATATAATCAAAAAGATGAGATTACTGGGTTGAGGATTTTAACACAACAGAATATAACTGAAACAATAAAATGAATTAATATGGAGAACGACTAAGATTTCGAGGATCCATCTAATAATTTATAAAATTTGTTTTAATCAAATTAGCTCAATTAGACTAGAATAATGATTCTGTCTAACTGGAAGATTTAACAATTAAGCCCAAGAAAATTAATCACCAAATATTAAGTTTGAATAATTGATGGTAGAGACATTCACAAGTCCAATTGATTATCACATGGATTTTTCAAGCATTCACTGTATTCGAAAATCACAATGAATCAAGAGAAATATATAGATAATCAAAGTTTCTAATAATAACACCAATCAATTGATCAAACTCACAATATGAACTCTATTGTTGATCTAAAACAAAATTTAAATTATTAGACTTCACCTCTTAACCTTAGTATGAAAATTTAGCCAAGCATGTTCATCACAAGAATTATGGAATTTAGTGATAAATTCTCCATAAGAAAACTAAAATAAAACACAACACCAAATATTACAAAACAAGCTTAAAGAAAATAAATTAATACTCAAATGAAATAAACTTAAATAAAAACTGCAAACAGAAATATAAACCGAACATACATCAAACTGCAAACAGGAATATAAACCGAACTAAAATAAAACACTGCAAATGAAGTATCCTGCCGAAAGGAAATGAGGGGCTCCTTCCAAAAACCGATACCCTTCTTCGTTCATCTCAAGCCTTTTTATAGGCTGCAAAAAGCCTTCAGCTGCACTGCTGTCTTGATGTTTCCCACTGTCGAAAGGTTGCATCTTTCCAGCTCCTGCAGTGCACTTACTGCTCTGCATGTGATTTTCATTCCAGCGTGATACCCTTCAGCACGCGTGATACTCTTCAGCACGTTGAGGCCAGCTGCTGCCCACGTGAATGACTACCGAAAGGATCTGCTGCACGTTCCCTTCCTTCTGCTGGTCCCGTAGGCAATTGCTAACTTGGCAAAAGGAAAGAAAAAGAGAAAAACAGGCGTGCATCTGCTCTGCACCAGCGTGAACCTACTGCCAGTGTGGTGTGTTTTCTGGTTTGCTGCACTTTCCTTTGCTTTCCAGCAGCTTTGTTCCGAGTGGGTCATTGCTGCTGTGAGAGCTTGCTGCCGTTTGTTGCTCTAAATTCCAGTAAGTAAAATATGCTCGAGGTTGAGTAGTAGCAGGTGGTCCGAACGCACTGCGTGCAGTTGGTGCTGCTCATGCATTGTTATGGATGGACGTTGGCAGCGGCTGCTTGGAGGTGGAGGCGCACGGTGGACTGGTTCTGCTGCATGCATGGGGTCTTGTGTGCTGGAAAAGGATCTGCTTGTGGATGAAATGCTCTGTTTTATGGAAGTGAAACAGAGGTTGCCGTGAGCTGCAGTGGTGGTCTGTTCAAAGCTGCGGCAGTGGTCGTTCATGGTGGTTCACTGGCTACCGCTACGTGGAGGTGACTGGTTGCTTGTGGTGGTTAGATGAGGTTGCACTGGGCGGAGATGACGGAACTGGTTGAACGCTGTACATGGTGCTGCGTTCGTGAGGTTGAAGATGGCAGAAACGACTTGTCGTTTTTGTCTATAGACAAAACGGCACGTCGTTTAGCTCAGACGACAGAAATCAATTCAGTGCAAAACGACATGTCGTTTTGGTCTGCCGACCAAACGACATGTCGTTTTGTCAGCGCAGAAAAACAAAAAATAAAAATAAAAGTAAAAAAAATAAAATAAAAATAAAATAAAAATTTGACAAGCAAAATTAAATAATAATCACATAAAATAAAAATAAAACTAGACAAATAAAATAAAATAAGATAAAGAAACTAAAATAAATAAAATTAAACAAGAGATGAAAAATAAAAGTGTCTTGTGCATGTGAAGAAATTATTGCTCAAATAAATCACCAGTTATAAAATCAAGCATAAACTATGCTTTTAATCAATTTAATTCACAACTTGGATTTATGTCTCTTAATCAATTTTTTCATTTAAAACCAATGATAAAATAATAAAACAATTAAATATATTTTGGTTTTAAATATATAAAATATGCAATAATGCAGCTCAATCAGAATTTGTATAAAATGTAGAAAATGTGCATGTGTCTCCCATCTAGATTCCTCAACATTTTTAGAAAAAACTTGATGCACTTTTGCTTTCAGAGAACATTTTTACTTTCTCATTCCAAAACATGACATTTCGAAATAGAACATTTCATACTTCATTGTTTTCGAAAATCATAACATTTCATCGTTTATTAAAGCCATCATTAACATACATATGGTAGCAACACGGTTCCCCACATGCACCGTGAGCACTTGTCGGTGACCATAGCATAACTTGTGTTGACACTATGACTTTTTTTTTATAGATATCGTTCTCAATACATTAGTAATATAACATAACATCATAATATATACACCCACCAGCATTAGGTGTCATAACATATAACTTCGCTCTGGCGTTCTTTAAAAAGAACCCATTCGAAGCCCGTTGATTGTTCTTTGTCAACCTAGGGGTTACCACTCCATTCTTACTCACTCTAGTGTGGATAGAAGAGTTCGACTTAAATAATTCTCCATCCCACCTATGGGATCGTGAAAAAAATTATTTTCATGCTATGCTTGAAAAATGTATTTCATGATATGTGCATATGTAGCAAATTTTCATGTGAAAATGACATTTATATGCAATATACTAAAATGGTAGAAATATCACATGTCATGTAAATATGCATTCAAGGTATTATAAAACATAATATTTTATGCTCAAAGTGATAACTGAAACATGAATGAGGCATTTATCAATAAATCATAAATAATCTATCAAGGTGTAAGTTAGAGACCAACTTACAAACTTTCGGAGTAATTGAAAATAATGTCGTAGCTGTATAAATCAAGTGCGTACTAAGTCAGGATTCATACTTCTATGGGTGAGATGCAAAAATCAAAGGTTTCAAAATCAGTATTTATAAAAGTACTCCTAGGCCCTCAAACATTACCTGTTAAGGCCCTATATTTTCACTAATTGCAAATGAACTCCATATTTAATAAAAATTCATGGACTTTATATTCTTGGCATTATAAAACCATCTATGCCCTTAGATTCTCAAAAATTAAAGTGGAACTTACCCAAATGGTCCCAACCCATGGCATGTACTTTAGTTGATGCCAAAGTGTATTTTCAACTATGGGTCCCTATGAATGTATGCATATGAGATTTTCTTTAATCACAATTGATCACTAAAACCTTTGATGACATAATGAAGACTAATTTTTGGATAATAGAGTTCATCCCAACACTTAATCATGGCTAAGATATCCTTAATCTCTACTTCATTCAAAATCGATTCATACTAGATGATCAAAACAAGATAGATTCAAAACCTACCATGGCATTCTTTTAACCAAAATTTAAACCTTCCATAATTATGCCAAGACAATAATAAATCATATCAAATCATGCTTAAGACATGCCATAGCTAAATTCCCACTTAAAAACTTATAATTAATCAAACCATCCCTTAATTGACTCGGTTTTGATTTAAGCATGATAACTTTCCCAAAACGCACCCAAATTTCGTACCAACTCATGGAAACAAAGCTTGACATGCTAACTAAGATCAAAAGTAAGAAAACTTACAAATTTCGTGGCCTTCTAAGTACTCAAGACAGCTTTACACAAGAACATTCAAGAACTCACTCAGTTTCACTCTTTTGATCTCTAAGAGGGGAAGTGCTCTCCAAAGCTTAAGAGGAAGCTTGGAGCTGATGTGTGGAGGAAACGAGAGGGTGAGAGGTCCTTTTATAGGCAGCTAAGGGGAAGGGGACGTTTGCTTTGGTTGAGGGAAATGATGGAAGATAGTGTATAAATATAAAATTTGTAGATTTGCACTCCATCGCCTATGTCATCTTGTGTAGGTTAAAACAGTGCCCTATACCACCATGATTTCACTCCTATGGTTGGTACATTACTCCTATGGGGGCTGGCCAAGTCGTGGGGCAGAGGTGAGGGGATAAACAATCATTAAAACCACCCAGGGGGGCTGACGGGTTCAACTGGTTTTTCTCATGGCAGATTTTGATTATTGTTTTGACTAATCCCTTTGAACCATCATAAAGATGCAGCCCAAATGGGATGGAGGTGTCCTGTTGAAATCCTAGATTGCCTTCCACAATTTGCGTCCTTTTGAGCAGGGGAATAGTGGCCTGAAACCACCATGATTTCTTCCCTAACGTGGCTACAATGGTCTTACAGTAGCGGCCAGGTTGTGGGGTGATAATGTGATTTTATGAGATTTTTGTCTTGACCGATGAGAGGTAGCGAGAACGGAAGAGAGCCGACGAGATTTGGGCGAAGAGCCTTGTCCCATGGGCAGCAAAGAGATTTCTCTCGCCCAAAGACGAGAAGGCTTACCTCTCAATAGGCGAGGAGATTCACGACTAGAAGGCGAAGACTTGGCACCAATATATTTTACNAAGCCTTGTCCCGTGGGCAGCAAAGAGATTTCTCTCGCCCAAAGACGAGAAGGCTTACCTCTCAATAGGCGAGGAGATTCACGACTAGAAGGCGAAGACTTGGCACCAATATATTTTACCTTCTGGGCGAGAAGACTTGGCGACAAGGTTCTGGACAATTAGATTGGGTAACTAGTCTAACCAACCAACTTAAAAGTCAAACCTAAACGACATCATGGCAACAACTAGAAAAGGCGAGAGGAGTCTTTCATCTTGGTCGTGAGTCTTTCCACTAGGTAGTTGTGAGGAGTCTTTTATCCCGATCGGGAGCCTTTCTACTCTGTAGGAGAGAAGAGGGCCGCGTGGTCTTCGTGCCCTCCACACCTGTTTATTTTTAGTGTACACAACATCTACCTAGTGGGATAAGTCATCCTGACCAGGATTAATTTGCTAGCGACCAAAACATCCCAAGCTTCACAAGTCAAGCTGCATATCACCTTCATTTAGATAATCCCGTTAATTTAAGCGGGGTGTTACACGTACGCTGACTCTATTGTGAACAAAATAATGCATGATTGTTTCTTACTACTAAGGGTGGCAATATGTGACATGACCCGTTGACCCAACACGAACACGACACAATAATAACGAGTTTGGGTTTAGTCTTAACAGGTTAACCCGTTAAGACACGATTGCTTAACGCGTTGATAACGGGTTAACCCGTTTTGACCCGTTAAGAAAGTTAAAGTTATAATTATACCCTTATACCTAAAAGTAAAATTGTTGGAATTTTAATTTTAATATTTTTATTGTTTGGATTGTAATTTTGGACTTGTAGTTAGTTTTATATTTTTTTTATCGATATTGTAATTTTAACATTTATATAAAATTATGCTAAACTTAATCAGGTCAAACGGATTAATTTCGGGTTTGTTCAACCCATTTATAAAAACAGGTTGAAATTGGTCGGGTCGTATTGTGTTAACTTATTTAATAGTATTAACTAACGGGTCATGTCGTGTCAATCCGTTATGTTAATGGGTTATGTTAGGGTTTGAGATTTTGACAGGATAAGCTTAACAAGCCGTGTTTGGGTTGGCCAATAAAGTATTATATACATGTCTTGACACGACATGAACACGACCTGTTAATATGATTTGACACCCCTACTTGCTATACTAAGAAACAACTCTCTCACGAAGCATAAATGCGTAACCCGTTGTGGACTTATACTCATCTTTATCTCTAGCCAAATCAGCATCGCTATAATCCTTCAGTCTAATATCTCTACTCTAATAAGAAATAACGAGGTCTACTGTCTCATGTAGGTATCGAAAGATAAGAAACAACTCTCCCACTTGCTAATGAACAGACCCTGGGTTACTTTGATAACAACTAACCAATCCAGCTGCAAAGAAAATGTCAAGTTGTGTACACAACATAGCGTATGTCAGTTTTCCAATTGCACTTGCATAAGAAACTTTGGTCATCTCTTTCTCTTCCTCATCATTCTTAGAGCAATTTTCTAGGCTCAATGTATAACTCCTTTCAACTGGAGTGTCTATGAGTTTTGAGTTGTGCATACAGAATCATTCTAGAATTTTCTTAATGTAAGTCTTTTGAGACAATCAAGAAGACTCCTAGATCGATCCATTGAAATTTAAACTCCTAACACATAATTTTTTTTACCCATGTCCTTCATCTCAAAAGTAGAGGACAATTACTCTTTTGTCATCCACGCACATATCATCCACGTACAAAGAAAAAAAATCAGAAAACTCTTCCCTGTATGTTTGAAGTACACATAATGATCTTCTTCTAGAATCTCAAAGCCAATTGAAGTAATGACCTAATGAAATCTGAAGTACCATTGTCTAGACGATTGTTTGAGGCCATAAATCGAACGTTTCAGCTGGCATACTTTGTGCTCTCTCATCCCTTAACCTTAAAACCAACATGTTGATCCATATAGATCTCCTTTTCTATTTCTTCATTGAGAAATGCAATTTTCAAATCCACTTGAAAAAGTTTAAAATCAAGATGTGCAACTATAGCTAGAATGAGGTGAATGGAAGCAAATCTCACAACAGGGAAATATGTTTCTTCCTAATTTATACCCTCTCTTTTTGTATAGCCTTTCGCCACGGTTTGGGCCTTATACTTGTTAATTGATCCATATACCTAATGCTTATTTTTTAAACTCATTTGTGTCCAATAGATTTGTGATCAGGTGGAAAATCAACTACCTCTCAAACTTGGTTCTTTGCCATAGAACTCATGTAATCTCTCATAACGGCCAACCATTTATTTGAAGTATGTGAACTTAGCTCCCTCAAAGAAGTAAGCTCATCTAGGTTACATAGAACACACATGAAAAATTCGCCTTCAATCTCAAAATGAGGACAGGGAATGGTTCCACGTTCGCTTCTACGTAACTAAGACTATTGTGATTCACTTTCTAGTGGTACACTCCCACTAAGAGGCAAGTCACTCTCATTATGTTTTACGATTTTAAGATATGATAATTCTCCACCCTTGCCAAAAGATGGTGTAACTTTTTCAAGTTCTTGCAACTTAAAAAATTCAAGATCTTTCTTTGCTTCACCAATATCATTCTCAATAAATGTGGCATCACATGACTCTATTTCCATCATTTCTTTGTTTGTATGTTCACCAAACATTACATAGTCCTTGGAGCTCTCTGAATATCTTATGAAGATATACTAATTTGCTCTAGGGCCAAGTTTTCCATATTTATGGGAAGTGGTGTGAACATAATCCACAGAGCCCCAAGGCCGCAAATGTCCCAAATTTTATTTTGCGCCATGTAACAACCTACTAGAAATTTAATGGTGTTATTTCTATAGGCTTTAGGAACCTCGTGAAAATCAAGTAAGCTTTCATGAATCGACCAATTGCGTTGGTTTTGGTCTATCAGCATAGTCATTGTTGCCACTCACTATTAGACCAAAAATGGGGTTCTATTTATTTGAGGAAATTAGAAGTGTCAGAATGATTTATGATTTGCACCATTAGACTCAGTTGATTATTTAGGATTTTGCGGCGCAATAAACTTATTAATAGTTTTCGGACGAAATGCTTGTTTGAAAACACATTTTGATTATTTCGAGGCACTTAAGAGTTGAATTTCGATAAACAATTTATACTATTAGGTTAGTATGTATATCTAGGATTCTACAGTGCAAGTTTATCTTCAATTTTTCTGGTGTAAATATTAACCTTGATAATAGTACCAGGTGCAGTGTTTTCAAAATCACAGTAAGGAATGTCCAAATTAGGTTAAAGAAGTTTTATTTGGACACTTGACAAGATTTTAGTCACACTTGGTGAATAGTATTAGATACTTGGCACCAAGAGGAACCATGAGATGGAAATGTTAAGGAAATAAAGATGTGAGATCATGCCACCTAAGCAAAACACTATTCCACCCAATCATCCATTATGTTCCAAGCTAAAGAGGGTTTCAACCCTAGTGAAATCCTAAATACATGGAATCCAATTGAAACTCCAAAAGCTTGGAGGAAACCAAAACCCTAAACGGTTAGCCTAAACCCCAAACTTGATATCAAAATCCTAATGAACCTGAGTTCTAGCATTGTGTTTAATCACTTGATTAAATTACTTTTACATGCTATTAATCTCTCAAGTTCATGATATAACATCATTATTCAATCCTTTAAATCTTGAAAATTTGATTGGACTAAGAAAAATTAGATTTGAGCTTGATAGCATCTCAAGTTCTAATCAAACCCTCTTTAAACCCAAAATGAAGCCCATTGGGTTAAGGCCCATTAGGCCAACGAATTCTAGCCACCTTGGCAAAGCTTCTTGAGGAAGTTTCCACGCACCCAAGGATGACCATCCACTGTTCATGACAGCCCTCAAATAGTCCTTGATAGGAAGCCAAAGGCCACCTCACCACCACCACCTACAAGGCACCACAAGGTAGCCCATACCATGGGCAGTTTGCCCCTTGTTTTGGCCAAGATTTCCATCATTCAAGTGTAACTCAAGACCTCACTTTACCCTCCAATTTGTGTAAGAAGAGTACATACCATTCCCTTCCTTATTTCATCCCTTTTACTCACGTTCTTGGATAGAACACTTAGAGCTTTCTCTCGGACAGTTTTCTGAGCTTTCTTGCTTATGCTTTTTGAAGCCTTTGTAAGTATTATCTCATGAAGATTCCTTCATAAAAGTTGTTCCTACTTGAGTCTAATTTCTTTTTCTATCTTTCTTGTTTGATTTAATATTCATTTTATTGGTAAAAATTTGTTTTAACCATAGAAAGGTCTGTTTGGGAGATGAACTGGATAATATGTTGTATTTTTGAGTTTTTGACCAAGCTAATAAACATATTTTGGTCCGAAAGTTTTTTGGAGTATTTTTAACATGTTTATATGAATTTTTTTTTTTAAGGATTAGTTGCTTGATAAAAGCTCTTGATGAAATATTTTCTCAGATCTAGATACTTAGAAACTGGAAGGAGAAAAATAGTTTTTGTTTTACGAAAGCTTGGATCTTTTGTGGTTTAATTTTACTCCAATGACTTTATTATCTTTATTCAATGCTTATAAGCCTTTTCTATACATGTTAGGATGTTGGTTTGAAGATTTTAGGAGTTGGTTTATAAAGATATGGGTTTTATGCATGAAGATACTCGATTGAGTAAAAAATATGAGGTTTTTTTTTATAGATCCATGTTTTGATTTATTTTTAGTCGCATGATTTTAATTTTAATGCTTGGACCTACTTTAGAACATATTTTTAAACCATATGACATTTTTATTTTGTGTTTGTTATCATGATATGTCTCAGATCAAGAGGTTTGATCAAAACCAAAGTTGAGAAATTTCTGTTTTGATGAAGTGTTGAAGCCGGGTGCTTCAAATTAGATTTTTGTAATTTTTGGTGATTTGTGTTTGATGATACAAAGCATGATAATTCTTAGGAATGTGTTATGGACATGTTAGAAGAAATTTTTAAATTTTATTGGAGATATTTTTAAAAGAGTTAAAACATTGAGATTTAAGGGTTTGTGTTTTGGTTAAAAGCTAGGATCTTTTTGCTTAAGAACTTTTGTGTTTTTGTAAAGTAGATTTTGTTGGTTATTTTAATTGTGATGCCCCCAAATTTCACTTAGGATTTGATGGAAATTGAAGCGTCAGGACATGCAACACAAGATTATCTAATCTCGTTCATGACAATTAAAGATGCAATGCACCTAGCAATATGCAATATTCACAACGAATAATCTTTTTTTTTTCCTTTCAGCAATACTATATACCAGAAGTAATATATCACAAAACATAAACATGTTTCATAAAATTCACGTGATAGCTAGTATCCAAAATGTTACAGTACTTATCCAATAGGTCTGTAACATAAAGAGTATTGGAGATAGCGCTCCATAACTACAGTTTGGAAATAAAAACTATTGTACTAATTCACTGAGCCATTCATGTAGCACAGCTATGATATCCAAACTAATGTCTAGAAAATGGAGGTTAGTGTGACCAACCACTCATTTGTCTCTCGATTGGTCACGAGTCTTGCCTTTGTGTTTTAAATCTCGAATTTGTGTTTTAAATTTAGCAAATGATTTTTAAATGGAGCCCATTGTTTTAAAGTCTTTGAAATATTTTAAATGTCCAAAATATGTTAAATAGAGTATTTTTAGTGTTATTGGACCAAGCCTAATTTTAAAGTAAGCTTTTTTATATTTTTGGAGCCCCAAAAATAATATAGTTTTAGCAAATCATTTTTTTAAATGATTTTAGTTCTTTAAGAGTATTATTGAATATTCATTATTTCATTTTATGTAAAAACTCTATTTATTTAGATGATTTTATTTCTCTTAAAAATATTTAGCAAACTTCATCATTTTATTTTACGATGAAAGATTATATTTTTGAATTTAAGTTGGGTTTTAAATTAGTCTCATTGTATATCTATTTTATTTTTCTATTTTTAGTTAGTTTATTATCTGTCTTTAATTTCCACCGTTAGATCAATCTATGGACCCCTAGAAGGGTTGGGATTAAATCCCAAAAACCCTAACTTTTGCCCCTCACTTTTCCCTCTTCCCTCTCTCTCCTCCCCCTCCACGCCATCCACTTATCTCTCCCTAATTTCCCTTCTCTCGCGCACCACCCCTACACAGCCAACCACCCACTACAGCCCACGCCACGACGCCACCATCTCACCTCACCGAGGTTAGCCTCTCCTCCCTCAGCCACTTTCTCCTCCCCCCAATCCTCTCCTCCGGAGGCTCAGCCCTTGGGTTCCTCTCTCTCATAGGTTTCCTTGTCATCGCCGCCACTAAAGGCGCCGTGACTGCCACCGCACCTTGCCAAGGCTACCATCCCCTCCGCCGGAGCCCCCTGCTCCTCCATGCCTAGCCCAACAGCCCCCTCATCTCTCTCTCTCTCTCTCTCTCTCTCTCTCTCTCTCCTCTCTTGCTCTCTCCCCCTCTCCTTATCCACAGCCTCAGCCCCTTTCTCTTCCCAAGCATCGTCGTGCCACCGATGAGCTTTATTGCAACCCAGCCCCTTTCCCCTATCAGATTCACGCCTCTCTCTCTCTCTCTCTATTTCTCTCTCTCTCCTCTATTTCTCTCCACCATGGCCTCAGCCATGCCATCCTTGAGCCGCTGTGTCACCTCCAGCCACAACTATAGCCACCATCACCAACCCAACTCCTCTGTCCCCCTTTCCCTCACAATCTTGTCAGCCACAACATTGTCTCGCCACCCACGACCACCACTTCTCAGCCACCTCGTGGCCCTTGCCACCACCTGCACAGCCCTGTTTTAGAGTCATGGCAGTGACCACTAGATGGCGATCACTGCCCAAACCAGTGGCTTTTGAAGCCACAAGACCTTGCCAAATAGCAAGTGATGCAACGTGTCAGCCCCAACGCAAGGTATAATTCCTATTCCTTTCCCTTGATAGTTATTTTATCATGAAGCTTGATTGGCATTGTGGATTGTCCTGTTGTTGTGGAGTGCGCTTTGTTGTGAACTATGGATGGACTAGTTTGTGAGAATTATGTAAAGTGTTGGGATGGTTGTGTAGTCTGTGAAGTGGCATGATGTCAAGTGAAGTGTTGGGAAAAATTGTGAAGCGTGATGATTGTATTGGTTTGAGTTTGAGGTTAGTGTTGGGTGTATGAAGCTTGTTTACACAAGTGGGTGTTTAGTGGATTATATGTTGATCTTATGTGACGGCCTGTAATACCCGCATCCTACTACGTGAGTTTTTACGTCATTTCTTTTAATTTAATTTCTTAAGTCAAATATTTTGAGATAAAGATTTTTATGATTTTAATATCTTATTATTTTATTTTATTTTAAGATATGTGTCTTTTATCTTTAATGTGGGTCATTAAAATAATTTAAGGAAATATTTTCATGATCTTAAGATATATTTTCTAAAGCCCCTACCTTTTTATTTAATTAAAGAGTGGCCCAAATATTATCCACCATAGGATAAACATAAATTTTTTTTATGGACTAATCCACACCATCCATCCCTTTAGCTTCCAAGGGAAGCTTTGACTCATTTCCCTCAAGTGCTGACCGACCCTTCCCCTAAGCCATTCGGACCCATCCCTCTCTTCTTCCTCTACACGCCGAATGCAGCTTCCTAGGCAAGCTAAGAAGAATTCTCTGCAAGCCCCATGTGCAGCCCCTCCATTTTCACACAAACACCCTCTCGGTTTCACCTGCACCGAACACCTCTCCTATTCTCTTCAAACCGATTCTCCATCTCCTCCTAAATTTAAAGTTCGACTGAAGCATCTCTAGGAGGACGAAAATTGTTGGGTTGGCTTTCCGTTTTCCTTCTCCTCTTCCATCCGTGGCTTGCTAAACCAGGTAGTGATCTGTTCTTCCAATTCTTCTTGTGATTTTGGGACTGCCGAGTGAGTTTATGCCATGTAATTGGAGTTTTGGATTTCCTGAGCTGGCCGACTGTTGTGTAGAGATTTTAGGCTGATTTCTCTTTTATTCTTCGTCCAATACTTGCTCTAATTAGGTGGCAATTTGTTCTTCTAATTCTTCTTGTGATTATGGAATTTCTAAGCAAGTTCATGCCGTGAATAGGGAGTTTCGAACCATGTATGTGTGTGCCGAACCATGCTCTGTTTTGGTGTGTTCCAGCCATGTATGTGTGTGTTCTGTTTTTGGGTTCCAGCCGTGTATATGTCCTGTGATTTCCATCTGTGTGTTGCTCCATTTTTCCTGTTAATTTCCAGCCGTGTAACTCCTCATGTTGGTTCCAGCCGTGTGCTCTGTTTTTTGGGTTTCAACCGAATGTGATTAGGAGCTGTATTGTTGAGTTCTTCTTGATGATTAAGCCTAAATTATGTTATGATTTTATCATGCCTTTAAGTGCTATATTAATGAAAACTTAGTTGTGATCTTAAGCATGCTTTTTCAGGATCTATGGCCTAAATAAGCCACTAAGAAATTTAATTTAAGCTAGTAAGCTGGCTTTGAGAAGCTAAGAGTTTAAGGTAAAATCCTAATTTAACTTATTTATTTTTAATGTGATTTTGGAAGCCTATTGAGTTGTTTTAGCTTATGTTTGGATGTTGTTAATTTCCTATATTGCAAATAAGTATGTGTGCTCTAGTTTTAGCCCAAACCGAATATGTTAAAGTGGGTTTTTGCTATGTGATTTCCTATATTCCGAATTTATGCTAAGTTATTCTTAAACTTGGTTTAATCATAGATGATGATTCAAGTAATTTTAATTTATATATATATATTGGTACCATGTGCCTTTTATTGATGTTGGTTGGAAATCTATTTTTAAGATACTAGAGTTTTGGTTTAAGAGATTTTGCTTGGGTCTTGTAATTTATATCTTGCTTTAAATGATATTAAGTAAGTAAAGCATAAGCTTAAGTGCTTAAAAGTTTTAAAGTCTATTAAACGGCTAACCTTGTTATATTTTATGTTATGTTTAATTTTAGAGAGATGGCAAGCATGTTATTTACTTCCATGAGTTTCTTTAAAATGTTTAGAATGAAGATTTTAATGTTTTGGCTTAGTGCCATACTTGATGGGTAGACGAACGGGTTAAGGGAACGTTTAATTCCAAGTTGGAATTTAAGTGAACATGTGAGCGTATCGATTAGTAAGGCTTAAAGTAAGGTGGATGTTAATATATCTACTTCTTTTTATTGAATAGGACTAGGAGTCTACCTTTAAGTTCAAATGGACTCGCTAGTAAAGCTCGCAGGTAAGTAGCTATGACCATGCTTCTTACACCCTGCTCTTTTATGAAAGAATATCTCTCATATTGCAAATGTTTCTCAAATGTGAAAGAATAAATGTATATAGTATGTACAAGTCCTTCCTTGATAGTCCCTGTTAAGTACCCTATCGATTATAATTGTGTATACGTGTATATGGTAATGCATGCATGTAGATTCTAAGTCATGAGATTTTCATACATGTTCTCAAGAAACTTATGATTATTCCTATATGTAGTATAGCATGAAAATGTATCTTGTTCATGAAAACGCATGTGCATTAAATTAAGAAAGATGATGAAAATGTTTAAATGTAAAGGAAAGGAAAGGAATGGAACGTCTCATGTTTATGCTTTAAGTGATGCTTTAAGTGAATTTTAAAATGTCCCTATGAACTGATGCTTTAAATGTCCCTATGAACTGATGCTTCAAATGTCCCTGAGAACTATTGTTTTAAACGATGCCATGAGCTGGCATTTTTAAAGGAAGTCTTAAAATGCCATGAACTGACATTTTTAAAGGAAGTCTTGAAAAGTGATGTTTAAGTCTATGCTTTTATTATGACGTTTAAGCTTACATTTTAAACTATGTTTAAGCTCACGCTTTTAAACGATGCTAAGCTCATACTTTTAAATGATGATTAAGCTTTTGCTTTCTAAATGATGTTTAAGCTTATATTTTTAAATGGCGTTTAAGTTCATGCTTTTCAATGAGAACTGACGTTTTAAATGATGTCTTGAAAGATGATGTATAAGCTCATGCTTTTATATGATGTTTAAGCTCATGCTTTTAAATGACGTTCCCTTCCTATGAATGAACTGTTAAATGAAAAAGGACTGAAATGAATGAAAAGATTAAAAGAACGAAAGGAAACGTAAGTTTCAATGAATGAAAATACGTAACGGCCACATGAAAGGAAATGGGTACCTAATGAATGAATGGGCAGATTGCAATGCCGGGTCATAGTATCTGGTAGTGCACCCAGTGCTGCACCCTGACGGAATGGGATTCCAACCTGTGGCCACAGGCGAATCCATTGGCCATACGGCCGCTAACCCTAGTACGCGGGGCGTAACAGTGTGCAATGGCCTATAGAAGCTAAAAGATGTAATGCATGAAAAGCATGTTATGCATGAAAAGATGTAAAACATGAAAAACATGAAAAGAATGTTTATGCATGAAAGATGAAAAGCATGAAAGAATGTTATGCATGAAAGCCTAGTTATTTCTAAGAATGTTTATGCATGAAATGAAATGCAAATGTTTATGTATACATGTTTTCTAAAGAAAAGAAATAGACGCCTAGTCTGTTTACTGCATGGTGTACTACTTACTGAGTATTAGACTCACTTTTGTGTGAAATGTTTTAAACGTCCAGGAAATGAAGGAAAGGCTGGGGAGCAAGGCATTACTGCAGAGGGAGAGGCAGACGCTTAGTGTCATCCCTGACGATGAGGAAAAAGAAAGGAAGGAAAAAGAAAAAGAAAAATATGCTAAGAATAGGTATGTACGTGGCGGTCATTCCGCCCTTCGCGGGGCGGGGTCGTTACACGCCCCAACCTCCATTTGGGATGGAACGAAGACTTAGAGCGTCGGGACATGTAACTCAAAGTTACATACCCCTTTACATGATAGTTCATGTGCAATGCATTCTATAAATACAACTAACAGAATGCAATATTTGTAGTAGATTAAGGGTGAAAATATAACTTTATGCCAGAATAACTAAAAATATCCTAAATGCATTAATGAACATCATAGGTTCAAAACCATATAGTAGCATAAGCTAAACATAAAAGTCTCCAAATTTAAATCAAACGCTTCATGCGTTCTAAAGCATGAAGAACTAAGGCTATAAACATAAGGATCAAGTCCAGTCTCTCCTCAAGGTCTGGCTCCTCCTCAATCTATCGGATCCAGTGCTCCATCTACCCCATCCTCTTTAAATCCTGATACAACTTTTAACATTCCGAGTGGAATGATAGTGGGTCCACATGGGGTGAGATTTACAAGAAATCTCAGTAAGTTAACAATCAACTTGCACAAAGATAAATTATGCATGAAGAATGATAAATATGAAATGCAGAAAAGTGCGCGTGTCTCCTATCTAGATTGCCTTAACATTTTTAGAAAAACTGAGACCCATACTTTTCGTTCAGAGAAAATTTTAGTTCAACCATCAAAACATAATTTCATGGTAACCTACTTTTTAAACATAATTTCATCATTATTACTAATTCATATTTAATCGTAACATCATAATGTGTGGTACCGTCACAAATCCTCATACGCACTGTGAGTACCTGCCAGTGACCATAGTACAACTAATGTTGAAATTACATTGTCTGCAGACTCGTTCTCAATGCATTGGTAATATAATATAACATCATAACGTGTACCTCTACCTTAGGTGTCATAAAAATTTGACTTCGCTCCGGTGTTCTTTAAAAAGAACTCATTCGAAGCTCGTTAGCTGTTCTTCGTCAATCCAGAGGTTACGACTCCATTCTTAAACACTCTAGAGTGGATAGAGGAGTTTCACTAGAATAATTCTCATCCTAGCCTTTGGGGTTGTGACAAAAATATTTTCATACTATGTTAAAAAATGTATTTCATGACATGAGCATATGTAGTAAGCTTTTCATGTGAAAATGACAATTATAAATGCAATATGCTAAAATGGTAAAAATGTCACATGTCATGTAAGTATACACTCAATGTATCATATAACATGATATTTTATGCTCAAAATGAGAATTGAAAAATGAATGAAGCATTTATCAATAAATCATAAATAATCTATCAAGGTATAAGTTAGAGCGAACTTACAAACTTCTTGAGTTTTCGAAAAAGGTCGTAGCGGCTGAAATCAAATTCTTACTAAGTTAGGATCACTACTACTATGGATGAGGTTCATAAACAAAGGTTTCAAAAATAGGTATTTACAAAAAATACCCCTAAACTTTCCAAAATTGCCATTAAGATCCTAAATTTTTACTATTTGCAAACAAACAAACTTCAAACTCAACCAAACTTCATAGATCTCATATTTTTGATATTCTAAAACCATCTAAATTCTTAGAATTTTAAAATTAAAAGTGAAAGATGCTCAAATACTCCCAACTCATGGCATGCACTCTAGTTGATGCTTTCATGTGTTTTCAACTATTGATCCCTATGAATGCATGCTTAAGCAACTTTCTTAATCATAAACAATCACTATAGTCCTTAATGATATGATAAAGGCTAATTTATTGGAGAAGCAAGTTCATCCTAACACTTAATCATGGCTAAGAATCTTAATCTTCATTAATCCTCCATTAATCAAGTTTGATGTTCTTAGTGCAAATCGTCAAGGTATGTTTTCAAAACTTATCCAAAATATGAAAAATTTGTTCTTATCCCAATTAGAAGGTTTCTATATGCTTAATCATCAAGCCTAGGCGGAACAAATCAAGCTTCAAGCCTTAATCACAACTTACTTAAAACCCATGCATATTTTGATGATCAAAACAAGATAGAACCAAAACCTATCATGGCATGCTTCTAATAAAAAATAAAATCTTCCATGATCATTCTAAGACATTAATAAACCATATAAAAACATACTTAAGACATGGCATAGCTAAATTTCTACTTAAAATAATCCAAACACTTAAACCATCCTTAATGAACCCGGTTTTGAATCAGGTATGGTAACTTTTTATAAATTCATCCAAAAATCACTCCAACACTTAAAATCTCAACTTGAAATGTAAACTAAGATCTAGAGCAAGAATACTTACAAATTTCGTAGCCCAATCAAGCTCCTAGCCCAAGAACTCTCAAGAACTTCCAAGAACGCTTAAACTCACTCACCTTACGGTTTCTCTCAAAACTAAGGCGGAAGATGGCTCTCTATGCTCAAGGGAAAGCTAGAGAGGAGGTATAGAAGAATGAGGGGGTGAAGGGTTCTTTTATAGGTTGCCAAGAGGGTAGAGGCTTTGGCCTTGGTCAATGGGGATTGGTTGAGGTGGGTAGTGGTGTAAGGGCTTGACTTTTCAGATTGTAGTACATCAGTTTGTGTCACTTGTGCAGAACCAAATAGTGCCCTAAACCACCATGATTTCATCACTACAGTTGTTACATTGCTCCTATGGGGGCTGGTCAAGTCGTGGTGCAGAGGAGAGCTAAGAAAAATCATCGAAACCATCCAAGGGGGCTGACGAATTCAAGTGGTTTCCATGGGCAGATTTGATCATCACTTTGACTCCTCTTCTTGGTTTTTATTCAAGACTGAATTGTGTAGAGGTCATTTTGTGAAGCCTTTTTCACATGGTAGAAGGTGAAGGGTTGGTTACCATGTGATCATGGAGGTGCAGCTCAAGGAAGGTGATGCAAGGGAGGTGGTTGTCAAGCGAAGTGGTCTTGGGTGCCTATGGTTTTGGTGCCTTCTTTGGGTGGGAAATCTGAGTCAAATGCTCATGATGACCATGAGGACCTCTTGGGGATTGGGTGGTGCTGAAGGTGGAGTGGGGTGATGTCTTAACCATGGCAGATGGGTGGTTGAAACTCAACCAATTCAGTTTCTATCCAACTAGCTTTCTAGGTGCAATCGACTTTGGCTATTTTGTTTGGTTTTTGAAACCAATTTCATCGAAGGCTTGGTATGGATTATAAGGGATCATATGCGGTGTTAAAGGACCATAGGGCCCTTGAGAAAAAGGCACAAAAGGATTGGGCTTAAGGGCAAAGTAGTCCATGCACACAAAGGGCACACATGTGTGCCAATTGGTATAATTTTGGGGTTTGATATGTCATTTCCTCTAATGACATGTGTGGAGGTTTATCTAGAATCTTAGTATGATCTAAGAGTGATGTAATTGGGTAATAAAGCAAGAAAATTTCAAACCAAAAGGTTAAAAAAGACTAACAAAGAAAATTAAGTTTCAAAACATGGTTTAAAGATCACTAATCTTGGGTAAGTTGATTAATGGTCTTAACCAATTTTAAAACTTAATTGGGGTACTTAGGGTATGACATGGGCTTAAGAAACCCATGGTATGGTGCATTGGGCTTTCAATTTGAAGAGTAAAACAAAACAAAACAAGGCTTTGGGCCTTGTGGACTTAAAATGGCCATGAGTGTTAAATGGCTTATGGGCTTTTGGGCTTGAGTGAGCGGGGGTCTTGTTTCCAGAATTTGAGGGATTAGAAAAGACCCCAAGATCTGCAAGGATGGGGCTTGAAAGGCTTTCCTTTACTTAATTGGGCCATGGGTCAAACCCATACTAAGTTTGGCCCAAAGGCCTTAAGCCTTCCTCATACTTAGGCCAAGGCTATCCTACCAAGTCTTGAATTCTTAAGAGGTTTGGTTAAAGGCTTCTAAGGCTTGGCCTACAAATTTCCTATGGTTCTATAGGCTTTAATAGAATTACTAATGGGCTTGCTTCTCTAACCCTTCATACTAAATAATTAATGACAATAAGTGTCATGGTCTAAATGAATCTAACTATCAACATTAAAGTAAAATAATAAAATAAGCAATAAAAATAATATAATAATAATAGTAATAGTAATAATAAAATATTAAAAAACTATATTTAAAGCCCAAAATTATAAGCCTAATCTAAGGGCGTCTTAAGGTTAATCCTAATGGTTAATTAGGCGGAGTGTTACATCTTAGGTGATAAAAAGGGTAAGGTATATAGGTAAATTGGTTGGACACATGTGCCATATTGTTTACCATATGTAATGGATCATTTTTCTTAAGCATGAGTACACGATATTTAAGCCTCAAGGTTGGCTTAAAGTTGTGTATTATGCTTGGTTAAGATTTCGATGAAATGTTAGTCAGATTATGCATAAATGGAGGAAGAGATGTGTATGTGTTGAATAGGATTGAGATGTGTAACTTGGTTGGTTCAAGTTATACATTGGAATGAATGATTTGATAGGAGTAGTCTGATGAAAGGGATAGTTCTTCCTTTAAAGTGGATCATGGAGGTTCAAAAGGATAAGCACTTAAAGTAGAATGTTGTGTTGGAAATGTGACCTCAAGTGGGTCCCAAGCTATGGGTTGAGAATTTAGGAAACGTGATAAAAGAAAGCATAGAGGATGGAATTGGATAGTAAAGTGTGTCTAAGGGAAGGAAGTCCTAGTGAAGAGAAGTTTATGTTTTTTCTAAGTTTAGTTACTTATGCACTGGAAAAGGGAATGATGTTAAGGTTATATATTCATGTAGGTTGCATTCTGACAGGCACATGAATGGACTGCATGAAATGTAAATAGCATGGAGTCCAGTAAGTATTATATTCATACTTTTATAGAGTTTTCTAAATTATATGAAATGAAAATGAAAAGTTTCTCTTTAAGATATTTTATGAAATAAAATGATGTTTTATGAAAGAATGCTAAGAATTAATGTTTAAAGGTATACGTATATAAAGGTCCTTTTTGGCAGCTTCTATTTATGCACCCAAAGTAATAGTTGTATGCATGTAAATGAATGTTATACGTAGTAGCTATTGTCCTTATTTTCATGAAGTGAAATGTTGAGCTCTATGCTCGATGCTTTTAAATGATGCTTAAATGATGCAATGAAAGTGTATTTCAATGAGGCTATGAACTGAGTTTTTAAATAATACTATGAAAGGATTTTTAATGGATGCTATGAAATAATGTTTATGATGATGTTTTATCTCATGTTTTAAATGATGTTTATTAAATAAAATGGGCTGATAAAAGGAATGAATAAAAAAGGAAAGGACTGAATAAATGAAAGGAAAGGACAGGAATGAATATTTTAATGTATGAAAATACGTAATGGTCATGATTGAACGAATGAATAATGGTACCAAAGGACTGGGCAGCTTGCAATGCCTAGTAAGTAGTATTGGTAGTGCACCCAATGCTACCCTCTAACTGAAAGGGATTCCTAATCTGTGAACATGGGAGGAATCCGGGTCCAAAAGATTGCTAACCCCAACACAAGGGGCATAAAAGTGTGTACTGGCCAGAGGAAAAGTGAAAAAAGTAAATTGAATGTATGATGCTTTAGTTTCTTTATGAATGAATGTAAAAGGTGTGGGGAACGTTTTAAGAAATGAAAATCATTTTTAAGAAAAACCCCATCTTATAATGTTTTCAAATGAAATGAACTTCTTAGGTACAATATATAGAGGAATGATGAATGCATGAATGAAAATCTATGTTAGTATACTTTTACAGTATGAAGTAATACTTACTGAGTATTCAACTCATTTTGTTTTTATGTGTCCCTCCCCCTCTCAGGAACAAAATGAGTAAGAAGCGTCAGGATAGACATGGCCCAAGGGAAGAGTGATAGAAGCCTAGGCATACTTTCCATAATGTATGAAAGAGCAAGTTTTTATAAAAGGGCTTTTAATTTAATTTAATGATTTTTGCTGTAAACTCTCTTTTAATTTATAGATCATGTTTTTATATCTTTAAACATAGAATCTTTTATATCCTAGGAAAGAAATGAAAAAGTTTTAAAATGATTAGTATTCCTGTCACATTTTCTAAAAGTATTTTCTAAAGTCCCAACGCAAGGATGGGCCTTACAGGGTGGTATCATAGCAAAACTCAGGTTATGAAAGATTCTATAAGCTTTTCAAACTAAAGAGAGAAATTCTTTTTTTTTTTTAAAGAAAACTTTGGCAAAAGAGAATTGAAAGTGAAGGAAAAACCTAGGCTGAAGTCATCCTAAGGCTTGTCTCGTCCTGCAGTAAGTACATGAAAGGTATATGTTTTATTGCTTTGATATTTTATAGTATGACATAGTCAATGCATGCATGTCACGATGTGTAACGACCCAGCCCAATAATTCTAAGGTTGGAATATATATTCCGACCTTTCTTAGGCAGCATAGGGAAAACGTTCCGTACAACTAACTGAGCGGTGTGTGAGCTTCCTCGTCTCTTTCATCCCAATGTCTAGGCTATGACTCGTACCTGTCTTGAGCTTATTGGAAATAAAGGTGTTGCTTGTGTTGGAAATACTAGTAAAATCATTGCAATTGATTATTTTCAGTGATTTTAACACTTTTTGCGATGATATATATCGCCACAATTGACTTTTCTCAACAATTTAATGGTAAACAGAATTGTCATTTCCGTCAATTTTTGGAATAATTGTGACGAAAAAAAAATTGCCCCAAAAAGTTAATATTTTCGATGATTTCTGCTTATCGCTAAAATTGATCAAAAGTGGCGTGTTTATTGCGGTGAACATGCAGGGATTGAAAAATCGCCGGAAATAATCAATTGCAGTGATTTTAGGGGGTTTTTGAGATGATTTTGAGCATTGGAAAATGCCTTATTTCTTGTAGTATATATATTGATAAATTTTATTGAGCCTAAATTATATTTAATTAGTCATATTGGATAAACTTATGAGTGATAATTTATTGAGGTTGATTAGGAATTTTTATTAGGCTTAATAATTAAGTTAAATCTTATTTATTATTTATTGAACGAGTTAGACTCATTTTAAATTTTAAAAAGTGTCTATTATAAATTTATTTCAATTTAAAATCACTACTGATTATAGTTACTTATACAGTCTCAGTCATTCCCAATCAATTTCAGAAAACATCTCATCTCATCTCAATTTCATTATTACAACTTTCTCAAATGCTAATACAAAATAAAATAAACAATTCAACTTTTTCAAATTCATATCATCTAATCATTACAACTTTTCCAAATTACAATACAAAATAAAATAAACAATTCAACTTTTTCAAATCCTAAAATAAAAATAATATTAAAAAATATATTCTAACAATACTTTATTTAACTTTTTAACTTTAATCTCAACTCATCTTATCTCCAAAAACAAACGAGGCCTAAATTGTAAAATATATCTTTAATTCAAACTCTGATCTTATCCGTCGATCACTATCAAAATTCAACTTTAACTCTTCTTCTTCCTTCCCCAAATTTCTCTATATATCTTCCCCTTTCCTCATATTCCTGAGCGTCATACATGCCCGCGCCTAGCACAACAAATCTAGCCTCTCCCACTATCGCACGAAAAATCTTCTTCTGCCTCTCTAAGGTTACTCTCTCTCTCTCTCTCTCTCTCTCACACACACCGAATAGCATGACAAATAGCACCGTAAACTCTGTACCTTTCAATTTTTTTACTTTCTTTTCTTCCACCTGAAGGTTATTTCATGTAATTACATCACTTTCTTCACTGAAACTGAAAGTTTGCCTTCAAGTTATTAATTGCTTCTTTTTACTTTTAGCCTTTTAACTTATTACAATTATGCCATCCTTTAACCGTGTCATAAAACATGATAAGATCAATTTTCTCTTAGAGTTGCTTTCATGCTTTTAGTTTCTTTTGTTAAGCGTGTACAGACTAGTACAAGTATAGATTCTTTTATGCTCTTTCTTTTCTAATTCTAGTGGTAGACTTATATTGAATTAAAAGTAAGGTAAGTGAATTTTAAGTATTGAAGAATATAAGGACTCTTTTGGCTCGTTTTTGCTCCGCATTTTACGGAAACCTTTTTTGGGTCATTTTTTTTAATCCTTGCGCCTAGGGTTAGCCAATGGCGGCCCTCCCTCTGGTGGCTTCCACACCGACGGGGTCTCACGTGGAGGGTGCCGTCCCTCGGTCTTATCTTTAGGCGGTATCCAATCAAGCGGCTTCCTCTTTCAAGCTACCTATGAGATACCAGTGGATGTGAATGGTGAGTTAGGATTTATTTTCACTGATGTAGAGATGTCTAAGGCGGCAGATGATTTTCGGTTTGCTCTAGTGCACAAGTTTATGAGGGCGTGGACTTCTATTGACACGATCAGGAGGAATATCTTGAACTCGTGGGGTTTGTTGGAGGTGCCAACCATAAGCTCCATGAACGGTCTTCATGTGCTCCTTCAACTGAAATCTGAGCATGATTTTCTGCATGGTTGGGTGAGAGAGGGGTAGATGATTCAGGATCATGTGTTTCGGCTTTTTCATTGGACGAAGGATTTTGATCTGAGAAAAGAATCTTCCCATGCGTCTCAATGGATATTTTTGCCGCATCTGCCTATGCATATGTACAGGCTTGATTGTTTATAGATTTTGGCGACTCAGTTTGGGAGATTTTTAGGCACGGAAAACGCCACTTTGCAGAGGACGCGCACATCAGGGGCAAGGATTTGAGTGGAGGTTGACTTACAGGAGGATCCTGTCCAGGGTCTTCTGACCGTGGTTGCTAGTAATAAGACAATATGGCAGGAAGCTCGTTACGAAAAGCATGGGTTCTATTGCTCCAAATGCTTCCACCAAGGTCACACAGCAGTGGTTTGTCGAGTGGGGGTTAAACGGAATGGTGGAATGGGAAAGGATGGCCCACGTCAAGCTCCAAAAAATGTGTGGAAGGAGAAGGGTGCAGAGTTGATCCAGGATAAAAGAGCAGGGGAAAATAGAGAGGTTAATGTAAAGGATACGCCTTTGCTCGAAGACGTGTCAGGGAGGGTGGTTTTAAGGGGTCAGCCTGTCCAAGATACACGAGGTGAAACTAGTGGGCTCAAAATAGGACGGATGGTGATGGCGCTGTGGTTAAGGTGGTGGCAGTCTGTTGTGACTCAAATGCTCAGATTGCACCAATACTGGAGGAAGTGTTTGGGAGGGATGATTTGTGGGAAACAGGGCATGTTTGGGATGGGAAGGATAAGGATAGTGAGGTTTTGAAAACAATGGTTGGAGATGGTGCAATGGTGGCGGAACTGATTATTGAAGAGGTGACGATAGTGAGAATGAAGTGGCTGCTCAGTCATCAGATGGTGGGGAGCAAGGAGGTGACCAGATGGTTGACCTTTTGCAACCTGACTGGCAACGATGTATTCGGGAGGAGGTTTTATGTCCTACATCGGAAGTGGAAGGTACATATGAATTGGAAGGTGGCCAAATGGAAATAGTGAATGCTCTTGAAATGGAATGCACAGGTCAAGGGAGGGTGGAAGGTTTTTCTGAGAATGCTCATGACATGGATTACTTGTTGGAGGGGGAAGATAGGGGATGTTTGAAACCTTTCTCTAAGGCAAAAACATATGATTCAGACCCAAGAACACATATTTCACAAGGGAGGGAACATGGTAAAATTGCGGTTCGTCATTCTCAATGGCTTGCAGCCTGTGCTTCCAAATTTAACTAATGTTTGAAAATTTTATGGTTTGGAATGTGCGTGGGTTGGGCACATCGAGGAGAAGGCTAAGGAGTTTGGTTAGGAAATTTAATGTGGCAATTGTGGGGATTTCCGAACCGTTTACGGAGGCTAGTAGATTGCCTCGCCTGGCGATGTCTTTGGGCTTGCCAAACTATTGTAGTAACGAGGCAGTAAATGGCAAATTGTAGATACTTTGGTGTGAAAGCTATGAGTTTGAAGTGTTGAACATGGATACGCAGATGATCGCTGGCTGGTTGAGATTGGGATAGGAATATGTTTTAGTCACTTTTGACTGTGCGAAGTGTATGCAAATTGAGCTTCGGGAGCTGTGGTCAAGTTTAGAGGTCTTTAAAAATCTAGCCTCACCTTGGATTGTCGCAGGAGATTTTAATGTGATATGTCATGATGGAGAACGTATTGGAGGGAATCCCAGACCCCTTGCTTCCGTAGAGGAGTTCAATGGGTGTATTGACAGTTGCGGACTCATGGATTTGCAGGCCGTGGGAATTGTTTATCTTGGTGTAATGGTCATGTTGGTGTTTCTTTCATTTGGGCGCAATTGGACTGAGTCTTAATCAACACTCAGCTGGCCTCTTTGTATCCTAATGCTTTCTGGAGTATTTGGGTAGGAAGGCTTTGGACCATAGTCCTTTATTTATTCAGTTCCAGAATCGTGCGGTTTGATACGGGCCTACACCCTTTCATTTCCAGAATATGTGGTGTGCCCATGATGATTTTTTGCCTTGCGTGGAGAGGGTATGGACGGAGCCTGTGCAATCTACAGGACTCTTTCGGCTTGCGGAAAAACTCAAGAAGACTAAAGCTGCTCTACGGGCATGGAATGTGCAAACGTTTGGCAGGGTGGACTAGCACATTAAGGAACTAGAAGAATAGATGATCTCCTAGCTGCAAGAGAGGTTTGATTAGAACACGGAAAATGAGCTACTCATTACAAAAATGGAGCTGGACAACTCGGAACTTCGGGAAGAAATAAGATTGTCACAACTAGCCAAGAAAAAGTGACTCCAAGAGGGCGACCAAAATTCCAAATACTTCCATGCCATTGTTAACCAACAAAGGAAGAGAAATATGATTTCTAACATGAGTTTAGAAGATGGGAGCAGGTCGGAGGGTCTAGAACAGGTGCATCAGGGTGCCGTGTCACACTTTCAGTCTTTTCTATCTCAGCCGAATCATGTAGAAGAGCTGGATTTCTCTTCGCTGATTGAGACAAATATTTCTGATGAAGAAAACTCCATCCTATGCCAAGTTCCTTCAAAGGATGAGGTATTTGCGGCAGTTCGATCTATACCTAATGAGAGCTCTCTAGGGCCGGATGGTTTTGGGTCCAGTTTTTACTTATCTTGCTAGGAGATTGTTAAAGAAGATGTGGTGACGGCGGTAAGAGAATTTTTCATGGGTGCCTCTTTGCCTCGGTTTTACTCTTCGTCGTATATTGTCTTGATTTCGAAGGTGGAGGTTCCAAAAAGTTTTGATAAATTTTGGCCTATCAACTTGTGCTCGATTGCTTATAAAATTTTCTCTAAAGTTCTGGTTCAAAGGATGACCTGTCTATTGCCTAAATTAATCTCCAATGAGAAATGAGCCTTTATTCCAGGTTAGCGCATTTTCGAAAACATTACATTGGCGCAAGAGATGGTGCATTCCTTGAATAAGAAAGTGAAGGGAGGAAATCTTATGTTAAAGATCGACATGGCTAAAGCGTATGACAGGGTTGATTGGTCTTTTCTTCTTTGGGTACTTCAGAATTTTGGTTTCTTGTCTCATTTTTGCAACTTGGTGAAGGAATGTGTACATTCACCGTGGTTCTCTATTATGATGAATGGGACCTATAAAGGGTTTTTTAAGCCCACTCGATGTCTTCGCCAAGGTGACCCCATATCTCCATACCTATTCATTTTAATGCAAGAGGTTTTATCCCGTCTCCTCAAGAATTTTGAAGAGAGACGGATTGGCTGTTTTACACATCCGGTGGGGGCCCCTCTAGTATCTCATTTATTTTATGCGGATGATTTGTTAGTGTTTGCGAATGGGAAAAAAAGATCTTTGCGTCGGCTTATTAACATTTTTTATTATTATGAGAATGGATTAGGTCAGTTGATTAATAAGAACAAATCTGCAATTTTCTTCTCGAAGTTGATTTCAAGGGCTTGAAGAAGGGGATTGAAAAGGTTAATCGGTTTTATGGAAGGGAGTTTTCCTATCACTTATCTGGGTGTTCCTCTTGTTTCAGGTAGACTTACGTTGCGAAATCTAGAGCCATTGGTTACCAAAATTAAAGGAAAGGTTGCTGGCTAGAAATTGAAGTTGCTTTCTCAAGGAGGTCAGCTCATTTTACTTAAGCATGTTTTATCAAGAATGGCAACGCATTTATTGGCAGTATTAAAGGTTCCACTGGTTGTTTTCACAAAGCTGAATTCTATATTGTCTACCTTTTTTTGGGGAGAGACAAATGGTAAAGCTCGGCAGAAATGATATGCTTGGAACAAAATTTGTTTGCCTTTCAAGGAAGAAGGTCTTAGCCTTCATAAATTCTCAAAGGTTCAACATTCTTTACACATGAAGTTTGCATGGTGGCTGTTATCAGTGGATAATTTATGGACTCAATTTTTTCGAGCTAAGTACATGAGAAATGGCCATTTGTTGCTGACGGAACCAAGGGCCACGGCTTCTAGTTTCTAGAAGTCAGTGTTGCAAGTGCTTCCAGAGGTACTTCAGAATTCTAAGATTCGTGTCAAAGAGGGTGGGTCATCATTTTGGTATGATCGTTGGCTTACAAGCGGACCCCTATGTGTGAATTTGGATTTAATTGATAATCCTGGACTTCGTAATCATGATGTTTGGGTGGATAACAGATGGGATGAGGAATGCCTGGTGGAGCTGGTTGGTGAGGCTAAGTCACTGGAAATTATACAGAGCATAGCAGTTGGGAAGGAGGGTCGGGATTCCATCATTTGGCAACCTTCTAGTGATGGATGTTTTTCCTCTTCAACAACATGGGAAATCATTTGATTAAGAGGGGTAAATCAGCCAGGGATGGAGTGGATATAACACTCTGTTGTGCCCAAGAAGATTGCTATTTATATGTGGAAAGCCAAGGTCAATGGTTTAGCTATAGATGATCGAATCAAGGCCCTGGGCATTCCGATTGTCTCACGTTGTAACTGCTGCTCGAGGGGCAGTTGTGAATCTATTGATCATGTATTGGCTACAAGGGAGTTACTGTCTAAGATCTGGGATTTGGCTGAAATGGCGTTGGGTATTCTGCATCTGGTAAATCGCTCGTGGTGGGCAACGGTGATGCATTGGTTTTCATTTGCAAAGAAATCGTCTCAGCGTGGTGTTATCATAGGTATCCTTCCATGCATTATCACGTGGCGGCTATGGGTGTGACGTTGTAAAGCAAGGATGGAGGATAACTTTGAAACAACAGAAAATGTTTGGCTGGAGGTCAAAGTATGGCTGCATAAATTGTCTGCTTTGCTTCTTTGTTCTAGGTCCATAACAGCAGAGGACATTTCCATTTTGAATGCTCTTGACGTTCCGTTATGTAATGCTGGGAGGAAAAGAGCGCAGTTGATTTTTTGGCGCAAACCAGTTGAGGGGTCGGTCAAGATCAATGTTGACGGGAGCTGTCGAGGTAATTCTGGGAATTGCAGAGGTGGTGGTGTGATACAGGATCGTGGGGGCAACTTTATTGGTGCTTTTTCGACACACTTCGGACAGGGCACTAATAACATGGCAGACTTGAGAGCCCTTCTATTTGGCGTGCGCATGTGTTGAGATATGGGTTTTACGCATATGGAGATAGAGTGTGATTCAAGGCTGGTAGTCAACTGGTTGTCGGCTAAGAAGTGCTTGAACTGGTATTTTATGGGATTACTGGGAAGAGCTTCTTAGTTTGTTAATGGGATGTCGTTTCACCTTTGCTCATCAGTTCAGCGAAGGCAATGGGCCAGCTAATTTTCTTGCACGACAAGGGGATGAGGGTATGGTGGGGTGATACACGGATTGGAGTTCACTTCCAAGGAAGTTAAGGGGTATGCTTAGGATGGATAAATTGGGACTGCCAAATATTAGAGCTTGTGGCTGTGTTTTTCATATTTGTAGATATTTTGTTTTGATGTTTTCTTTCCTTGCTTGAGCTAGTTTGTTTTTTTTGGGGAAGGTGTTGATGTATTTTTTTTATTGGTTCCACGGTATTCCTCTTCCATAAGTGAGGTTTTTTTTAATAAAATTGGGAGGGGGTCACTTATGGATAGGTGGTCGTCATCTCTTTCTTTAAAAAAAAAAAGTATTGAAGAATTAATATTGCATTGCCAGGTTGTACATGCTAGTAGTGCACCCAGTATGTCTTCCTTATGTATGGATTCCACAACCCACGACCACGGGCAGAATCGGAATCTACTTAAATTTGCTAACCCTAACTCACGGGGATCAATAGTGGGTAATGGCCTATGATAAGTTCAAGATAAGTTCATGTTCATGTTCATGTTATTTAAGTATGTATTTATGAGTATGCACATTTTTCAAGAAACCTTATATTTATTATGTTTACTGTATGATGTGTTGCTTATTGAGTATTCAACTCATTTTTGTATATTTTTATGTTTTTAAACCACCCCAAATGATGATATTTTTATGCGGATGAGATTGAAAGACAGGACTTGACCCAGGGAGGCGAGGCAGAGGCCTAGATAGTTTATGTCATGTTCATTTTATGATTTAAAGTTTAAAATAAATTATTTTGATAAGCACATAAGATTTTAGTATTTATTTTTAAATAAGTGCTTCCGCAGACTTTATTTTAGATTTTAAGTATTTAATAAAGTTTGTTTTATTTATAGAAATCTTTCGTATCTGACGCGTTATTAAAAGAAAGTTTTAAGTTCAAGTTTAGTAGCACACTGGCTCCCCAAAAATTCTAAAATGTCTTTATTGGAGAACGGGGTGTTACATAATGGCACCTACTAGGAGAAGTATATTAAGTGCATGAAATGAAGGAAGTGATAGAGAATGGGGTTAGTTAGAATAGAAGGAATGATCTATGGAATGCTAGGAACATATAGAAGTAGTTAAATGTTTATGCGAGGAATGTATTAGAAACAATAAATAGACTGCGATAGTTATGAAGTGCATGGACAACCACGAGTTAAGTTAGAATCGAGATGGAGGATGAGACTGGAACTTCAAGCTTTTTCTGTAAGGATTGTGATATGGAAAAAAGTACAAGTGCTACATGTTGAATTGGATTAAGTACTTGGAAATGACTTGAGCATGTCAATCCTTCATTGACAAGACGCGAGGATGCAAGTGCTATGCAAGGAGTGATTGAAGCAGGGAACATGTACGAAGGCATGGAGACGATGTGAGGACGAGCATGAATGGATTCATACCAAATATAAGCAAATTCGAGGATGAAATTCTTAGAAGGAGGGGAGATTGTGACCAACTACTCATTTTTCTCTCGATTGTTCACGAGTCTTGGCTTTGTATTTTAAATCTCGAATTTGTGTTTTAAATTTAGTAGATGATTTTTAAATGGAGCCATGCGACAGCCTCAGCCCCCGCTTGGGATTGGACAGTGACTGAAGTGTCGGGACTTGTAACTCGACCCGCATCTCGTTCAACTTATGCTCTATTTCGAGCTCGGTGTCTTCGATAGGTTGACCCTCCTCATGGAAATGAATACGATCAGTAGACATGTGCGATGTCTCAAAAGGCATATATCTACTAGCACAAGCTCCTGCAGCGCGACTAGACTCTGTTTCTCAGCTGAGTCCGAGCAGGCGTATTCTCTCGGCATCCTTCCATACCAACGGGTCATGCAAAGGTTTCCGCTCTTCATGCGGTAACGCTTGTCATAGGAAAATATTTCCTTGAAAGTCCGCATCCATCACATGAGTGCGATGATGCTCAAACTTCTCCATCAGTTGCCAATGAGCAACCATCATTTGGTCTCCTCTTGCACCGATTCCTGAGACTGCACTCTTGCCTTTCTCTAATATGTGCCACTGAGGATACGACATACATGGAATTTTTCTAGTTCGTGCCATCCCCTATTTCAAGGGTATGGTAGGTGCATACAATATCACTAAGAGATCAATCAAAATTAAACAAGAATTTGTATAAGACAAACCAAAGTACAACTAGTCACACAATTTTTCATAAAACGTTCAACTCTAAGATACAAACAAGTGAGGGTATTTAGTCCTCATTTAAGTCCTCTCCTTCCCAAGTTTCTTCCTGAAAGTCTGGATTATTCCAAAGCACTTTCACTAAAGATATCTTCCAATTCCTCAGTTCTTGCTCCTTACTATCTACAATCTACACTGGCCATTCCTCACATAATAAGTTAGCCTGAAGTCAAATACTGCAAGGCTCCATTACTATTGGTCGTCTTTCTCTAAAACTCTTCTTTAAAGATGATACATGAAAGACATCATTCACTCCTTGCATTTCGACCGCTAAATCTAGTCGATATGCCACTATACCAACTCTTTCTACAACTTCATACTGTCCTACGTATCGGGCACTCAATTTCCCTTTCTAGCCAAATCGTACGACTCCCTTCATAGGTGAAATCTTAACATATACCCAATCACCTATAGCGAACTCCAGATTTCTTCGTCATTTATCGGAGTAACTTTTCTATCGACTTTGGGCCGCTTTCATCCTTTCTTGGATCAATGCTACTTGTTTACATACCTCCTTCAAATATTCAGGCCCTTAAACATTCTTTTCTTCAACTTCATCCCAATACAGTGGGGACCTACATTTCCTTCCGTACAGTGCCTCATAAGGCACCATCTATATCGTGGCTTCGAAACTGTTGTTGTAAGCGAACTCTATTAAAGGTAGATGGCTTTCCCAATCGTCACTTAGTTCCAACACACATGCACGCAACATATCTTCCAATATTTGAATGGTATGTTCAGTTTGTTCGTCTATCTGCAGGTAATATGCGCTAGTAAACTCAAATTCGTGCCTAACATCAAACTCTACCAGAAACGTGAAGTAAATCGCGTATCTCTGTCTGACACTATGGACTTAGGTACTCCATGCAATCGAACTACTTCTTTAACATAAATACGAGAAAGCTTATCCATAAAGTCTGTATTAGCTATGGGTAGAAAATGCGTGCTCTTCGTCAGCCTGTCAACTATAACTCAAATTGAATTCTTCCCTGAAGACGTCCTTAGCAAACCTATCACAAAATCTATGGACACATCCTCCCATTTCCACTCTAGGATTGGCAATGGTTGCAATTCTCCAGCTGGCCTTTGATGTTCAGCCTTTACTAGTTGACAAACTGAGCATTTCGCGATGAATTCTGCTACTTCCTTCTTGATTCATTCTCACAAAAACTGACCTTTTAGATCCTGATACATCTTTGTGCTGCCGGGATGAGCAGGGTAAGGGGTGCAATGTGCTTCCCTTAAGATCTTCTCCTTCAACTCTAGGACAATATGACTTACTTTCCTTCCTTATAACACATCATTCTACCCTTTTCACTAGTAACATGTTGCTGTCCTTCAGATCTTGAAATCTTTTGTCGAGGCTTTTCTAGTTTATCATCCTTGCTCTGCCTTTCTATGATCTCTTCCTTGGTTAATGGTATGATCTCCTGTATTATTGTCAATACGACATCTCTTGGTGGGTTCCCAATCAATAAATTCCTCATTCCTGCTAATAAGGATGGCAATTCGTCTTGAGTCTTGCGACTAAGGGCGTCCGCTACTACATTAGCCTTTCCAGGATGATACATTATCTCACATTGATAATCACTAATCATCTCGACCCATCTTCTCTGCCTCATATTCAAATTCTTCTAGCTAAATAGGTACTTGAGGCTCTTATGGTTCGTAAATACTTTTCACTTTTCCCCATATAGATAATGTCTCCAAATCTTAAGGGAAGTGTATTTAATGAAGTGAAATGTTGAGGTTTATGCTTGATGCTTTTAAATGATGCGATGAAAGTGTATTTAAATGAGACCATGAACTGATATTTAAATGAGGTTATGAACTGTGTTTTTAAATGATGATATGAAAGGATTTTTAATGCATGCTATGAAATTATGTTTAAGCTCATGCTTTTAAATGATGTTTATGAAATGAAATGGACTAATGAAAGGAATGAATGAAATGGGAAAGGACTGAATGAATGAAAGGAAAGAAAATGAATGAATGTTTTAGTATATGAAAATACGTAACGGCCATGACTGAATGAATGAATGATGGTACCAAAGGATTAGCCAGATTACAATGCCGAGTATATAGGACTGGTAGTGCACCCAGTGCTACCCCCTAAATGAAAGAGAACCCAAGTCTAAAAAACCGCTAACCCTAACATACGAGGCGTAACAGTGTTTACCAGCTAGAGGAAAAGTGAAAAGAGTAAATTGAATGTATAATGCTTTAATTTCTTTATGAATGAATGCACAAGGTGTGGGAAACGTTTTAAGAAATGAAAATCATTTTTAAGAAAAACTCCACCTTGTAATGTTTTTAAATGAAATGAACGTCTTATGTACAATATGTAGAGGAATGATGAATGCATGAATGAAAATCTATGTTAGTATACTTTTACAGTATGAAGTAATACTTATTGAGTAGTCGACTCATTTTGTTTTTATATATGTCCCTCCCCCTCTCAGGAACAAAATGAGTAAGAAGCGTCAGGACAGTCATAACCCAAGGGAAGAGCAATGGAAGCCTAGGCATGATTTTCATAATGTATGAAAGAGCAGGTTTTTATAAAGGCACTTTTGATTTAATTTACTGATTTCCGCTGAAAACATTTTCCGCCTAATTTTCTAAAACTATTTTCTAAAGTTCTACCACAAAGACGGGCATTACAGTTTGGCTCCATCAAGTCTTTATCTACTCAACATAATATTCGACCTCGTCCAATCTCCCATGCATGTGTTCTCCAAATCCTGACACATTGTCTACCATTCCAAGGAGAATAGTAATTGGGACTACCAAGTGAGATATTATTACAAATCTGAGCAAGTTAATAGATAACTTAACATACAGGTTAAAGATGCATGCATACATGATCATAAATAAGCTTGACGCGCTTGACATTTAACAAGATGTGTACAGACATGACTTGAGCTAACGTGAGAAGAACTGAACTGACATGAACTAAACGTGACATAAAGTTGGACGTAAAACTGAACATGAATTGAACTTGGACTAAACTGAGATTGAACATGAACTGAACTAAACTAAACGTGGACTGAACTGAACTGGAAATGCTAGCTCATGTAGCAAAAATTATGCATTCTAATTAAGAAATAGGAGTACTTAGGTAGCTCCTACACTTTCAACATGAATATCCTTTTGTATTACGGCAGATAATACTCCTTCACCATACTACCAAGCAACGCAAATGCCTTGACCGTAGTATAAATTAATTAATAACATGAACTTGAAATGAACGTGTAATAATATTGCATGAAACTGAAACTTGAAATTGACTTGACTAACGTGAAAATATTATTTTTGAGAAACACTCTGTACTCAAGACATGACGTAACATGAAGCGAAAGGACAGATGACCTGACATAAGGTAACTTGACATGTATGTGAGATGAATGACATGGCATAACATGAAACAGAAAAATATTTCGTGATATGACATAACATATAACAGATAAATGTTTTGTGACATGACACAACATGTAACAAACAAACATTAAGTGACATGACATAACATGTAATAAATAACATTACATGACAAGTATATTGTATAACAGATAAATATTGCATGAAAAAATATATTATGTGACAAATACATACGTCGTGATGGAATATAACTTGCGTAACAGACATACATGATGTAGCATGGCATATGGGATAACATAAGTACATAAATAGTGGTTCCATTACTAACATACATACACAATAATTTGACAATAAGGTAGAAGCTAACTTACATTGATTGCCGCTTTTTACGAGAAAAAGTACGAAATACAAGAAACTATAAGTAGGAGTTCTAAATGTTTGTAACTTTATCACTAATAACTTATGAACATGAAAAAAGCTAACTTAGATTAAAATTACCATTTTACCCTCTACATGTGAAAAAATGACCATTTTATCCATAACTTAAGGATTTCACATCATCTTAACTCCAAAAATACCAAGATTTATATTCCTCATGTAAATTTTATCATAAACTCAAATATTAACTTAGAAAGCATTAAAACCAAATACAACTATGAAAAACACCATAAGACCGAAACTTTCAAAGGCCATGTCTCTTGATTTTTGTTGCAATTTCTTCCAACTTCGAAACTCCTGATCAAACAGAAATATTGCAACAAAAATCCTCCTATCTTAAGCTTAAAAACATGCTTAAAATATCCAACAAAAATCTGCTTCACATAATTACAAAACGTTTTAGTAAAAAGATCCAAACTTTTTAACTAGAATACAAACCCTTGAATCTCAAAGTTTTGACCTTTTCTAAAACATCTTCAAGAACTTCCAAAAATTTAAAAATTTATTCTAACATGCTCATAACACATTCCTAAGAACTAACATGCTTTGAATCAACATATAAAAGTCACCAAAAATCACAAAATCTCACTTGAAGTACTCGGCTCCAACACTTGATTTGCGACATACCATGATGAAATCTTCAAACCAACAATATCATATGGTTTAAAAATATGTTCTAATTTAGATCTAAGCATTAAACGTAAAATCGCATAGCTAAAAATAAACCAAAAGATGGATCTAGCCAAAAAATCAAACTTTTGACCTAACGGAGTATTCTCTTGCATAAAAATCATATCTTCACAAATCAATGCCTAATATCTTCAAAAAAAAAATTCTAACATGTAGATATAAGGCTTAGAATCATCAAATAAAAATATCAAAGTCATTGGAGTAAGATTAAACTACAAAAGATCCAAACTTTCTTAAAACAAAAACTGTTTTTCTCCTTCTAGTTTCTAAGTTTCTAGATCTGAAAAAATCTTTCATCAAAAGCTTTTATCAAGCAACAAATCCTTAAAAAACTATTCATATAAACATGTTGACAACACTCCATAAAAGTTTTAGACCAAGATTTGTCCATTAGCTTGGTTAAAAATTCCAAAATACAAAACACTATCTAGTTTGTAGCCCAGCTTGACCTATCCATGGTTACAACAACTTTTGACCACACAAATGACAATGAAATCAAACAAAAAAGCTATCCAAAAAAACTAGACTCAAATACAAACAACTTGAATGAAGGAATCATCTTGCGAAAATACTTACAAGGGTTTAAAAAATGGCACGTAAAAATGTCCGAGAGAGCTTCTTAATGGTCTCTCCTATAACGAAAATGAAAATGGGTGAAATGAGTGAAATGATTACTTGAACGCCTAATACACTTCCGAAAAGTGAAGTATGGGCTTGAGTGACACCTTGATGGATAGTGATTAGGTCACAAAAATGTGAAAATAGTGAATGATTTTTAGCTAAGGAAACTTCCAAAAGAATGGTGTGGTGAGGTGCAATTTTCCTCTCACATCAATTGACTATTGGGGTTGTCATGGCCAGGAGTTGGCTTGCCATGGATGGGTGGTTTCAAACCTTTAGACGAGATTGCATGAACCATTTATTAAATGGGAATACTAGTGTTTTTATGTTAGCTTGAATGGTGGAATAGCTTAATTGAATTCTTAGTTTGACACATGACCCTACTTGTCCCAGGATGGAGGACATGGCTCATAATAGCCCGACAAGAAATCTAGTCGAAGGGGATAATTAGGAGGGACAACACCTTTCCATGGTTAACGGGTATGATGTGACAGAGGCTGTTCGTCAACTGTCAGAAACGATGAAGCTGCAGCAAGAGCTAATCCAGAGTCAACAACTACATATGTTGACAAGAGAATTAGGAAACGTAGTTGTTCAGATAGGGGAAGGATCCAAAGCAAGGTTAGGTAGTTGATTTTCCCTAGAATCGATTATACGATAAAAGGCACTAGAATTCGAGTCTCTGGTGCAAGGAGACATGACGGTGGAACAATATGCTTATCCGATTCAAGGAATTTGAAGGATTTGCGCCTTATTTGACTACCACAAAGGATATGCAAGTACTAAAGTTTCAAGGTTGTTTACAGGCAAGGATCCACCTCATGGTGACACTCGTCTTCAAATCAAAGGCTTCCAAGAAATGTTTAATGCGACAATTATTGTAAAAGCCATGTATGGAGGCTTAGCTACTTTTACCAACTCAAAAAAGAAAGAGGGCTAGCCCATGTGCTACTAGTGGAGGCTCGAATAACAGAAGAGTAATAACTGGAACAGACAAAGGAAAGGGCATCAAGACTGGAGGACAAATGCCCATTTCAATACATGCCTGTAGAAAGTGTGGCAGGAAGCATGGAGTGAATGCAGGCTCGCTTCAAGGGCCTGTTTCAATAGTGGTTAGCTAGGCCACATGAAGGGAGACTGCTCCTCTCGGCTTCGAAACAATAAAGTTACCACCAACAAGAGTCAAATGTCGACCACATACCCAATATGCGGAGAGTGTGGAAAGAACCATGGAGGCAAGTGCAAACATACCTTAGGACTCTATTTCGGATGTGGCCAACCTAACCACCTGATAAAAAATTGTCTCAAGAAAGCTCAGAGAAATGGGGTTGTTCCCAATGGAGATTCCAAACCAATGCCATGGACTTTAGTACCAGCTTAAGTGTATGCAGTCACTCCTGGAGATGCAAATGCTGACGCCCCAAAAACATATGGAGCATATGCCATTTGTGGGTTTTTTCTAAGACCTAAGTATTGTTAAGTTTAGTTAAGGTTGATTGGATTGCAATTAATGTTATTATTGCATTATTGTTATTATGGGATAATGTCAAGCTATTGAGGTTCGTAGCTGGTACGCTGTTTGATTCAAGCGAGTCTCTATTTTTAGTGATTGTGGCATTGCACGAGAGTTCAGTTCGGAAGCCGAATTGTTACCCAGGTGGTAAGAGTAACATTCTCACTAGGAGTATTACTGTTCATACCAGTGTAGATATAGAATACCTTTTAGTAGTACGAGGAAGGATATTGAAGGTCGATGACTTAGTATTCCACGTATTGGAGGTTGTTTTTATTCTGAGGATGCAATGGAGTTTTTATTTGGAAGAGTAAAGTGATTGGGAGAAGCTTTGGCCGTAGCAGGATTCACTTATGATAGTAGTTTTACCCAGCCGCCGGTAAATGGTTTGTAGTGAAGTGTTGTGTTTGTAGATACATAGATCGCCCTTACATCGAAGACAAATATATAGGATATAAAATCTTGGTCTTGAGAATTTATGTGAACGGTACAAACAAATTCTTTTGATTAGAGTTAGAAAAAGAGGCAACGCAAGATGGATAGAAGAGTTTTTCCAACCATCAGAGAGAAGACCTTGAGTTTAGGTTAATGCCTGATGGATTATCGAGGTACCACCTAGGAAAAGGAACTATCCGTTTTAGTTATGAAGGAGTAAATTGGTCCAAGAAAGATAGAATTCCTTGAGGAAATAGAGAAAGAGGATTTAGTTGTGTATGGATTAAATTTTTCCAACTGAATTACAAGGACACTTGATGTGTATTGCTTATATTTTTTGAAGGAATAGTTTTGGGAGATTATCCATTGAAGTTTTAGATTCAGAGAGTATATCGGTATGAATCAACCTACTTCACGAAAGGATTCTAGTACAAATTGTTAATTAGAGAGAGAGAGAGAGTTAAGGAAGAATGACAGAATCTCAACAGTAGAAAGATATGTGGTGAATAACTCTTTGAATAGCAAGGAAAGTAGTAACTTCGCTTAGGCAAGGATTCAGCATCCTAGACGGTTAGCCTAGAACTTGTTAAGTTTAGGCAGTAACCTTTGTAAGTGTTATATTCTCCTTTTATAGGGTACTTGCCCCATGTGATGGTTATAGATAAGAATGGTGTATATGAGAAGAAGGCTTTGCCTCATGAAAAACGTTATCCGCCTCTTCAACTGATCACGTGGATGGATTGAAATAGTTTCAAGGCGAGGATGGCATGGAACCAAGTTGAGTCCAACATAGCAGTAGAGGAGGGCACAGCAGCCGCCAACACTAAGCCCACAAATTCGGGATCATCTACGTCATCAACTCACGGCGGACGATTGCTAGTAGAGGGTCACAGACTAGACAGTGACGATGAAAAGGTCGAGCAGCACTACGGCCCAGGACATTTCGACAACATGGCATATGATTCGAATGACAATGCATTTTACTACTTGCCACAGAACATTATGTCGATGGACGTCAACTCACCCCCGTCGACACCAATTAGCGATGATATGTCCAGTGATTGATAGTAGGCTTAGTGAGCAGCATCTTCTCCTTAGTTAGTACTTGCGTCGATTTCGAGGATGAAATCTTTTTTTAAGAGCGGAGGATGTAACAACCTGCTAGAAATTCAATGGTGGAATTTTTATAGGCTTTAGGAACCTCGTGAAAACTCCGTAATTTTTCACGAATCGACCAATCGTGTAGGTTTTGGTCTGTCAGCATAGTTAGTGTTGCCACTCATTATGGGGTCAAGAATACGATTTTATTTATTTGAGATAGTTAGAAGTAGCACCAAGTGTAATGTTTTCAAAATTAGTGTGGAATGTCCAAATTATGTTAGAGGAGTTTTATTTGGATACTTAGCAAGATCTTAGCCACACTTGAAAAATAGTATTGGACACTTGGATCCAAGAGAAACCATGAGATGGAAATACAAAGGAAATCAAGGTGTGAAATCATGCAACCTAAGCAAAACACTATTTCATCCAATCATCCATTTTGTGTCGAACCCTATTTAGATGGCGCCTTACGAGGCCTTGTATGGAAGGAAGTGTAGATCTCTGTTGTACTAGGATGAGGTCAGGAAGAGAAAGATACCTAGTCCTAAATATTTGCAAGAAGTCACGGAACAAGTTCTACTAATCAAAGAACGGATGCAGGCACCTTAAAGTAGATAGAAAAGTTATGCCAACAATAGAAGAAGCCCAGAGTTCTCAATAGGCGATTGGCTGTATGTTAAAATGTCACCCACAAAAGTTGTTCGTTTTGGCAAGAGAGGGAAGTTAAGTCCCCGATATGTAGGACCTTAAGAAATCGTGGAGAAAGTTGGGCCGATCGCCTACAGATTGAATTTGCCCATGGAAATGCAAAGAGTACATGACATGTTCCATATATCTTCTTTGAAGAAGAACTTCGGAGAACGATGATCGATGATAATGGAACCAAGTAGCATTCAGCTCCAGCCCAACCTGTCCTACGAAGAATGACCCCGTGAAAATTGTCAATCGAAAGGAACATGAATTAAGGAATCGAAAGATATCTCTGGTCAAGGTGCCTTGGAATAATCCGGATTTCCAAGAAGCTAACTGGGAGAGAGAGGATTCGATGAGGACTAAATACCCTCATTTGTATCTTAAAGACTAGTGATCCTATGTCTATTTGAATTGTATTCTTGGATGATTTAGGTTGCGTTTTGGTAGTGAGGTGATCTCAAATATTATATGAATAGTAGTGAAAAAGTAATGATAGAATATTGAATAGTAGTGAACAGTAGTGAAAAGTAATAATAAAATAATTAATAGTACTGGAGTATTCTGAGAATACTCTATTACCCAAACTAGCCCTTCGCAATAATCATCTTGTCAAGTATAAGTGTCTAGGGTTTTCTTCACAGAGAAGCCGAGCCATCAATGATGAAATAGAGATGAAGAACCCTTGTAGGGTTAGGTCACTTTTGGCCACCACTAGGGTTTCATGGAGGTTTTCTTTCTAGCAAGACCCAAGATAGGAATCTTTGCACTTTCGGCCATAGAATTGATGAACACACATAGGTATATTCCTTCCACACACCACACACACCAACGACCATTAGGGTTGCAAGAATCAACTAGCACCGAACCATTATGGGTTTTACCAAGTAAGGGGAGTGTTAAAACATTCGTGCTAGGGTTTTTCCACAAGGCATGAGTCTATGAGACTCAAGGTAAGGGAAGGGTCACGAAGTGGGAAAAGAAACCTTAGAACATGTGTGATGCACCAACCACCGCTTGGGATGGAAATGA
>QEOT01000970.1:189284-216709 GCA_003123785.1 Pterocarya stenoptera | reverse complement strand
AATCGGTAAAGCTTATATGCCTGCTGGGGACATAGTAAGTGGTGAAGAAGTGAATAGATGGCTTAGGATCTTGAATAATAATCATAAACCTCTCCATAGAGGTCCCAAAATCCACGTGAAGTTACAATTTTTTGATGCCACTCGAGAATGTAACTGGTCTCGGGGGATTAGAAGTAATAAATTTCCAGGAGTCCCTTTCACATTCTTTCCACAGAGACATGGTTGTAGAGTTACTCTTTATCAAGATGCTCATATCCCAGACAAATTTATCCCGAAAATCCCTCTTGCTGGGGGTAAGTACTATGAGCCACAACGATGCTGGGAAGATATCTTTGATGCCATTTCCAAAGCAAAGCATTTGATATACATTGCTGGATGGTCTGTATATACTAAGATCAAGTTGGTGAGGGACTTGAGGAGACAAAAGCCTGAAGGAGAGCTGACCTTGGGGGAGCTTCTTAAAAAGAAGGCAAGCGAAGGGGTAAGGGTCTTGATGCTTGTTTGGGATGACAGAACTTCTGTAAAATTGCTAAAGAAGGATGGAGTAATGGCTACACATGATGAAGATACGGAAAGCTATTTCCATAACACTGGAGTACACTGTATTTTATGTCCTCGTAATCCCGACAACAGCGAAAGCATTGTTCAAGACTTGGAGGTTTCCACCATGTTCACTCATCACCAGAAGATTGTGGTGGTCGACAGTGGGATGGCCATTGGAAATTCTGGAAAGAGGAGGATAGTGAGCTTCATTGGTGGCATTGATCTTTGTGATGGGAGATATGACACTCCCTTTCATTCCATTTTCAGGACTCTATATACAGCCCACCGCGATGACTTTCATCAGCCCAACTTTGCTGGTGCCTCAATCAAGAAAGGTGGACCTAGGGAGCCTTGGCATGACATTCACTGCAGGTTAGAAGGACAAATTGCCTGGGATGTTTTATTTANGTCAACTCAAACACAATCTTGAGGACTTAACTAGGTTTGGACAATGTCTGCTTTTGCAGTTGACGATGAATACATAATCATTGGATCTGCCAACATCAATCAAAGGTCAATGGATGGTGGCAGGGATTCAGAGATTGCCATGGGAGCCTATCAACCATTTCACCTAGCCACTAGCCAGCCAGCCAGGGGCCAGATCCACGGCTTCCGAATGGCATTGTGGTACGAGCACTTGGGCATGCTAGAAGACTTCTTCCTCCAACCAGAGAGTGTGGAATGTATCCAAAAAGTGAACCAAATTGCCAGGAAGTACTGGGACTGCTACTCCAGTGAGACACTGGACCATGACCTGCCTGGCCATTTGCTTAGTTATCCCATCAATATTGCTGAAAACGGGGAGGTCACACAGCTTCCGGGTACAGAATTCTTCCCAGACACCAGGGCTAAAGTTCTTGGATCAATGTCTAAGTTCCTTCCTCCAATTCTCACTACCTAATTACCTTGTTCTGATCTGATTCAAGAAATGAGCTCATTCTTTGTTCATGTTAGAGTTCACGGTACCATTGATGATTGCTAGATATTTTTTGAAATCCCTAATAGCATTTTTAGCAGTCTAGTTAACTAATGAACAATGCTACTAGCCGTTAATGTTAACTATACACAAAGTATAAGCTGGCAGGCTAGTTGCTTGAAACTTATAGATAAAAACCAAGATATATATGAACTTTAATGGGCGATCGCCAGGAAGGCAGATTTAAGTCTTGACTATAAAACCACGCATTGTGGTCTTTTCTTTCTCTGCCATGGTGTCTATGTAACTAAATGCACGGATTACTCATGTTCTTGTCTAAATTTGAGGGTTCAACCCATATAACCAGAATCGTTTTACTCTTCAACTTCTCATTGCCGGAGTTAAAGACACATATTTCCACACCAAACAACAAAGCAAAGACCATCAAGAGACCACTTAAATTACATATACCAAGTTCTGATTAAAAGAAAAAACATATCGCAAGTAGCTTAACCTTGAAAGTGATAGTCTTTAGAGGACACTCCAGATGTTTTTAAAAAGCAGCCAGAGTTACATGGTCTGCTCTCTCTGCCTGAGTTGATTTTCAGTAGGAAAGTCTCTAGCTTGGTCTATGACTGAGATTTTTATGGGGTAATTCGGCTTCTAATGCATAATAATTATAGAAAGAATTTACATTTTTTTTAATCCTAAGCTTAACCAAACCACTCTTTAGATTCGAACTATTGGGTGCAAACATATTTTAGGGACGATCAAATCGAAAAAATCTTTGTTTAAATTATTCGAAATGTACTTACGAGAAACTCTTTGTTGATGAGCTATGCATCCCAAATTTGGCTTGATCTAAACCCTTATCCATTTAGATGACGATATTAAATTACTTGGATTCTTTTTCAAGTAGATTCCTCTCTCTCATGCCAATATTCTAATGCTAGGAATCGGGGGCTTAACACAAAAACCACAGTCCTTTCTTTTCTTTTACTTTCTTTTTTATTTTCTTTCTTGGGTAAGTTCGGGCACCTTTCATAATTATAAATTTATTTGATATTATTTTGATTTGATTTTTATAATGTCTAAGATATTTTTCTTATTTTATCTCAATGTAATTTTTCCATAAATAAGAATGTATCCCTTGTATCCCAGTAACAATTCAAAAAGTAAAAATATACCTTTCAAAATCTCTTTCCCTCTTCCTCTCTTCTTCATCTTCTTTTATATTATATTTTATTTTCTATCAAGCAACGAAACACGTACTAGTTTCACTTATCCAAATGTTTGCAGGTTCTCCAAAATTTTCAAGTCTACACGCTACAAAAACCTGAGCAGTTTTATTAGTTTTTTAAGCATCCTGTGACAGAATGAATAAGCATTCTAAAGTTGTAAGAAAATATTACAAATATTATGAAAAAAATATATAAAGCTGAAACTGTCGAAAAAAGAATATAAGAAAATAATTTAATTATAAAGTAATTACACAAAAATAAATCTATAAATTAATATAATTTGATGTGACATGTCAAATTATAAAATAGATATAATGGATTTTATGAAATCATATCAGTTTATAGAGTTATTTTATATAATCTCTCTGTATCTGAAGTAATTTTCAACAATATACAGGATTCTTAAATATATCTTTTGGTGGGCATTTAAGACAAGACCTCACTTGGGTTATCTTGAAAAAGTTGGGACTGTACAAAGCTTTGATAGGGTTTCAAAGTTTCAACACAACACAGCGAAGGAAGTATACTGACAACTACTTTGTTTAAAATCTAATTATCCAACTGATCTTTGCTCGCTTGCACGCTTGCACGATCGGTCATTGAAACATTGATGAAAATGGAATCTTGCTTTGAATATTATCCTAAATAATTGGCCTTAAAGTACTTTTTCTCCTACTAACTTGTCCAATCATATATCTTTTATTATTATTATTATTATTATTATTATTATTATTATTGTTATTATATCTCCTAAGTTCTAACTTGATTCTAAGGAAAATGATATTGTAACCCACAAAGAATCGAAGAAAAAAGTAGAGTCATATCTTCTAAAATATGATGAAAACCCATATGTAATTTTGTTTATAAAGGTGGAATGGAGATATTGTGTTATTGGTTGATTTTTTTTCAATCTAATTATGTTAAGAACACCTTATTCATCTTGGATTTATCATTTTTAGTCATATAAATTAATGTCACGTTGTTTGAGTGATTTATTATATTATATATTTAAATAGAAAACCATATAACATACACCATCCCAACTTGTGGACTCCCGATTTATGTCACCTCATTTGAATATAAGAAGTGTTTCATTTCAAGAATTGCTTTATTATTATAATTTTATTAAATTTTCACATAAAATATAATAAACAGTTCAATTTTATCAAATTTTAAAATAATAATAATATTAAAAAAATAATATTTTATTTAATTTTCATCTCAACTCATTATCTAAATGTCATATTCTTTATACCCATTTTGATTCAATTCAAATTTCCTTTTAGGATAATTGTTTAAACGTACCCCATTTTTATGCTCTTCCTAAATTGGAGTCCAAATAGTCAAATATTTTGTCGGTCAAGCATCGTAAGAATTAAGATGCCAAATACTTTCTTCTGTCCAACTTTTCAGCAAAAGCCTTTTAGTTATCCAATTGCATCAGTCGTATCATTTTTTTTTTTTTTTTGTTGCGTCTCCAAGAAAATCCAAAACACATAAAACTAGGAAGGGAAAAGAAAAAGAAAAGAAAAAACATAAAAAATAAACAAAAACAAACCCAAAAAATAACAAAGAAGGAATGTGGAAAATCATTTTATTTCAAGTCTCTTACATTCACAGAATCATAACTTGTTTACACACGGCAACAATCCCTTCTTTACGATGAGGCTGATCTACAACTTGAATTCATGACTTCAATCTCCTGCAACTTGAGTTGCCAAGCCACCTATAACATCTAATTTGTGTTAGGGAAGATACATGAAGTCCCGTTTGGATAGTAATAAGAGATGGGATGATTTTATATAAAAGTTGAAAATTGAATAAAATATTATTAGAATATTATTTTTTTTAATATTATTATCTTTTTAGAATTTGAAAAAGTTAAATTATTTATTATATTTTGTATGAGAATTTAAAAAAATTGTAATGATGAGATGAAATGAAATGAAATCATTTCTGTATCTAAACGGGACAATCTTTCATAATATTATTTTTTTATTTTAGAACAGTTACAAAGATCGACGTTTATAAATACACTCTAATTTACTTGCTTAGAAACGATCCTTGAAGTGTTTGTAACTCCAAAAATAAGGAGAATATAACACAAACAAACACTCAGAAAAATAAGTCTATTACATAGAAATCCATCAGTAGAATGAGTCCCGTCCCTACGAGTCCTTTTCATCACTCCCAATGAAGATCATCTTCAGACTATTAACTAAGGACTTGTGTTCAAAATTATGCTTGAACAAGTCAAGGACCTCCCGGCCTACATGATAAACAAAGCATCCTTCATCCTAGCACAGCTGCTGAGACACAGCATATTTATTAGAGAGCTACACCCCAAGAAAGCATGGAAGGAGGCATAACAATGGTGGTGATTAATGAATTTCTTGAGCCTCTGTCCACACAGAAGCAGCAACTGATGTCACTTCGTCTTTGACACTGCCGTGCTTTGCACGAGCAAATGTTACCTGACAGACCGCACCTTTCCTTCAAAAGCCCAAACACACACGTGCCTCCTTACCTGCACATTCACCTTTACTTATTATTTAATTTACTCTTCCATTTTTATTATATAATATTAAATAAAGCATAATAGAATAAGACTAAGGATTGACTTACAACATTTTTACATTCACTTTACTACTCTTACTGTATTTACTTTTTTTTTAAAATTTTTTTTAATATATTTTATCATTAAGAAAAAATTTAAAAAATATAGACTTTTATTAATAGTTACTTTCTTAATTATTAAATAAAAAAAATTAAAAATTAAAAAGAATAGTAGAAAAATGATAAGACTGTGATTATTCATAAAAGAGAATAAACCCAAACCAACCCCAAGGTTTTCGTTTCAATCTGTATACTAATAAAATTAATACCATTTGTTTCAAAATATAATATATTTTCACATCTGTCCCTACTCGCCACCACCATGTAAAAAACAGCTATAACAGCCCTCCCCCCATCCCTAGTCCCTCCCTCTGCTTTTTACATCATCACATTCATATTCTTCTTGCATCCATGTCCTCAATGATAAGCCCACAAGGAGTGGTCCTGGCCACGGCCATGGCTGTCTCCGGCACCGTTGTGCTCCTCATGCTTCGTCTCCAAAAGTCTCTCCCAACAACCCAATTCCCTGTCGATCAAGTTCCCCGGTCCTCGCCACCAATTCTACGTCCTTGTATCTTCAGTAGTACTGGTACACAAAAAAAAAAAAAAAATTCCTCTCTGCATTGACTCTCTCGCATACATTCAATTCTTGCTGTCTATGCTAATGGGGGTTCTTTTTTTTTTTGTTTTTTTGTTCTTCTTTTGTGTTTGTTGGGTGTATAGAGGGAAAGAAGAGAGAGAAGAAGAAGAAGAAGAAGAGAGTGCAATTTGCAGAAGATGTGGTGGATCCAATTGGGGATGGGAAGGAGTATAGGAGGCAGCATGATGCAATTAACAATTGTTCTTCTTATTCTTCTTCTTCATCAGCAACACCAACAAAGTTAGGAAAGAGCAGCAGAGGTGAAACCAGAGGAATGCCAGCCAATAGGGTGGCTCTCTACAATGGAATTCTCAGGGATCGTGGGGTTCAGCGATTGGCCTACTCTTATTGAATGACCTTCTGTATAAAATTCCTGTTTTTTGTCTGTAAATGTAGTCTTTTTCACTCTCTCTCTCTCTCTCTCTCTCTCTCTCTCTCTGAGGATATGTCACAAATATTAGGAAGGAAGCCTGCGGTTCCCGTTCTCATAAACTGATTGGGTATAGGGATTGGATCCTCTTGGAACCTGGAAGTGGATTTTGTTAATAATCCAAAGAGTAATTTCTTGGGTTTTGTTCATAGTTGGCATCTAAAGAACTTTTGTTTTTTTTTTGTTTTCTTTTTTTTTTGGTGGAGACAGGAGAGCTCACTCTCGGCCTTTTTCTAGTTTTCTTCTCTGTTAGACTGTTTCACTTCCACAGAAGAACTCAAAACAAATCACATGTAATTTCTTTTCTTTTCTTTTTCTTTTTCTTTTTCTTTGTCTGACACGTAAAATGCAGAGACTACTAAAATAGCAAATATTGATTGTAATTTTTTCTTGGTCTGACATGCAGTAGTTTCTATTTCACAGCATTTGTTTCTTTTCTATTTATTGCTAGGCGAAGGTACCTCTGTTCAAAAGTTATGGTACTTTTTTTTTTTTCCTAAGCAGTTATGATATTTGATTAGATCTATTTAAGCCCATAAAACATGATAAGGTAAGGAGCCTATTGATTGGTGGTTTGGGGTACAAACACAAAGAAAAAAAGAGAAAAAAAGAACCACTGGGTTTGTACAGTTAGGATAAAGAGAGAGCATCATGTTTTGTAGCCTGAAAACATCAGGAAATTACTAAATGTTGCACCCTTTTCTTTCCACCCAAAAAGGGTTCCTTTAGACCACTTTCCGGACCAGTGGGTATTCATAAGAGGGGATGTGAAAACCACCCCATAAACCTTTTTTTTTTTTTTTTGGTCTATATGCATAATGCTCAGGATATTCCTTGAAATGGTTCAACCAAATATACATACGGACACATATGTATAGACAATTATTTTGTGATGCATCTTTTCATCAAGAAAACTTTTATATTCTAGGAGCCACCAATTGTAAGTAATCTGAGTAGGGGGCAAGCTACTAGGGGTGCGGGGCCCTACTCAAGATAGGGCCCTCCAATCCCCCTCTTCTCTTGTGTCCCATCCAAATTGTTTATAATCTTTAGTCCTAATTTGATGTGATTTTTTGGGATGTTTTGATACCATGTCTAAAAATATAAAATAATGATGCGAAGAGAAGTTGCCCGTGTCTAGTTTAAAATTACCCGTTATAAATTTGAGAAATTTCTTTTAATGTCATGAATATATAAACTGAGTTCAACTTAGAAAAAGTTTTATTACTATGTTTTGGAATACTTCCAAACATCGCCGTTTGAATTATCTTACGGAATTAGATAAGAGTTAGAAGTATTAAACATTTTTTAAAATGTCAAATGAATGCATCTAAAAACCTATATATTAAAAGAGTGATCGTAGTGTACCGTTCAGCTTTGACAGCAGGGCATGCCCACTAGTATAAATTCTCTATATTCTTTTTTTATTCTTTTTCTTTTCAAAAATTTTAAAAATCTTTAAATATTAAAAAAAAACCCCAATATACTAAAAGTTAATTCCTTAATCATTAAGTAAAAAATAAATCAATACATGAGCTGTCAAAATGAGGGGACAAAATTGGGCGGCATATTAGCATTTTCCATATTAAAAAAAGTTTTGGTACATAAAATTACTTTTACGTATTTTTTGTACACTTTACTGATGTGATTAGTCAGAACAATTATTTTATATTAAAAACAAGTGACGCAACCAATCACATTAGTAGAGTATACAAGAAATATATAAAAATGACTGCACAGAAAAATTTTGATATATGTTTATAAGTTCTATTTAAATATATATGTATGTATGTATGTATAATATATTAATGAAAACGAAAGCACCCATGTGCTGTAGAGGCATTTGTTTACAACCTCTCTTCTCGGCAACTTCCACACAAAGAGGAAGAGAATTTTAGGTTGTCATGTGGACCCATGAACAGTCTCTACTCCTTTTGATATATAGACCTTATCACATGCCCATGCCTTTGTAAATGCATACCAAGCATCATGTCCGAACATAGCTCTTGGCTTTAGATGCTTCTCCTTTCTCATCCCAAACCCAAAGCTCCTTTCAACCACCCAACAAAAATAAATAAAGATGTCTTCCCATTGACCTAACACCACCTTGTAATAACTCCCAAGACTATGAAAATTTGACATTATTGATCTGCTTTTTTTACTTATTTATTTCTCGTTCTATATTGTGACTACCGACAAAGCCTTCTCCATTTCAAATGAAACTGATAATATTCATTTGATGTAAAATATATGATATTTTAGTCATTTCACATGTTCACGTGATATGAAATTATCAAGATATTCCTTATTTTATACTAATAACTGGGATTATTTGGATATAAGAAGTATCTCAATTTATTATATCTTATTTTATCTAATTATTATAATTTTTTTAAATTTTTATATAAAATATAATAAATAATTTAATTTTTTTAAATTTTAAAATAAAAATAATACTAAAACAATAATATTCTAATAATATTTTATTCAACTTTTAATTTTTATTTTATTTACGTTGTTATCCAAACCTCTCTAAACTAACACTATCCATTTTCAGTCGTGCAGGACAGTCTGACAAAATTGACCTCATTTTTTGTTTTGGCATAAATGCAAACCTAATCAAGTGCCAACCAGATCGAGGTTTTAAGTCCTGAATTCATGAGTGTTATGTCTATCTATTCTTATTATTGAAATAGACGACTCTGTAGGCTTTTCATCAAACTTAGGAGTGCGTGTTTAAGCCAAAATGATCGTTTGTTTTATCAAACCAAACAAAAAAGTAATGTTTTTTGTTGTCTTGTTTTCTTTTTCTTTCACCACAAATATAAAATAGCCAGGCATCTAAATCGTACACTTTTGAGGGAGGGAACACATGGCAAGCATGTGTTGGAGACAAGTTTAAGCAACCAAAACCTCTAGAAAACAGAATGGGCAACTGAAAATTCTGGTGGGCTGCATTGATGTTCGGAACCGAATCATTATCTCAACTTGTTTTGTCATTTTCTTGGGTATTTTCTGAGTTTAGAGGCATCACTGATCTGTTGTTTGTGGGGGCTGCCTCTCCTTGTGCGCCCCATATTTCCTTTCTTTCTTATTAAGTTTTTTCCCCCCCTAAAAAAATACTTTTCTCTGTCCCTCGTGTCTTTAGCAACTGCATGTTCTAAATTTTCAGAAGGTTGGGAATGATTGGACCAATAGAAAAATAGAAAGCTATATAAAAAAAAAAAGATGTCGAGGAGATAAAACTGCTTATCCTCTGATCCTGTCACCCTCTCATCCCAATATATATTTGGGTAGAGATTGGATTAGGCAGGCCATTTGCAAACATTTCTAGATTGGATAATGGAATGAACCATAACACTTTTCTATGAAGTGGAGGGCAGAGCAGAGCAGAGCTGAAGTGAGATTATGGTAAGAGAGAGAGAGAGAGAGAGAGGAATCTATCAAAACTTATTTAATTTCGTTTGTTTTCACAGATGAGATGAGATAAGTTGAGTTGTAAATTAAAAATTAAATAAAATATTATTAGAATATATTTTTTTAATATTATTTTTATTTTAAAATTTAAAAGAATTAAATTATTTATTTTCTTTTATGTGGAAAGTTAAGAAAGTTGTAACGATTACCCGAAATGAAATAAGATAAAATGAGAATAATTGTAAAAACAAATGAGATGACATATTTACAAGATTTGGTGTCGATGATAATCTTTTATTTTTTAGGTAATTATTAAGAGATAAATAAATAATAGCAAATATTATTTTAATATTTGATGACATATCAAAAGAAAATCATATTTCAGTATGTATGATTATGGCATATTTACAAGATTTGGTGTTGATCTTGCCCTCACGGAAGTGACTTGCATGTACGCGTCCCATTGGCTAGGTTTATTTCAATCAAAGGCCGGTACACTCAATCCTATTCCTAGATGTGAAAATGCAGAATGGTCCCATACCTATATGATATGGGTAAAGAAATTGCAGAAAAGTTTCCATCAAAGAAAAAAAAAAAATTGCAGAAAAGTCAAAGACAGAGAATTTTGGGGCCAGACTGATTTGTTCTAAAGTGAAGCCAAAACAAGAATGTGTCGTGTAAAATGAGTTTAATATTAACGTCGTGAAGATATTGGTCACCGTGAAGCAATGGAACACTTTTGCAATGATATGGGTCCGAATAGAATGTAAGAAAGTCATGTTGAAAAAGACTCATTTTTTGGGGATTTTTTTTTTTTTTTCAAACAAATGGTCTTTATTATATAAATATATTTAAGATAGGAAAGGTGTCACGTTTGATTGCAAGATTCAGTTGAGATCAACTCGGTCTAGTTTAATTTTAAATTGAGTCTAACATCTAAATATTAACTTTCAAATTACTAAATTCATCTTAACTCAAAACCTACTTACACGTGGGACCCATAATCTTTTGCAACTCAAAACATTTTTATACGTGAGATCTACACATCTTTCAATTTTTCATAAATAGTACTAAACTCATTTTAACATCTAAACACATCTAGACTGGGCCTCATATAACTCACTCCACCTACTCAATTTACTACTATTCATAAAGAGCTCAGCTCAACATCAAAATGCGGATTAAAAGAAGATGGCTGGATACGTAATACTCCCATGTCATAGTATGCCATATCAATTTGAATTGATATTACCTAAGTAATTTATATTATATGATATATTGTTATAAAATGAGAGTACTACATCATCTATATTTTGGGAGTACATAATAAATTTTCGAAAATCAATGAAATACAACATACGTGGGTACAAGGTGGTAAATTAGACGTGGAAAATGTAATGGAATTATAGAATGGCCTGCTGTGTAGGATGAAGGTTGCATATTGGTAAATTGGGTTATTTTAATCAGATGAAAGAGTGAAGATGAAAATAGGACAAGAAAAAGATATGAGTGGAGGAAGGGATGGATTTTTATTTTATTTTATGGAAACATACTCATTTTATTAATGAACCGAAGTTATAAATGTGATTTATCAATACATGAAAAATTCAGACTATAAGTTAACTATGCATCAACTCTGGGGCTTCCCTACACACAAATTGCTTCGTGGCAGACATTGTCTTAACTTCTAAATAAACTCTCTCCTAAATAGAGAAAATACTCTGTAAACACAGAACTAAAGGGCCCCTCAGTTTTTCCTGGGAGGATGAGTACGAGACATTGCTATAGACATCAAGTCCAATAGTCTATTTCTATTTTATTACTAACTAAAAACAAAACTACACATAAATACAAAAATAACTACAAAACCCCAAGCACTGGTGCAACCCTGGACGTCACGCCCATTAGAAGCATCGACATCTCGAATCTGGACTGGACGAGCACCCAGCTTGCGCACGGACCACAAAGCTCGGCCGTACGACCACCGGCGTAGCATCGCCTACCACTCTCGAACAACTCTTGCCTCGAATTACGTTCAATCCAAAGGCCCAACACCACACTCAGGTTAACAATACACAACAAAATAGAAAAATAAAACTACAGAACACTAAAAAATACATAACAGAAAAATAAACAAGAAAGAAAACATATCAAAAAATAGATGAACAGTGCTCAAAGATTCGGCATTGGCACGTGCAAGGCATTGTTCTCTCGGGGAGGAAAAGACGGTCAAGCTTGGAAGCCCCGGAGTTAGGGAGTCCAGAGAAGCCGAGCGTTGTGTCGGTAGAGGGCTCCTCGGTGGCGCATGATGACCGCGCGCCGACGGGGTCTGGAAATTTCATCCCGCGCGTGCAGGCTACTCGCCACTCCGATGGACGCCGGATTTGGAGATCTTGAAGATCGGCGGCTGGGCATCCTTCCAATTAGGTGCGTGTAGAAAGGCGGCGGCTGTAAAGACCCAAACGGCGATCCTCCCTTTATTGAACCTAAAAACACACAAAAAAAAAAAAACACTATAACGAGAGGAGAAAAGACAAAAGAGAAGGGAGGGGGGAGGAGCCTCCGTTCGTTAGTCTTGGTCGAAAGAGATTAGAGAGAGGCGAGAGGTTTTTCTAGAGAGAGAGAGAGAGAGAGGGGACCGTTGGTCACTCCCAGGAAGAGATGGATTGCACATAGAGAGAGCCTTCTTACAAGTTTGGAAACATAAAATCTATCTAGAGCTTGTGCGGATGCAAGCTAGAGCTTCTTGGTGCCAACGCTCCACAAATTTGACAAGATTTATCTTTTTTTCCTATTCCTTTAATCTGAACTTTGCTGAAAGGCCACCAAAAAGTTCCCTCAGATTTTGGCTGCCTCCTGAATTTTTCTTACATTTTTCCTAGTTGCTATTTGAACTGTTCATTCAAATAGCCAAAGTTGCTGATTTATAGTCAAAGTTGATCCATGAGCGCTATAGAGAGGAGCTTTGGTGACCAGTACCTAACATGATTGACAACAACAACAAAAAAGAATGCACGTTAACGTGATTGGCAAGGTACATGGGATTGCATTGTTGTACATCTTTGGGGGAAAGAGTTACTTTTGATCTACTTTACACGCTAAGAAGGAAACTTCCTGGCTTTTTCTTAAAATAGTTTGTTTCCTCAATCTCGGGTGCTTCAATGTGTGAAATAAAGGTTACCCATATAATTAAAAATTAAATATGACTATAGATGTTATTAATTTTAATATAATAAGATAAGAATATCACATCGAGAGTAGCTAAAGCTAATAATTTTTTATGATTGAGATGAAACCATCTCATTTCATTTTATCTAATTTCAACTAATAATCTCATTACTATTTACAAACCATCTCATCTCACCATCCAAATAAACCCTAAAGCTGCTTGAAAATCTTGCTTTATTAGAAAGCTCTAGGAATGCTGAAGTAGGACTCAACCAAATTAGAACTTGGTCCAATGGCTTCTTCTTTCCTTGGCAAATGCCTTGGAAGGAAACTTTGTCATTTAGAGCTCTTTTCTTAATAAGTGAGACATGATAACACTTAGAAAAATTCAAAAAATTTTAGTCATAAAAAATAATTAATTAACAACAACATTTATGTTTTTTTTAGCTAAAAAAAACATAGGATTGGTCGACAAGTTAATACTAATTTCTATCTGGATATGATTATAGTAACATCTTGATCTTGTTGGCTATGATATCTGTTAATAAAAGCACATGGACCCACAGCTCCTTTTTTAAGACTAATGAAGGGATACTTGTCCCAAATCTATAAGAAAAAGAAAATAATGGTAGCAAGCTAGTCATGAGCATAGGCCAAAACCCCATACAAATTCTTAAGCAATTAGACTATATATAAAACTAAATTTGGCAATCTTCTCCTTGGCTCAGTCAAGAAATATGCACCTAAACCCTCTTCTTCATGTATTCTTAGATTTAATTCACTGCAATTAATACTTTGATTAAAAACAAGCTCAAGAGCATAGGCAATTAATGAATGGAAAATGCTAGTCCCACCGAGAATGGGTACCGATTGTACTTTTTTTTAAAATATATTTTTTTTATAACTCTATGAATTTTTTAAAGAGTAATGTTATATACAATCGTGGAATGCGCAAGCGTCATACAGTCGCTTTAAAAAAGAGTAGAATTTACTATTGAAAAATTAAATTTTTTTTTTCATGTAGGTCACGTATTTATTCATTTTTTTCAAAGTGATTACGCGGCGATTACACACTTACGACTGCAATTATCATTTCTTATTCTCGATAGATGTAATATTTCCCTTAATGAATATGCATGGGTTTAGTTTTTTTTTTTTTTTTTTTTTTTTTCATGAAAGTTCAAATATTTCATGATTTCATATAGACCGAAAGGGAGTGCATTTTTCCATGATAAAATAGTTGATGTCGGACTGACTGTTAGGGTAGTAGACACTAGTCAAGCAACACAACCAATGGGGTGGAAAGTTGGTGACTTTGTATGGAAAAAAAAGGACCCAAAATGGTTCCCAAAGAAAGAATGCTTGATTTTTACAGTACTAGTGGTGGTGGAGTATGATGACATTTCCTCCATTTCACAATGAAGTACCAATCAACCTCTCTCTGTAAAAGGAGCATTACGTGTGCAGAATCTCTTATGAGATGCTTCCTGAATCCATTTTCTCAGTGATCTCAGCAACCCAAAGTGTAACATTTCTTAATGTAAAAGAAAGAGAAGATTGTTTTCCTAAACTTGGGTCTCTCTAACTAGTGGCCCCCCTTTGCTTTTTCTTTTTTCTTTTTTCTTTTTTTTTTACCACAAAGATCCAATGCTTTTGCTTCATTATTGCCTTCCCATTAGACATATAATACAAGGTGGTTTCCAAGGATTTTTCAACATCTTACCTCATCCTTGTTTGTTTGGCATGCATGACCATGTTTATTTCAATAGGCCAGGCCCATTATTCTCGTTAATCATCTTTGCTTATTAACTTCTAGAAGATAAGGTTTAACTTTGGTGATGCTAATCTTGGGTTTATTAACCTTATTAGTGGGAATGATGACAGATGATGTGCCTGTCGTGTTTGGGTTGGAACATCCCTTAAACAAACAACAACTTAACAATACGTAATTGTTTCTAATTCGCCAACAGATTATCTTTTTCTTTTTCTTTTTCTTTTTTTAGTTTTATATGTCGTTTTCATACCAACTGCCCTTGCCTCACTAGCACGTAATCCATAGTCAAATGGTCTCTCTATAAAATTAACAACAATCCACCCATTGGTTATTCTTATTAGTCTTGAAAAAGTAATGCCTATATATAAATTGAGACCCTCTTTTATTCTCGAATTAGATAATTCATTTCAAAGAGAGAAATTCGTATCATATGGGTCCGGAAAAAAATTTAAGATTGTTTGTTTGAGATTTTTTAGGTAGTGTAGACCCATATGAGCATTTGATATTGCGTGACGTGTCTATCTATTTTTGAATTGGACAATTTAATTATTGACAGTAAGGCTGCGTTTGAATTTTGAGCTGAGTTGAGTTCTTTATAAATAGTAATGAGTTTAGATGGTGTAGTAAGTTTTGTGCGGTCTACTTAAGATGAGTTTAGATGTGTTTAGATGTTAAAATAAGTTTAGATATATTTATAAAAATTTGAAAAATGATGGGGGTTCCTCGTGTAAAAAAGTGTTGAATTGAAAAAGATTGTGAGTCTCTCGTGTAAAAAAGTTTTGAGTTGATATGAGTTTAGTAATTTAAAAGTTGGGTGTTTGGATATTAAACTCAGCTTAAAATTAGACTAATTTGAATTGATCTCAGTAGAGTCCAACAACCAAACTGGGCCTTAAGGGAAGATCTCTATTGTGTATATGATGACCATGGCCCATAGAGTGTGTTGATTCGACTCGATTGACTAAATTCTCGTATGGGCCTCGGCAACAAACTACTTAAGATATTTGGGCTTTAGGCATGAATGCTTGAACGTTACCCGTCTTATTATTTGAAGTTTGAACCTCGGATCATGGTTGTGCTGGGCTGGAACCAGCCCAAAATACTGTTTCACAGCCCAGTGAGCCCACATACATGTACTACTTTCCATAAACACACTTCGAAGAGAAAGAAAGTCCGGAAAGACATTTTCTTCCGAGCCGAACGTTCGCTTTCGCCAAAACAACAGGTACTTCCCCTCCATTTGTCTAATGTCACGCTAGGGTTTTGTTGCACCTTTTATGAATTTTTGGGTTTCTCTGTTTACGAAATAACTCTTTAATGGTTTCTCTGTCTTATAACTCGGAACTTAGTCTAATCAGCTGTACGAGTAATTTATATGTTAGTTCTTTGTCAAAGTGTAGATTTGAAGGTGACTGTTTGACTTCAGAATTTAGAATCGAATTGTGGGATTGGGGAAAGATGCTCTTTTGGGGCTCCGTTTCTCTCGACGGAAGATTTTTCAACTTTGTGACTTATGTTTGTTACTGGTTTTAACCTCTGAATCTATCTTATTGGGACCCTTGAACTCATGGAAAGTAGAAACTATCTAATACCGTACGTTTTAAGAACTAAACTAAAAGAAGGTTAGAAATTTTATGCTTAACGACCAAGTACATTCCTGTCATTTTTGAGTAATTGTTTATAATTTTCATAGATTATCATCAAGGTGATTATTCTTTATTTACTATTCTATGCAGTGTTATAGGCTTTGGAGGGCCTAAAATGTTTGGCCATTTCACTAGTAGAGAAGTTTTGTCCTGAAGTTTTTCCTATACGTAATATATATGTATATGTTTAGATATAGACATCTTTATGACTCAATACAATTGCAAACATCCCACAACATATTCCAAGATCCGTAGTATACACACCCCCTGGACTTGTGCTCTGGTTGTTGGTGCATATGCATATCATGCATGATACCTTGGATTTATGAATGCGATTATTCAGGATTGTTATGGTGCTCCCTTTCTTCCGTGTGGCTCAGGAAGAGCTTTTGTTGATTGATGATTTTTAAAGTTGGCTGGTTGCTTTGCCAGATATAGTGGAAATGACCCCTATCCTGTAACTCTATTAAATCACCATATTTTTTGTTTCACACTTTGTAATTTGTCATTGTATTTGATGGCATCTTAATTTTGTTCTTCTGTAGCAATGAAGGTACGGTCGGCAGTTAAGAAGATGTGTGAGTTTTGTAAGACAGTTAAACGTCGTGGTCGTGTTTATGTATTATGCACAGCTAATCCTAAACATAAGCAACGACAAGGCATGTCAACATTTTCATACGAAGGCCAGCCTCCTCCTACGTATGCGTTTTTTCTTTTGTTTCTGGCCCTTTTTCTTTTTCTTTTGATGTACAAATGCATGTGTAATGGCAAACTGATAAGTTCATAATTTAAATTTGTCGAAGTCTTGAGCATATTTCGAGGAAATAAATGATAGAACTTTCTTGAGGGACCACCTACTTTGCTTGATGGAAATGAAGCCGCTACGTGTTTGAATTGTTTATATAGTGAACTACTGCACAAACTCATATAATGCACACCCAGGATACCGAATTTTTTCTTGGAACAGCAATGGAATAGCTAGTAATATACTTGTTTGTTTCAATTTTTTCAGGCCTTTGGATACGAGCACCAAACTGGATAACTTTACCGGTCACAACTTCAGGGCTGGTCTGGCTTCTCTCATACCAAAAAAGCCGGACTCTTCAATAATGTATGGATGGAGGGTAGGCCTCGCATCCATCCTGTCCAAAAAGGCCAATTAGCATCCGTTCTATTTGGACGGGTGAGAATGAAATGGGGCGGGGACAAAGTTTGATGAGGAACAAATGTTACTGATTTTTGCCTTGTGTAATTTTATTTCTGTGCTGCTATGCGTATTTTGTCAACTCTTGACTTTATTTTTTATGTTCTGTTCAATCTGATGCTATATTCTAAAGCTTAGTTGAAAGGGATGGTTAAAAAATGAAGGAAAGAAAGAAAGAAAAGAGTAGGAATTGGAGTAAACAAGGTTGCCTGAGATTGCAGATGTCAAATGTTCTCCAAATCTTGGGCAGATCTTTATGAAAGCAACTGAAAAGTTGGGAAAAGTTTTTTTTTTTTTTTTTTTTCGGAGATAGAAAAGCTTCTCCTTGAAGCATAATTCAGTACTGGTCCTTGTTACTTAAAATATATTGAAGGCATGGCTTAGAGTTGGAATACCATGATCATGGAGAAGAAATACTAGTGGAGATGGGATTTTTTTGTTGCACTTTCTTAGGAGATAGTAAGAGGAGGTGGTTTTGCAAGTCAAGAAATACATCTTTTTTCAGAGCCAGGGTTTGTTTTGAAATAGATTTCATTTAAAAATTCTCATCTTATCTCATTCTCAAGTATAATTCAAATACAAAAATTTTGACATTAATTATTATAATTTTTTCAAACTTTCAAACAAAAAATAAAAAACAATTCAACTTTTTCAAATCTTCAAACAAAAATAATAATATAAAATTATATTCTAACAATATTTAAATTTTATAATATTTTTTATGTAACTTTTTCTCTCTCATTTTCTAAAATTTCATAAATTCAAACTATCTCACTATTATTCACAACTTATGTTACTCTTATTCACAAAATTTTCATTTCATCTTAGGTTTGGATGTTGAGATAAGATGAGAAGTTTTGAAAATTTTATAAATAGTATTAAGATGAAAGTTTAAAATATTATTTTTTAATATTATTATTGTTTTGAGATTTGAAAAAGTTGAATTATTTATTATATTTTATATGAAAATTTGAAAAAGATGTAATGATCAGATGAGATGAGATAGAGATGAGATTTCTCATCTTTGTCCCCAAACATAACAGTGCCTGTCCTAATTCTGCATATTTGTACTTCTTATGACGTTTCTGTCTCTGCTACAATGCCAAGTTTGTTCTATATCGATAGATAACCGGGTTGGTAAGGTAATTGATCGAATTTAAACACTCTTATTATAAAATATATTTATCATTTTTTTTATTATTAACTTCTCAATGTCTATTAACGTGGCATTAAATAATAGGTCTACAAATAAAATGTAATAAATAATATCATATCATTTAATATTACATCATGAAATGATGAGAATATGATAAAAAAATGATGATGAGTAGTATTATTATTCATCATTTGAATAGTATCCTCAAAAGACCCCAACATAGTTTTTTGCAGCTATTTAATACAATTATAAATGTTTCTTTTATAACTATAATAAAGATAGACGAGAGATGCTATTAATCGTCTCATATTATACACTTTACATATTTAATTTTTATTTTATTTTATTTTATTCTTAATAAATTAATTAAGTTGTTAAATAGCTTAGTAGAATTATTCAATAGATTATACCGAGCAAAACTATCAACGGATATAAAAACTGTGGTATCAGTTAGTATTTTTGTCAATATAACAAGTTTTCCGAAATATATACCTTCCAATATTTAATATTAATAATGTACATATATTAAGATACCAACTATATGGCCCAGCAAGATTTATGAGATCTTTGAAACATGTGTTTAGCTTATCTGGTGATGTGACTCAAGGAAAAGCTTTATCCATTTACTAAGAATAATTTCTCTCTTATTAAATAAATAAATATTGACTGCAAAAATAACGTATGATTCATGTGACAAGATTTAATTATCTAATTTAAATTTAATTATTAAATTCTTTATGCATTATCCTTTGTCAATAAAATAAAATTACAAATTTAAAATAAAGCGACTGCAGTGCACTGTTCTTGTTAGTTGTTACTGTTATTCACTCTATTCAAAGTCGGCAGCCAAGTCAGAAGAACAAATGGCAGAGACGGCTGCAACGTTGAAAAGCCCATCAAATTTGGAATTCAAATAACACCCAATTGGTTCTGATAAATCCCTAAGTCCTAGAGAATTCAGCTTTCTGATTTTGCAGTCTCTCTCTCTCTCTCTCTCTCTCTTTTTAACACTACGGCATTTCAGAACCCTAGAATTCGCTCAGGATTTGCCGCCCGGTGGTGGTTTTCTCGGAATCCATGTGTCGTTGTTAAGGTCTGTTTTGGGTTTTTGGCGATTATGGTAAAGCAAAAAAGCTCGATCGCTGGTTGGATCCGTCACTTCCTTGCTTGCACAGGGTAAGTCCTCGGTTCCAGACCCTGATTCTGGATAATCAGTTTTATTCAAATTTGATTTTGGTTTTGTCGAGTACTTTTCTTGCTTTTGTGGAGTGAATTGATTGCTCCGAATTTTTGTGTCCAAAAAGTAAGGAAAGTACTTCAGTTAGGGATGTTTCTGCTATTAATGTTTGTTTTGGCTTTCACCTTTTTTTTTTATTTGCTCCTTTTAGGAATGTCCGTTGACTTGATTGTTCAACTGTTACGTTTATTTTATTTTGTTTCTGTCACCACGTTGTTGTAAGTTTCAAACATTGTTGCCATTAATAGCAATCCGATCTCTTTTTCCTTTTGTTCCTTGGAGAGTATTTAAAATTTACGTCAGCAAGGGAATATAAAGTTTTACATCAGTGCATATATGTAGGGAGTTCATTGCCTCCTCATACCTTTTAAGCTTGTAGACGGTTGGAGATTAAGAAATATCTCATCTATAAAATTTTCAGACTTCAAGGTCTATATTTATAAAGATACAAAGAAACATATGAGCATATAGATTGGATTATATGTGATATTCTAGTATGTGAAAGTTGGTGTGCATGGTGCATGTGAATTGTCAATATGTCAACTCAATTGATAGCAGCTTTGGTAATAGAGATGGTTTATGTGTTATTCTTGGAAAATTGCTATTCCTGTATTAACCAACCATAAATCCATGAACTAGTAACAATGGGTTGAAAAGAATGGAGCTATTAACTAATACACAAATGGGGACATACGATTCTGGTGGGCTGGGAACACAGAAGGAGAGAAATGCAGCTATTTCCAATGCAGAGAAACAATTCGTAAGTCACAATCTTAGCATTCAAGATCTACATGGTAACCTCCTGTCCTATGTCATTGAAAATGAGAAGAGACATTAATATTGCAGACATATGTTGCGTGTGTTGGTTAACAGTACTCTGATATGTCTTCTTTCATTAAGCTTTCCAAATCTGTACCTTTCCACCTGTTGCTGAACCGGCTTGACCCTATCAACTTCACCATCTTACTAGTTGTCCATCTGCTCTCATGTTTCAGTTACTCCCTTTGTGCTTTCTTTCTGTGCCTAAGGCTTCGTTATGTGAAATGGAAATGAAATGAACAAGTCAAGGCTGCACCAGGACATCAGCCTTGACATGGAAATAAATTAAGGCTGTTGTGTGAATTTATCATCCTGAACAAAACTGATTGACAAGAATCTACTTATAGTGACCATAGTTGAAGCCAAATTGCATTCAATTTTTATAGGGTATCAAACAGCTTCTATAAATTATGTCAACGTTAGTGCCCAGACTCTCTAGAAGAAAAGTTTCTAGCTATTCTTTTGAGTCTCAAACTATTGGTATTCGTATCAGGGAAAGATGATGAGAAACTGCCCAAGGACCGTGAGCTTTTTGTCTGGTGTCCTTGATAATGTGTATTGAGCTTGATGGCCCTTTTGTGACACTGTTGGCACTGCATCTAGCTTCACAACTGTTGAACATGAATTATTTCTCCTAATTGGGAGAAGGAAAGTGAAATAAAATGTTGATGACTACTGCTTATACTGCTTCAAGTGCTGACATGTATTGATCTGGCCTTAATGCTCTGCTATATTGGTTGCTGTTATTTATTGTACATGTGGTTTAACTTGGTTTGTAACAGAACAGTGGTTGCTTTGGATGCTGCTCTAAACCCACACCAATTATTGCTGTTGATGAGCCATCAAAGGGACTGAAAATTCAAGGGCGCATGGTGAGAAAACCTAGTATATCAGATGATTTTTGGAGTACCAGCACATATGATCCAGACAACAGCACCATTCAGTCTCAGAGAAGCATCTCATCTATCAGCACATCAAACCAGACCCTCAATTCTGGCAGTGGGATTGGTAGCACAAGCTGCAATTCTCACTTTGTAAATCATGGCAAGTTCTCTTATGTTATTCTTTATCTCCCGCTTACGTGCTGAGAAAAATATGGTTGTTTTTATATGCTGCGATCTGGAGAATTTTGTTACCTCCTTGTGGTGAGTTGCATTCATGATTATTGGTTTTGTGTAATTCTGGTTTGTGAGACAGAGTCACGTAACATGTACATTTGTTGATTGTAGGCCTTTTGCTCTGGAATCAAACTAGGCTTCAATGGACTGGAAGTAGCAGGTCCAGGGATCAAACTCAACAAAGTCGGGAACCCCGATTAAGGTGTCTTACGTGTGCCTTTTATGATGAATTCATTGGTTAAAATCCTGCAGTAGCCATCCAGAAAGTTAATCGATAAGCATTGCTGTTTCCCATCTACTAAAAGCAAAGCCATCACCTTTTAAATGACTTAAGCGGTGATTTTTTTTTTTTTTATGGCTTTTAATGACAGATTCCCACTTGGTTTTCAAACTTTTTGAAATGGAACTTATAGGTGATCAATGTAAGTGTTATTTTGATTAATTAAGAAGGGAGAAATTATGTGGAGAGTTAATTGTAAACACATATATCTGGCAGAAAATGATTATTAAATGATGACTTTGTTTGCTCCCCACTCTATGGGCTAGAACCACTATTATTAATGCTCGTTTGACTTGCCAAGAAAAAAATGTCTGTTTGACTTGTGTTTTTGCAGTTGGAACGTGACCTATGAAAGTTGTCTAGGGACCCAACAGCCTTTTCCCCAGCCCATTCCTCTATCTGTAAGTGGGCTCTGTAATTTGGTAATCTTTCATCTGTTGGAATACTTTTCTAATTCATTTTGCTGTTTGTGTTTATAAACTTTTATTGACAGGAAATGATAGAGTTTCTGGTAGATGTTTGGGAGCAGGAGAGGCTGTATGATTGAGGAAGTGTATTCATATGAAGATCCCACTCTGAAACTCCAAGAGTCTTTCGTGTATAGTTGGGACAAATGAGGAACAGAAAGATCGAACAAATTTTTCCATCTCAATTGTAATGCTACGTGCTAATGACTATATTATCTTCTTTTTCTTAATCTTTATCGGTCTTCCCCTTTCTCCTGCATGTGCCCTATTGGACATGCCCCCCTACTATATTCAAACTGAATACAGATGTAAATGTGTAGATATAATGAAACTTGATGCTTTCTTTTCTTTTCGTTTTTCTTCTCCATGAGCTGTTATGATCTTTCTGCATATAAATATATATATGCATATAAATATATTATTTCGAGCTTGGTGTTTGGAAGAAATACAAGAGTGCGGACATCCACACTCTTCATGTATCGTGTATGCAATTTTTTTTTTTTTTATTATTTTATTTGGGTGTATTTCTTTACCTATTTTCTTCCAGTCAAAACTACATAGAGATACTCCACAGAATTTAATGGCTGTGCATGCACCCTCATCAGAAAGAACATTGCACATTGCAAGGGAGATATTATTTTGACCTCGCAATACCAAGGACGGAGCAAAAGCTTATTTGGTCTTTGTCAGTATTCTATAGGGTTGGTTTATGATTCATGTACAAGGACTTTGTTACATATGATCCATCTATGTTAGGTTGGTTTCAATTTTCTGCAAAATATTAGTTTATTTAGTTGTGGTGGTTGAAACTTTGATGTACTCGTCTTTTGTATGCTTTTCCAAATGCTTATGGAGAGCAATCAGCCAGAGCATGAAATTCCTGCCATCGAACCACGTCATGTACGTTTAATACTCCAATGGCCAATGGGTATCTAGCGAGGATTTTGGGCATTCAAAACGACATTTAGGTGCCCCAACTCCCAAGCTTCTGACTCAATTGAAATTGTTTAATATTCACTAGAGAGAGAGAGAGAGAGAGAGAGAGAGAGAGAGAGAGAGATGAATGTTGAACTTGAAAAGCTTGAACATTGAGGTCCCTCTAATAATGGTTATTCCTGATTCAATGAAACATTTAGGTGGTTGGTTGTTGCCAAATTTCCAAAATAATAAAATGATGTCTCTTTTCAAGCAAAATGTTGGTATTTGTCCCGCATGTGTCAGCTCAAGCTGCTGGGTGTTGAAGATTTGAATGCAAAGAATATTCAATATTGTTCACCAAATGAACTTGGATCAAATGAAATAATTGTCATATGTTCAAAGTCCCCTGCATTCACAAAAATAAAGTTAAAAAATGGTAGTGATATTTCTCTATTTGTAGTCATGATTTTCTCCACTTTTTTCCCCTTATTCATGTCCATTTTCCTTTCTTCCCAAGGGCTGATTTTCTGGTCTCGAAAACAGATAAGCTGTATGAGTCACTCATATCGGTCCAATATGCATGGAGGCTGTTTGAATGGAATGGAGAACCTTGGGAGATTAACCTGTAGAAAGATCAACGGTTCCAAATAGAATTTTCTTAGCGTTCAGACCATTTTTCTTGGTGCCCTAACCTTCCCCAACACTACCAAAGATATTAAAAATTAGCTAATTTGGGTGATTGGCTAACTGATTAATTAAAATTAAAGAGTATTGCTATTCTAAAGCCTCTACAGTACTACACACTGTTTAATTACGTGACATAATTTGATTTGAAAGATAAATTTTAAAATTTAAATTTTACAAATCAAATCTTAATATTTAAGTGACGTGGATGGTGTGCTCTACACACCGATTTACTTGTTAGGTTTAATTTTTTTTTTTAATTCTTATCCTACTAGATATGCCAAACTTGAACATGATCTTCTGGATTCAGGCCAACATCATTCATTCTTTTTAAAAAAATAAAGGTCTCCAAAATTGTGCATTGGTTTATTTGACAAGGTATTGAAAAATAGGTAAAATAAAATAGATACAGTCCATAGAGACATCCACATGATCATCCCCATGCAATGAATATTCCAAGCACACTGCCATACGAAAATTAATCCTCAACTTGAATAAAACAGAGGAGGAACTCCTACTTTTGTTTGCATTCCTGGCCATCCATAGATGGACAGTCCTAAATGATCACCATGCATTAAAGATATTATAAAACAAAATAAAAAATTGACCCTAATATACTATGGACAACGATTTTTCTTTTTCCAGGACATGATTCATGATTTTTTTAAATAATTATATCCTTTTCATACATGCATCCAACCAAGTCATCAAAGAAAAAATTAAAAAATGCGAACGTACAGTGAATCTGGGCTTGCTGGCTTCCTCTTCTCTCTTTTATCTATATTGTTATCATTCTTTCTTTTTCCTGCAGCTTGCTATATATTTATATAATAGATTTATATATATATATATATAAATATATATAGTTCATGTGATGGCTTCCTGCCATGCATGGTGGATAATGGACCCCAATACTCTTAAAAAAAACATAACAATTTTCAATTTACGAACAGGTTTGTCTTCTAGAATGTTGGTTATCGAATGTTATGTCTTTTGTATATGTAGTTGCAGTATTAAACATGATCACTAGGATTTGTATATATAGATATGGGAATATCTATATAGATAATGTATTTGGATACTCTTTGATCTTCAATGAAGCTCATCAATTTATCCTAAAAAACGAATACTTTACAGCTTGCGGGATTTATTCATAATTAATCAAAGCAAGCTTGGACCTGGAGCGAGCCTTGGTCAACAAATTTAATTTATATTGATTTTTTTATATATCCACTAATTGGCCGCAAATAGCTCTAACGCGTACATTAATTAACGCTTCTTTACATGATGCAGTACTTGATCTATTCTTAATTTCTTTATAATTATTGTTGTTATATATTATTACAGCATAAACTAAAGATCAATGAACTCTATGGGTTTTAATATAATATGGAATATTAATAATTCCTTTTTTTTCCCTAATGTTCCCTTAAATATTCAAAATCAGTTGAATCCATTATTGATTAACAATCTGTTGATCATTCTTTTCCCTCAATAGCGTAGAGTCTTCATGTATCTGTATTTCGTTTGGCAAGTAGTATTTCTAGCAGATCTACTGTCGGTGCAGTATAGATAGAGTACTTTGAAGTATATGTCTCGGATATATATGTTTAATATATTATTTAATTTGCATGAATTTTCTGATCATTTTATTGAAAATCGTTATGTTGAATGATCATGATCTTGATGCTGTAAACTTGAATTAATATTAGCCTCGCCATTATGGGTGAGCTGGCCGCCTGCATTCATGCATCATGCATGGTTGTTAATTCTGCATGGAAATTAGCAATATGTGGGGTCGTCGACGTACATCCGTTTGCCTTTTTGCCGATTGATGACCGATTTCCAACGCCGCCGCTGTTCAAATGAATTAAGTTGAGTTAAGTTTAAATGGTAAAATATTATTTTTAATATTATTATTATTTAAAATTTTAAAAAAATTAAATTATTATTATATTTTATATTAAAATTTTTAAAAATTGTAATAATGAATTTAGATGAATACTTTAAATAAGTTTAGAATCTGATAAATTTTAGTGCAATACAGTCCAAGTTGACGCTATAATATGGGAAAAAAGATTCTTATAATCATGTACGTATCAGAATATTCATGATCATGTGATCTTGAATATTCTGGATTTGTAGTTCTGAAGCAAAAGCACATGCATGATCGATGGATGTCTTGGGATGTTTGGCTATCTTTTATGTTCTTGTATATTAATATACCACGCCAAAGACAGACAACAGATAACCCAAATTAAAGAAAAAAGGTAGTGAAGGTGACATGCATGCAGAGTATTCAATGATAGATCCAATGCTTCTAGCCCTGTATATATTATTTATGTATTCCCATTACTCCCAACCACTTTTTTCAGTCTCTATATTTCGTTTCAATTTTCTACATTTCCATACCTAGTTACATTTATATAATCATTCATGCATGCATGTACCTCCCTAATGTCTTCGTCGAGCTATTATGTTATGAGCCATGAATGATATATATGATCCTCAATTGGGTAATAGTAATTTGATTAAAAAATGCATGTCCCTAGCTACAACGTTAGGGTTATTGACAATTGAAAGAGTCTTTTTATATATGTATTATAGAGTTTTGCTATAGATCAACTACTATTCGCCCTACACTTGACTTGGATTTTCTTTTCTTTTTTTCCTCAAATCCCTTCATTCTCTCTCTCTCTCACACTCTCTCTCTCTTCCCAACGTCCTAGCCGCAACCTAGTTGTCGTCCTAGCCGCTACCCACCGGCAGACTATTAGACCCCCACGTAAAATTACCTCCAAAGTTGCTGTACATGTCCTAGCCATGTCCGGGATATGCCCCTTGATCATGCCATGAGCATGCATTGGCCCGTGTCTTGTTACACACGGGACGCCCAGCATGCTCATGGACCGGCCACATGCATACCTTGACCCGTGTGTTAGACCCCCACGTAAGGCGGCCTCTAAAACCATGGCACATGTCCTAGCCATGTCCGGGACATGTCCCTTGATCATGCCACGAGCATGCCTTGGCCCGTGTCTTGTCACACACGGGGCGCCTAGCATGTCCATGGACCGGCCACATGCATGCCTTGGCCCGTGCCTTGACACGCACGGGGCGCCCAGCATGCAGGCCATGCGCACGCACATGC
>QEOT01000970.1:152807-188537 GCA_003123785.1 Pterocarya stenoptera | reverse complement strand
TATTCGGTGCTAGACACTTGGGCTCTTTGGGTGCAATTCATTGAATCCCATAGAGAGGATTACTCCATGCAATTCATTGAATTGGAGTAATCCATTTATCTTGTTGATCAACTTGGTGCAATTCATTGAATCCAAGTTGATTATCTTTATCTTTTGTTCTTGATCAATATATGAGGTTTATTTCTATCTTGGTGCACTTTGTGATTCATTGTTGAATTGTTATTTGATTGGCCGAGTACTCCATTGTTCTTGGTGTTCATATTGTGTTCTTGAGTTCATCACCCATTCGGCCACTCCAATCCATTCCATACACATTTTCGGCCACCCAAGTTGTTTGTCAACTTTCCATAAGTGATCCACATCATTCCACCTAGCCCTAGCCGAATTCACCTTCCTTATCCACACTAGTGTATTTCGGCCAACACTTGCCTTGTAGGGCTTGACTTGGTCGACCACTACATCTTACCATACTAGGGTTTCCATACTTGGAACCCTAGTTGACTCCTTCCACATACTTGGCCGGCCACATCACCATCCACAATCAAATCCCTAGTTTTTAGGAAACTTTCCTAAAAACACTCACTACCCTATTCGGCCAAGCCCTAGCCACCCCCTCCTAAACCCTAAATCATCTTCCATCCTTAACCCTAGCCACCTCATCCAACCCTAGCCCTAATCACCTAGGTGGCGCCACACATGCACCTAGCCCTTGCCGTGCACCCATGCATCCCATGCAAGCCTAGCCATTCCAAACACTTAGCCATTTTCCACCTTCCATCCACTCCATACTAGCCTAAACACCTAACCTCACCATACCCAAATTGCCATCCTAGCCATCTTTGATCGTGAACCAAGCAAGAGAGGAACTAGAATTCGGTCAACCAAAGGAGGACATAGCCGAGGAGGACATAGTGTTTAGGGACTTGACTGGGGTCCCTAACACCGTGCCTTGACACGCATGACGCCCAGCATGCAAGCCGTGCGAGCGCCACGCCTCGACCCCAGTGAGGTTAGTGGTTGTGCGCGGGCCAACGCACGGTCGGGCATGCGCATGCCCCTGCGCCGCGTGGCCCTGCGCATGCCGCAGGTCGTGTGGCCTTGCACAGGCGCGCAGGCCGCGTGGCCCAGCGCGCCCTTCCAGGCTGCATGGCCCTCACAACTCCTCAAGCCGCATGGCCCAGCACGCCCCTGCAGGCCGCATGGCCCTGCGCACGCATGCCACCCGCGTGGCCCTGCGCCTCCATCCTAGCCACATGGCCATGCACACAACCATGCGCACGCCCACCAGGCGCACGCCTAGCCAGCACATGCCTATGCGTGCGCCCATGCAGCTCATGCAGTCGGCCATGCCTCCAATCGCATGGCCCTCCTGCCGCACGCCAGAGAGGTTAGTGGCATGCCTTCCAGGCATGCCATCTAGCGCACGGCTCCAGCCCATGCCATGCAGAGCAGGCCAGTGGCATGCCACCCACTAGGCATGCCATCCAGCGCACGGCTCCAGCCCATGCCATGCAGAGCAAGCTAGTGGCATGCCACCCACCAGGCATGCCATCCAGCGCACGGCTCCAGCCCGTGCCATGCAGAGTAGGCCAGTAGCATGCCCACCATGCATGCCATCCAGCACATGGCTGCAGCACATGCCTTGCAGCAGGCTCACATGGCTAGCCACCATCAGCAGGCCGAACATGGCACCATGCCATGCCCACCAGCCGGCCCATGCATGGCACCATGCCATGCACCACAGCTAGCCATGCCGAGCCACTTAGCCATGAATCAGACCGAGGACCACCATGTACCATCATAGTCGCACCCTTGGCTCATGCATGCCACGGCCATGTGGTCCATGCCACTATCCTTATTTATTTTATTTCTTTTATTGCAAAGGGGCCTTTTGGGGGTTTCCAAGTTGTAACCTTATAAATAGGACTTTTAGTCATTTCTTTCACATCTTTTGACAATATTCCTTTGTGAACAATTTTGTTCTTGAGATCATTTTCGGTACCTAGCACTTGGGCTCTTTGAGGTGCAATTCGTGAATCTCTAAGGAGAGAATCACACTTTGTAATTCGTGAATAAGTGTGATTCAAGTTATCAATCCTATGAGTATTTTCTATTCCATCTATTGTCTTCTATTGATTCTCTATTGATCTTGTTATTTTGTGTTCATTGTTCATACTTTGTTCATAAGTGTTCTTGAGTGATTCGGCCAACAAGTGTGCTCCCTAGTCCATTTGATCTTCCTTTCCCCCACATACTCGACCAACCCTTGTTGCCCTACTTGCCATATTCGGCCATCAACTCCCAAGAATACCCTTCAACCAATCCATTCCTTCCATAGCCGAGATACACTTTCCATACTAGACAAAGTCAAATTCGACTACCTTAGCCTTATTTGAATTAGTCTAGCCGCCCACTCCACTTACCATACTAGAGTTTCCATATTGGAAACCCTAGTTGACCCAATCAATCCCTTGGCCGGCCATCAATCCAATCCTAGACACATCCCAAGTTTTTAGGAAACTTTTCTAAAAACTTTCACTTGCCCATTCGGCCAAGCCTTGGCCGCCCCCCACTTTTGACCTAGTTCCAAACTCTAATCATCTCATCTCACAAACCCTAGCCGGCCACCTCACTCATCTAAGCCCTAACCCTAATCCAAGTGGCGCTAACCCTAGCTCACCCTAGTGCCGAGCACCTCTCACCATTGTTGCTCCAACACTTAGCCAATTTACCACTTCCATACATTTCCTACTAGCCTAAACACTAACCTCACCTTGCCCATATTGCCACCATAGCCAACCTTGGGCGTGAACCAAGCAAGTGAAGGACTTGAAGTCGGTCAACCAAAGGAGCTCATAGCTGAGGAGGACTTTGTGTTTAGGGACTTGACCGGGGTCCCTAACAAGTACCCTCCCGACGTCCCCGACCCCCTCCACCTCTGATCCCCTTCCTCCTACGACTCTTCCCCAGCCCACGCTCAAAGCTTCTCTCTCCCTTTCCCTTGGTTTCTCTCCACAAAACTGTCTACTGCGCCAACAACGCCACCACGAACAGCTCCCCTTGACGTCGAGCCACCGTGGGTCTTTTCCCTCATCAACCCTTCATCGTCTCGCCGATGCTCTCTCTCCCTCTCCCTCTCCCTCTCAGATCCCAACAGATCCGTGTACCTCCACGGTGCAGCACCACCGCAAGGCCACCCTAAGCCACCACTCCACGCCATGACGCCATCCGTCACCCAGCCCTCCTCCTTAAGTCTCAACCCCTCTTCTCCTCTCTGTCAACGCCACCCTTGACCACCCCTACAGCTGCTGCGAGCCACTATACGGCCGCAGACCCTGAAGCCCAGTTAACCGTTGCCTCTATTCCCTGCACCATCGAGAGCCACCACTGCCCAACTCAGCTCCTCCACTTAGGGTATAATTTCTGAAGGGAGGGGAAAATCATGCTTTCGTGCTTTGGAGGGGTGGACTGAGAGAACTGGTTCACTTTAGTGAACCCGGTTTGACATGTAGGGTGTGGGGTTTGGTAACTGGCTGATGAGCAGATTTATTCATGTATTATATGCTATCAAATGATGAACGTGGATGGAGTTTTCATTTGCTATATATATCCAACCCAAGTGGACAATGTTGTCTTAAATGTGACATTTTGTGGTTTGTTGCAACTATAATTGGTAACCATGAATCTCAAACTATATTTTTTACTATCACTCTATGGTCTTTCACTTTTTCATTGTTATCTTAGGTCGATCATAGTATTGCTTGAACTACAAACTAAAAATGGTTAATAGTTTGCATGCCTTTGATTTTTTGGGTTTTCTTTATACCATGCATCTTAGCCACCCCAAGAGCCACCTTTATGATGGCTTGTGGAGGAGACAATGGCGAGATCTTAGTTACTACCACCGTGCTGCTAGGGTGGCTTAGAGTACATACTCATGTACAGCCTTGGCCGCGGCTATTGAGAGCCAACCCACCTGGCAAGTGTGATGGTGGCTGATGTGGACTTAAGAGTTCACTTGTCAGTTTGTGATTGGCTAACATAATTACATATGTAATCAATGATACCTAGAAAGCTTGCCACTAGAAAAACTAGCAGAAGATGGATTTAAATAAATTACGAAAGATGAAAACAAAGTATTTTATCCGTTTTGGTAAATACTCAAAAAACGAGTTTTGCCTTTTACCTTAAAATTTGTGGTTTATGAATTAAAGGTCCCTTTTACAATCTATTTTCCTTATTAGTTATCTCTATCTAATATGTAGTTTGTGCATAGATATATTTTTCGACAAACAATAAATAGGTTACTTGAATTAATTTTAACTATCCATTTTGCATTTTTTACATATAGGAGAACTAGCTAGATTTGGATTCAAGTGGCATTTCGACCCTAACCATAATTCATCCACTAATTCTTCAACATCAGTTGGGATTCAACTAGTAAATATTCTTGGCATAGTGGGAGTAAGAATTCTCCACAATTAGTGAGCATATTATAGGGGACCTTCAGGTACATCCAACAAGAATAAGGGGGCCAGATCTTAATTTCATATCCTAATTTATGAACTAGCTGTTGTGCAAAACACATACCAACGATGTCAAACAAATAAAGCAAGCACACAATCAAGCAAACACAACACGCAATTTATGCAGTTCGACAACTTGCTTACGTCCACAAAACTGTAGAAATCTCATTAACCAAAGGATATTATAATCACTCGATCTCAACTTACTCTCTCTAGGGTTTTTACTCTCTCACACAATATGCACTCCTTTAAATATTGTTTTCTCTTAAAAATATGCTGAAAATCGTACATTATAAGTCAAATATTACATATTATAGTAAACGGCGCTGGAAACCTTAATTCTGGCCAAAATACGTCTTTTGCTCAAATAACGTGTGTCGAGCGAACAACCAATCAATATTGGCTAGAGTGAGGTGTTGAGTGTGGTTTGAGCGAACACTAAGGTTTGTGTCTTGCTTGAGCCTACTATCACACAAGATTCAAGCGAATTCATGAGTTGAGCTTTCATTAAGCCCAATGTCAATTGCATATTGAATGAACTCACTAGTTAAGCTTCGCTCGAGCGCTAGGTCAAGCAACACTCGGGCAAACTCACTGTTTCTCAAATTTTCAGCTCCAAAACCAGTCTCCACCCAACCAGCGCCAACTCCCCTTCCAAGACCCGGTAGATAGGGTTTCCTTCCTTCTAGTTCTTTCGATCTTAATTCCTCTTCCTATTTCCACCTTTTTTTGGAGTTCATTCCCATAGTTGGTTGTTAGTCTTTTTCTTATCGATTCTTTTCTCTTTTCCTTCTAGCTCAAATCATACTTGATTTATGCCTTCCAATGATCAAATACTCAAGTACGTAATCCCATACAATGGATGATCTATTGGCAACAAGAAGAATTGATCAAGCATAATAACAAATGCATGAGGCTCATGTGCTACCTAGGTCACATGTGGGCTTCATGCCTACCATGCCTTAATGACTAATGGTGACATACACGACAACATTGAAATTGGAATCCTTAGATCTCTTAGATTTCACTACCTCCATCCCAAACAATCTCATCAGCTCATGATGAACCCACGTGTTTCTATAGCAATGAATTGAGTGCTTTCAGCATCGATGACTTGGGCTACCTAAAACTACTTATTCGTAAGGATGTAATTAGTTCGGTTTGGTTCGATTTTGGATATATTTTAGAACCGAACCGATATAAACCAATTTTGAAAATCTAAGAATCGATATAGACCGATTCATCACTAAAACTGAAACTTTTATTTTTTTCTAATTTTGGTCCGATTCGATTTGATTTACAGGTGATTTCTGAATTGTCCAACTTCAATCGCTATATCAAAAGTAAGTTTATATTAATAATTTAATATTGATATTCATATGTAAGATTAAAATCTCATGTCATATTAATTTTATATTATAAAATTAATAGACATGAATAATAAGATGAAAATTTCATATTTTATTAATTAGTATATAATATATATATACTAGAACAAATTAGCCTTTTTTCCACGAGTGATTTGCTGCAATTAGTCCATACTTTTGTCAGAAATGACTTTTTTCCGCCACTTCAAGTTGTAGCTGACTCCCTAGAAATAAATTGCAACATATAATACTTAAACCCGCAAGTAAAATGTATATTGGAAATACTCTTATTTCTGGCGATTTTTGTCCTTGCAAAACATACAAAATTTTATTGTAAAAAGTGTGCCAACCATGGTTAACTGGGGTAGGAAAAAGTAAATTTTTTTCCCAGCGAGTTTTTGTCGATAGAAAAGGTAAGCCATAATGTTGAGAGTTTTTTCGAATATACCTATTTGCAGCAATTCTACTTGCCAGAAATACACATTTGTCTCAAAAAATTAATTAGGGTTGCAAATACTTATCTGCCGCGATGAACTTCGTCGTAAAGATACATTATACATTTACAACAAAAAAAAATATTTTTTACGATTTATGATCGCTGGAAATAGTTTTTTATGAAGTAAAAAAAAAAATACTAGTAAAACAGTATCACAGCCTTATACCAAAAACACAAAACAATGTGCACAATATATACCAATACACTATGGTCATAGATTAAAACCAAAATACTAGTAAAAAAGTATCACAACCTTATACCCTTACCTAACACACATCAAGAATGTGAACAATATATTATGAATACACTAAACTCAATAGATTAATAAATAATAAAAAAAATAGTATAATAACCGAAGTAGACCCTGTAAATCTTAGACAACCTCTCCATGGTATACTTTGTAACAAGAAGCTGGAGATTCCTACAACCTCTCCAAGCATATGCATTAAAGTGGTGTATCTGTATAATGAACAGAACGGGTATAACTATTATATTCAACCAAAATTGATAACACCAGAGTCAATCTAATTGACCTATCAGAGAACTTCACACGATTTATTTTTCTTCTGGCTTTATTGCAGATTAGTGAGTAAAATGCATACATTCTTATGTTTTATTGCAGATTAGTGGGTAAAATGCATACATTCTTATGTTTTATTGCAGTTTAGTGGGTAAAATGCTTGGCTGGGCATGAACCAATTTGACCCACTAATTATGAGGTCTTCATGCTATGCCACAGACTAATTTCCAAGTACTACTTTGGTCAAATGCACAAATTATCATAATTATTATTTTTCTTATGAGATCTGTATGCCAATTTCTAATTATGTTGTGTAATTCAACAACTTCTATATAGGAGTACTTCTTAACTCTTAATATTGCAATCACCTCATATCCCCAAAGTCTAGACCAACTATACTTCAACCAACATACATATATTGATATTAATGGTGTCATTATAGTCACCAACACATATATACTTACATAAAGTTCATATTCCAAGTTGTAGAGCATTTACATGGACAACAAAAGTTCCCTTGATTAATTAAAACAACTTGTAAGCAAATACGTCTAGTTTAGTAATTCTAAAACACCTTCATGGATGGAGCATTCTTTTTATAAAAGCTACATGCATGCATGGAGACTTGGTTCGTTACTGTAGTTGTGTAGTTAGATATCTATCTTCACCAATTGTAACTTTTGATCAAAACTATTCTAATTAACTGAGCTGCAAAATTGAAAACACAAATGGTAAAGATCAGTGTATGGTCAATCTCTATCAACCTAACCAAGAAATTTTAAACTTGAAAATAATCATCTACTGCTATTGGCCTAGTATTTAACTCTAAATATAATAAAGAACATGATACATGTATAAAATGATCCATAGAATTATGCATTTTTGCCAATGTATATTACACCTACATAGGGGAATACCTGTAGGTTTGACTGAATTTTCTTTGAGTTTGATTAGTACTATAGTTGGCCCCAGTTCTGTTTTCGTCAAGAAAATAACAACTGAGCATCAATTACAACATAACCTTTATAAACTACTACACCCATCTCAAAGATCTCTAACAGAACTGTCCCTTGAATAAATGGGATACCTTTATGTTACTTATAATCCACCCATAACTTTGCATAGACAACAAACTAAGTATATTGACATTAAGGAACATCAATATGCTCCCACCTGATATACTAGCATCTTTTTTGCAATTTCTTTCATAGACACAAATACAATGTTTTTGTTTGCAAACAAAAAATATATCCAAGCTTTGTAAGTCAATGCTTTCCTGTAAGAATAATATAATATCACTTAAGTCACACATGGGAAATATACCATAAGTTGAGAGGGCAGAAAAAAAGTAAAGTACACATGTACATAAAGCAACTTGTCTTTCTCCCACCTACATCTTAAGTTATTAAAAGTTTTGCCTTAATCTTTACAACTGCATGCTAACCTTAATTAGTAAACTTTGATGGCTATTTGCTTTGACAAACCAAGTCCCCACATCACCAGATTAGCCAATATGCTCAACAAAAGGATATATACAACTTGCTGGAAAGATTTTACTTTTTACTTATAAAAAAGCAGTTTGACCTGGCGTTTTCTTCCCAAGATCATGTCAAGTTCTCTGATCGAAATCATCCTGATTGATTGACCTATCAGAGAACTCCACATAATAGACAATAATTAAGCACCAATGACCCATAGAAAATAAAATTCAGAAAAAAATAACTTACAATATATAATTAAGCACCAATGGCCCATGAGCCTAGCTAGTGGCATAAGCAAAAATGGGGATTCTATCCCAAAAGATCTTTGTTCCTCTCTTTTGGTACATTCAACCTCTCACGAATTCCTTCACATGAATTATGGAAATTCAGAAAATAGAGGAGAAGGATTTCAGCTTTCAGGGTTTGCAATTTATACAGATCATGTAAAAAAATTACCACTTTCAGCAACAATTAAAGCAAACCAAAATCAAAACACTTTATTAAATCAAACATTATTCAATAAAACCTTGTTGAATCAAGCAGCTCACACACACAGTTCACCAATCCAAATTCTGCCACTAGACATCCAAACCACATCTAATAAAGTTAAGATGCTAGCTTTAGAATCAACAATCCTTAAAGCTTATTAAAAAAAATAAAAAAAGTCATCAAAAAGTCGCATTTCAATGCAACAGACTATCCAATACCTTGGCATTCTCTCCAAATTTTTTCTTGAAGATTCCAATTGAACCAGGGCTGCAAACATCATGGGTCATTAGAACGTCAATGTTAATCCAAACATTCTCACCAGGGATCAGTTTTCTCAAAAGCCTTAGCCAATATCTTCTCACTCATTGTCATCGTAATATTCACTTGTAAGTAACCAAAATTCCTCCATTAAATTCCACAAAACAATCAAACCCATTAACCTAAAACAAAAACTCGATCACACAAAATGATAGGAACCCAACAGAGCTAGTGGTGGAAGGCTTGCTTTCCGACTATTGCGATGCCATGACCAAACAAATTTTCTTGAAAATCATTTTCCGACGTTTCAGAACGAAAGATCTAGGCCGTGTCAAAATGCAGAGAACCCTAAATGTTTTCATAAAAGAAAACATGATTAAAACAAGAACAAAAATATTAGACATGGGCTATTGGATTATTGTTAGAAAAATTAACGGGAGGAATTAGCAACAAAGAGGAATCATGGGGCAATGGGAACTGGGGTAATGTATTAGAGAGATAAATTACTATAAACGATGAAAGCAAGTAGTCTAGAGAGAAGAAGAGACCTGGAACCATATGATGGCCATATGGAGAGTTCGATTTGGCACTGGCGAAATGGTCTAGAACTGTTGGAGAACACGAGCTCAGCCTTGGAGAGAGGGAGAGTGAGAGAAACGGATGGAGAGAGAAAGAGAAGGGAGACTCACTGGCTAGGCAAAGCAACGACGGTGCTGCAGCGAGCATGGTAGTAAAAAAGGGCAGCAGTGGGCACTGCATGGAAAAAGAGAGACATGGACAGAGACAAAAGATAGATCTGAGTTTTGGGCTAGGGGAGAAGAAATAGAAGGAAAAATTTTGAATTTGTGACTTTTTGCAGTAGTCTAGTATCATTGTAAAGGAGCAGAAGCATTGCATGTAAACGTGATTTCACAGTACAAAACATTTAAATGTCATTTGCATGGGGATGAAAATCAAAATTAATGCATTTCCTATGCAAATTTTGGTTGTGGATAATGTAAGTTTGTTGTCGCCAAATTTTTTTGATGACGTGAATTTTTGTAGCAAAAAGTAATTATTTGCTACAAAATCAAATTTGCGAGAAAATTTTTTTGTCTAAAAACCTTTCTATATGTTGTAGTGGTAATATAAAAGAAATTATATAAAAATTATTCTATATAATTTANGCTTGCGCAGAAACGTCACATGCATTGTATGTGCCACGTACGTACGTATATACATCCGGCCTGGACCCCTGCGCATGCCAGTAACAAGCTGCTGTGGGTACGTATAAAATTCCAAAGGCAAAAATATATCTCTTTCTTCAAATAAATTGAATATTTCACACACACACACATATATAGCATATAACTTGTCTTATAATTCTTATTAATAGTATTTTAAAGGAAGATCATGGACGATCGATCGAGTTGATCATGTTTAATTAATGTCTACGCCGAAAGGCAGAAATCTTATCCAACAAAAACATGAAATTACAGATGTTGGAAAATGTTAATGATCGAGGCCTGCCGGCCGAGAGATATTGTTCGGCAACTTCGTGCCTGCCGTGCTGGGAAGAAATATTGAAGAAAGGTGTGAACAGAGCCAAATTAATTAAGTTGGTGTAGCTGATCATCGATCGATCGATCTAGAAGCGAGCAGCTGATACATGAGATCCATTGATTCTGATCACCCACTGATCTTATCACAACACAACTTCTCTTTTTGTTTCGTACATCGTGAGTAGTACTAGCTAGCTAGCTAGCTCCATATATATATTTTTTAAAATAATAATAATATTCATAAAGCAAATTCATTGGACATCGCAGACAATTTGTCTAAAAGGAAAGAACCATGCATGCATGCATGCCCCGCCCACCAGTACTAAATGACAATTGACATGCATGGGTCCCTGATCTCACTACGTAAGTACGTACCAAGTCTAGGGCTTTCCCCAAGTCAACCTTTTTGATCCCTCCAACAGTACTGTCTTACTACGTAATTAATTCCATCTCTCAACTCGTGAGAGGAAGCTTTTTTTTACCACTGTGCATGAGCTAGGTCGGAGCTCAATCGGACAAGTTGACTTTACAAATGTATCGTTTTCAGGCAATTAAAATGAAATGTACGAGTACGTTCTCATTTAACTAGGCATTTGAGTTTAAAAATAATTAATCCATGCAGTAGTACGCATTAATACAAGTGTGATGAGTTATTTGCTATGAAAATATGCTTTTTTTTTTTTTTTTTAGAAAATAACTGACAACAAATAAGTAATTTTTTTGTAATAACAAGAGATATATATTTAGATATTTTTATAATTCATGAGAACTTCTCATTTAAGCAAATTTTTAGATGGTTTGACGTAGAGAAGGGTAGTCTTAAATACAATTCTATGGTGTGTGAAAAAGTGAGTTTTTTCATGCAAGTTCGGATGTGCTTAGCTTCACTTCATTTTAAAGGAACCGCACCAAGTTTGCATACTTTAGAATGTACAAATCATTTTAATTTCTAAATGTTATAGAACTCACATGATGCATCTATATATATCTTTCTAAATTATAATGGATCATTCAAATTAATGAGTTACATAAACTCACAATTATACTTTAAAGCTTGTTAATGGTTCCATAAAGCTTGTTAGTCGGTCCTTTTCAACTGATTTGAGCCAACCGATTATTAAATGATGACTTTGTTTGCTCCCCACTCTATGGGCTAGAATCACTATTATTAATGCTCGTTTGACTTGCCAAGAAAAAAATGTCTGTTTGAGTTGTGTTTTTGCAGTTGGAACGTGACCTATGAAAGTTGTCTAGGGACCCAACAGCCTTTTCCTCGCAATACCAAGGAAGGAGCAAAAGCTTATTTGGTCTTTGTCAATATTCTATAGGGTTGGTTTATGGTTCATGTACAAGGACTTTGTTACATATGATCCATCTATGTTAGGTTGGTTTCAATTTTCTGCAAAATAATAGTTTATTTAGTTGTGGTGGTTGAAACTTTGATGTACTCATCTTTTGTGTGCTTTTCCAAATGCTTATGCAGAGCAATCAGAGCATGAAATTCCTGCCATCGAACCACGTCATGTACGTTTAATACTCCAATGGCCAATGGGTATCTAGCGAGGATTTTGGGCATTCAAAAAGACATTTAGGTGCCCCAACTCCCAAGCTTCTGACTCAATTGAAATTTTTTAATATTCACTAGAGAGAGAGAGAGAGAGAGAGAGAGAGAGAGAGAGAGAGATGAATGTTGAACTTGAAAAGCTTGAACATTGAGGTCCCTCTAATAATGGTTATTCCTGATTCAATGAAACATTTAGGTGGTTGGTTGTTGCCAAATTTCCAAACTAACAAAAATGATATATGTCTCTTTTCAAGCAAAATGTTGGTATTTGTCCCGCATGTGTCAGCTCAAGCTGCTGGGTGTTGAAGATTTGAATGCAAAGAATATTCAATATTGTTCACCAAATGAACTTGGATCAAATGAAATAATTGTCATATGTTCAAAGTCCCCTGCATTCACAAAAATAAAGTTAAAAAATGGTAGTGATATTTCTCTATTTGTAGTCATGATTTTCTCCACTTTTTTCCCCTTATTCATGTCCATTTTCCTTTCTTCCCAAGGGCTGATTTTCTGGTCTCGAAAACAGATAAGCTGTATGAGTCACTCATATCGGTCCAATATGCATGGAGGCTGTTTGAATGGAATGGAGAACCTTGGGAGATTAACCTGTAGAAAGATCAACGGTTCCAAATAGAATTTTCTTAGCGTTCAGACCATTTTTCTTGGTGCCCTAACCTTCCCCAACACTACCAAAGATATTAAAAATTAGCTAATTTGGGTGATTGGCTAACTGATTAATTAAAATTAAAGAGTATTGCTATTCTAAAGCCTCAACAGTACTACACACTATTTAATTACGTGACATAATTTGATTTGAAAGATAAATTTTAAAATTTAAATTTTACAAATCAAATCTTAATATTTAAGTGACGTGGATGGTGTGCTCTACATACCGATTTACTTGTTAGGTTTAATTTTTTTTTTTTTTTAATTCTTATCCTACTAGATATGCCAAACTTGAACATGATCTTCTGGATTCAGGCCAACATCATTCATTCTTTTTAAAAAAATAAAGGTCTCCAAAATTGTGCATTGGTTTATTTGACAAGGTATTGAAAAATAGGTAAAATAAAATAGATACAGTCCATAGAGACATCCACATGATCATCCCCATGCAATGAATATTCCAAGCACACTGCCATACGAAAATTAATCCTCAACTTGAATAAAACAGAGGAGGAACTCCTACTTTTGTTTGCATTCCTGGCCATCCATAGATGGACAGTCCTAAATGATCACCAGCATTAAAGATATTATAAAAACAAATATAAAAAATTGACCCTAATAAACTATGGACAACGATTTTTCTTTTTCCAGGACATGATTCATGATTTTTTTAAATAATTATATCCTTTTCATACATCCAACCAAGTCATCAAAGAAAAAAAATTAAAAAATGCAACGTACAGTGAATCTGGGCGTGCTGGCTCCCTCTTCTCTCTTTTATCTATATTAATTGTTATCATTCTTTCTTTTTCCTGCTTGCTATTTATATAATATATATATATATATTTATAGATATATATAGTTCATGTGATGGCTTCCTGCCATGCATGGTGGATAATGGACCCCAATACTCTTAAAAAACATAACAATTTTCAATTTACGAACAGGTTTGTCTTCTAGTATGTTGATTATCCAATGTTATGTCTTTTGTATATATAGTTGCAGTATTAAACATGATCACTAGGTTTTGTATTATATATAGATATGGGAATATATCCCCATGATAATGAATTTGGATACTCTTTGATCTTCAATGAAGCTGATCAATTTATCCTTAAAAAGGAATACTTTACAGCTTGCGGATTTATTCATAATTAATCAAAGCAAGCTTGGACCTGGAGAGAGCCTTGGTCAACAAATTTAATTTATATTGATTTTTTTATCCACTAATTGGCCGCAAATAGCTCTAACGCGTGAGCTAGGCTTTAATTTCCTCTTCCCCTTCGTTACGATCGAGTGGGAGATTTGAATAACAAATAAAACTCTTTATATATCTTGAATTTTATCATTTCTAATTAGACTAATTCGAGAATTAATCTATCTCAAGTGACTTCTTATAACGACAATCACTTGGTAGAAAACCATTTAAAATACACCATCATGTCATCAACTAGCTAGTGTGTATATTATAAGATCAGTCTCTAGCGCTTTAGGATGGTGGCGAATGAATCATTAATTACATATCTAACTGGGGTATTAATTTTTTAGTCTGTCATACTAAGTGTTAATCAAGAATAAGTGTTAATCAATAATAATTTTTTAATCTTTTATATATGTATTATAGAGTTTTGCTATAGATCAACCACTATTCACCCCACACCTGACTTGGATTTTCCTCTCTCTCTCTCTCTCTTCCCAACGTCCTAGCTGCACAGTTGCCGTCCTCGTCGCTACCCACCGGCACCACCCTCCCGACGTCCCCGACCCCTCCACCTCTAATCCCCTTCCTCCCGCAGCTCTTCCCAAGCCCACGAGCGAAGCTTCTCTCTCCATTTCTCTCAGTTTCTCTCCACAAAACCGTCCAGCGCCGCCAACTCGCCACCACGAATGACTCCCTTTGTCGTCAAGCCACCGTGGGTCTTTTCCCCCCTCAGCCCTTCAACGTCTCGTCGACGCTCTCTCTCCCTCTCCCTCTCCGATCCCAACAGATCCGTGTACCTCCACTGTGCGCCGCCTTCCTCCATGGCGTAGCACCACCGCAAGGCCACCCCAAGCCACCACTCCATGCCATTATGCCATCCCTCACCCAGCCCTCCTCCTTAAGTCTCAACCCCTCTTCTCCTCTCTGTCAACGCCACCCTTGACCACCCCTACAGCTGTCGCGAGCCACTATACGATAGCAGACCCTGAAGCCCAGTCAACCCTTGCCTCTGTTCCCTACCATCGAGAGCCACTGCTGCCCAACTCAACTCCTCCACTTAGAGTATACTTTTTGAAGGGAGGGGAAAATCGTGCTTTTGTGCTTCGGGGGGTGGATTGAGAGAAGAGGTTCACTTTAGTGAACCTGTTTGACATGTAGGGTGTGGGGTGTGGGGTTTGATAACCGGCTTATGAGCATATTTATTCATGTATTATATGCTGTCAAATGATGAACGTGGATGGAGTTTTCAATTACTATATATATCCAACCCAAGTGGACAATGTTGTCTTAAATGTGACATTTTGTGGTTTGTTGCAACTATAATTGGCAGCCATGCATCTCAAACTATATTTTTTATTGTCACTCTATGGTCTTTCACTTTTTCATTGTTATCTTAGGTCGATCATGGTATTGCTTGAACTACAAACTGAAAATGGTTAATAGTTTGCGTGCCTTTGATGTTTTGGGTTTTGTTTATACCATGCATCTTAGCCACCCCAAGAGCCGATAGTTTGTGGAGGAGAATATGGCAAGATCTTAGTTACTACAACCACATTGCTAGGGTGGCTTAGAGTACATACTACTGCCTTGGCGGTGGCTATTGAGAGCCAACCCACCTCGCAAGTGTGATGGTGGCTGATGTGGACTTAAAAGTTCACTTGTCAGTTTGTGATTGGCTAACATAATTACATATGTAATCAATGTTACCTAGCAAGCTTGCCACTAGAAAACTAGCAGAAGATGGATTTAAGTAAATTGTAAAAGATGAAAACAAAGTATTTTATCTTTTTTGGTAAATACTCAAAAAACTAGTTTTGCCTTTTACCCTAAAAATTATGGTTTATGAATTAGAGGTCCCTTTTACAATCTATTTTCCTTATTAGTTATCTCTATCTAATATGTAGTTTGTGCATGGATATTTGTTTTAACAAACTATAAACAGGTTACTTGAATTAATTTTAACCATCCATTTTGCATTTTTACATATAGGAGAACTAGCTAGATTTGGATTCAAGTGTCATTTCAACCCTAACCATAATTCATCCACTGATTCTTCAACATCAGTCGAGATTCAACTAGCACATATTCTTGGCATAGTTGGAGTAAGAATTCCGACAATTAGTGAGCATATTATGGGGGACCTTCAAGTACATCCAACAAGAATAAGGGGGCCAAATCTTAATTTCATATCCTAATTTACGAACAAGTTGTTGTGCAAAACACACACCAACGATGGCAAACAAATAAAGCAAGCACACGATCAAGTAAACACAACACGCAATTTACGTGATTCGACAACTTGTTTACGTCCACAAAACTGTAGAAATCTCATTAACCAAATGATATTACAATCACTCAATCTCAACTTAGTCTCTCTAGGGCTTTTACTCTCTCACACAATATGCACTCTCTTGAGTATTGTTTTCTCTTAAAAATATGCTGAAAATCTTACATCATAAGTCAAATATTACATGTTATAGTAAACGGCGTTGGAAATCCTAATTCTGGCCAAAATACGTCTTTTAAATGTTTAAGTAGCGTGTTGAGCATGCCTCGAGCGAACAAACAATCAACATTGGCTAAAGCGGGGTGTTGAGTGTGGCTTGAGCGAACACTAGAGTTTGTATCTCGCTCAAGCTTACTATCGTGCGAGATTTGAGCGAACTCATGGGTGGAGCTTCGATCGAGCCCACTGTCGAGTGCATATCAAACGAACTCACTGGTTGAGTTTCGCTTAAGCGCTAGGTCAAGCTACACTTGAGCGAACTCACTGTTTCTCAAATTTTTAGCTCCAAAACTAGTCTCCACCTAACACCAGTGCTAACTCCCCTTCCAAGATCCGGTCGATAGGGTTTCCTTCCTTCTAGTTCTTTCGATCTTAATTTCTCTTCCTATTTCCACCTTTTATTGGAGTTCATTCCCATAGTCGATTGTTAGTCTTTTTCTTATCAATTATTCCCTCTTTTCCATCTCAATATTTATAAACTTTTTTCTTATTTTTTCCCTTTAGCTCAAATCATACTTGATTTATGCCTTCCAATGATCAAATACTCAAGTGTGTAATCCCATACAATGGATGATCTATTGGCAGTATGAAGAATTGATCAAGCATAATAACCAATGCATGAGGCTCATGTGCTACCTAGGTCACATGTGGGCTTCATGCCTAACATGCCCCAATGACTAATGGTGACATACATGACAACATTGGATTTGGAATCCATAGATCTCTCAGATTTGGCTACCTCCATCCCAAACAATCACATCAGCTCATGATGAACCCACGTGTTTCTATAGCAATGAATTGAGTGATTTTGGCATCGATGACTTGGGCTACCTGAAACTACTTATTCGTTAGAGTGTTATTAATTTGGTTTGGTTTGATTTTGGACAAATTTTATAACCGAATTGATATAAACTAATTTTGAAAATCTAAGAATCGATACAGACTGATTTATCACTAAAACTGAAACTTTCATTTTTTTCTGATTTCGGTCCGATTCGACTTGGTTTACAGGTGATTTGGTTTTGGAATTGTCCAACTTCAATCTCTATATCAAAAGTAAGTTTATATTAATAATTTAATATTGATATTCATGTTTAAGATTAAAATCTCATCTTATATTAATTTTATGTTATAAAATTAATAAACATGAATAATAAGATTAAAATTTTATATTTTATTAATTAATATATAATATATATACACTACAACAAATTAGCCTTTTTTTCAAGAGTGATTTTGCCGCAATTAGTCCATACTTTTATCGAAAATGACTTTTTTCCGCCACTTCAAGTCGTAGCTGACTCCCCTGAAATAAGTTGCAACATATAATACTTAAACCCGCAAAAAAATGTATATTGAAAATACTCTTATTTCTGACGATTTTTGTCCTCGCAAAAAGTACAAAAATTTCTTGTAAAAAGTGTGCCAACCATGGTTAACTGGGGTCGGAAAAAGTAAATTTTTTTCTCGGCGAGTTTTTTTCGATGGAAAAGGTAAGCCTTAATGTTGAGAGTTTTGTTTGAAGATACCTATTTGCAGCAATTCTACTCGCCACAAATACAAATTTGCCCCAAAAAATTAATTAGGGTCGCAAATACTTATCTGCCGCGATGAACTTCATCATAAAGATGCATTATACATTTGCAGCTAAAAAAATATTTTTCGCGATTTATGATTGCCAAAAATAGTCTTTTATGAAATTAAAAAAGAAAATACTAGTAAAACAGTATCACAGCCTTATACCTAAAACACAAAAAAATGTGCACAATATATTACAAATACACTATAAGATTAAAACCAAAATACTAGTAAAAAAGTATCACAACCTTATACCCTTACCTAAAAAACATCAAGAATGTGAACAATATATTACAAATACACTAAACTCATAGATTAATAAACAATAAAAAAATAGTATAATAACTGAAGTAGACCCTGTAAATCTTAGCCAACCTCTCCATGTTATACTTTGTAACAAGCAGCTGGAGATTCCAACAAGGATATGCATTAAAGTGGTGTATCTTAATAATGAACAGAATGGGTATATAATTATTATATTCAACCAAAATTGATAACACCAGAGCCAGTCTAATTGACCTATCAGAGAATTTCACATGATCTATTTTTCTTCTGGCTTTATTGCAGAATGTGGATAAAATGCATACATTCTTATGCTTTATTTCATTTTAGTGGGTAAAACGCTTGGCTGAGCATGAACCAATTTGACCCACTAATTATGAGGTCTTCATGCTCTGCCACAAACTAATTTCCAAGTATTACTTTGGTCAAATGCACAAATTATCATAATCACTATTCTTCTTATAAGACCTGTATGCCAATTTATAATTATGCCGTGTAATTCAACAGCTTCTATATGGAAGTATTTCTTAACTTTTACAACTTGGATATTAATGGTGTCATTATAGTCACCAACACGTATATACTTACATAAAGTTCATATTCCAAGTTGTAGAGCATTTACATGGACAACAAGAGTTCCCTTGATTAATTAAAACAACTTGTAAGCAAATACATATAGTTTAATAATTCTAAAACACCTTTCTGAATGGAGCATTCTTTTTATAAAAGCTACATGCATGCATGGAGACTTGGTTCGTTACTATAGTTGTGTAGTTAGATATCTGTCTTCACCAATTGTAACTTTTGATCAAAACTATTCTAATTAACTGAGCTACAAAATTGAAAACACTAATGGCAAAGATCAATGTATGGTCAATCTCTATCAACCTAACCAAGAAATTTCAAACTTGAAAATAATCATCTACTGCTATTGGTCTTGTATTTAACTCTGAGAATAAAGAACGTGATACATGTATAAAATGATCCATAGAATTCTGTATTTTTGCCTATGTATATTACACTTACATAGGGGAATACCTGTAGGTTTGACTGAGTTTTCCTTGAATTTGATTAGTACTGTAGTTGGCCCTGGTTCTGTTTTCGTCAAGAAAATAACAACTAAGCATCAATTATAACATAACCTTTATAAACTACTACACCCATCTCAAATATCTCTAACAGAACTATCCCTTGAATAAATGGGATACCTCTATGTTACTCATAATCCACCCATAACTTTGTATAGACAACAAACTAAGTATATTGACATTAAGGAACATCAATATTCTCCCAATTGATATACTAGCACCTTTTTTGCAATTTCTTTCATAGACACATATACAATATTTTTGTTTGCAAATAAAAAATATATCCAAGCCTTGTAAGTCTATGCTTTCCTATAAGAAGGATAAAATATCACTTAAGTCACACATGCAAAATATACCATAAGTTGAGAGGGCAGAAAAAAGTAAAGTATACATGTACATAAAGCAACTTGTCTTTCTCCCACCTACATCTTAAGTTATTAAAAGTTTTGCCTTAACCTATACAACTGTATAAACATAATGCTAGCCTTAACTATTAAACTTTGATGGCTATTTTCTTTGACAAACCAAGTCCCCACATCACCAGATTAGCCAATATGTTCAACAAAAGGATACATACAACTTGCTGCATGATTTTACTTTTTACTTATCAAAAGGTAGTCTCAAAAGTTCAAAAAACTGGTACCCCATATATAGTGATGCCTATGCATCTACTAGATCAGTTTCACTACAAGACTGACTCTAAAACTCCAATTCTGCCATACGGGAAAAATAACTATTGATTGATTGACTTGGCATTATTTTCCCAAGATCATGTCAAGTTCTCTGATCAAAATCATCATGATTGATTGACCTATCAAAGAAATTCACATAATAAACAATAATTAAGCACCAATAACCCATAGAAAATAAAATTCAGAAAAAAAAACAACTGACAATATATAATTAAGCACCAATGGCCCATGAGCCTAGCTAGTGGTAGAAGCAAAAATGGAGGTTCTATCCTAGAAGTTCTTTGTTCCTTTCTTTTGGTCCATTCAACCTTTCACAAATTCCTTCACATGAATTATGGAAATTCAGAAAACAGAGGAGAAGGGTTTCAGCCTTTCAAAGTTTGAAATTTGTACAAATTATGTAAAAAAGATTATCACTTTCAGCAACAATTAAAGCAAAACAAAACCAAAATAAAACCTTATTGAATCAAACCTTATTCAATAAAACCTTATTGAATCAAACAGCTCACACACACAGTTCACCAATCCAAATTCTGCCACTAGACATCCAAACCACATCCAATAAAGTTAAGATGCTAGCTTTAGAATCAACAATCCTTAAACCTTATTTAAAAAAAAAAAAAGTCATCAAAAAGTCGCATTTCAATGCAATAGACTATCCAATACTTTGGTATTCTCTCCAAATTCTTTCTTGAAGATTTCAATTGAACCAGGGCCGCAAACATCATGGGTCATTAGAATGTCAATGTTAATCCAAACATTCTCACCAGGGATCAATTCTCTCAGAACCCTAGCCAATATCTTCTTGCTCATTGTCATCCCAATCTTCACTTATAAGTAACCAAAATTCTTCCATTAAATTCCACAAAACAATCAAACCCATTAACCTAAAACAAAAACTCGATCACACAAAATGATAGGAACCCAACAGAGTTAGTGGTGGAAGGCTTGCTTTCCGACTACTGTGATGCCATGACCAAACAAATTTTCTTGGAAATCATTTTTTGACATTTCGGATCGAAAGATCTAGGCCGTGTCGAAATGCAGAGAACCCCAAATGTTTTTTCATAAAAGGAAACATGATCAAAACAAGAACAAAATATTAGACATGGGCTATTGCATTATTGTTAGAAAAATTAACGGGAGAAGTTAGCAACAGAGAAAAATCGTGGGGCAATGGGAATTGAGGTAATGTATTAGAGAGATAAATTACTATAAACGATGAATGCAAGTAGTCTAGAGAGAAGAAAAGACCTGGAACCATATGATGGCCACATGGAGAGTTCGATTCGGCACCGGTGAAATGGTTTGGAACTGCTGGAGAACACAACCTCAGCCTTGGAGAGAGGGAGAGTGAGAGAAACAAATGGAGAGAGGGAGAGAGAAGGGAGACTCACCGGCTAGGCAAGGCGGCAACGGTGCGGTAGTGAGCATGGTGGTAAAAGAGGGCGGTAATGGGTACGTCTTGGGAAGAGAGAGACATGGACGGAGACAAAAGACAGATTTGAGTTTCGGGCTAGGGGAGAAGAAATAGAAGGGAAAATTTTGAATTTTATGACTTTTTGCAGTAGTCTAGTGTCGTTGTAAAAGAGCAAAAGCAATGCATTTAAACGTGATTTCACTGTACCAAACATTTAAATGTGATTTGCATGGGGATGAAAATCAAAATTAATGCATTTCCAAAGCAAATTTCAGTCGTGGGTAATGTAAGTTTGTTGTCACAAACCAATTTCATCAGGAATGAATGTGTGTGTCACCGTAAAAAAACATTATCTTCAAACTTTCTTTGATGATGTGAGTTTTGCGGGAAAAAATCTTTAGTTCTCACAGGCTGTAACTCGTGACAAATAAAATAGTCCAATATACATATTTGCGGCCAAGTGTTTTTGACGACGTGAATTTTTGTAGCAAAAACTAAAAAGTAATTATTTGCTACAAAATCAAATTTGCGAGAAAAATTTCTGTCTCAAAAATCACTATTTGTTATAGTGATAATATAAAAGAAATTATATAAAAATTATTTTATATAATTTTAAAAAAATAAAAAATATATATTCCAGTTCGATTCCATCTAAACCGACCGAAATCGAATCAGTCTGGCTCGATTCGGTTGGTTCAACCGGTTTCTCTCATGTTGATTCGGCCAGTTCGTCTATATATAATATTATTACTTTTCCAAATCAAAGATCTCGACGAAATAGAAGTAGATCACCTGATCTCCCCTGAACCACCAATACAGAATATATAATAAAATATAGCACCACGTATACAACATATATCACACTAGCTATAAAAGGAATCGTCTTTTTTAAAGTTGCATACATGTATGGTTCCTAGCCAGCTACCTCAATTATTTTATTTTTTCAACAATTACGGGATGAGTGGGGACCAATTAGTCCATGGTCCCAAAATCTTCTTTTTTTTTTTTTTTTTAATTAAATAATTCTATACATTGTATTATAAGTTGCAATGGCTCCTGATCACATATCTTGATCGATCTTTTTAATGAATGAATGACTGCTTGCGCAGAAACGTCACATGCATTGTATGTGCCACGACGTACGTACATACATCCGGCCTGGACCCCTGCGCATGCCAGTAACAAGCTGCTGTGGGTACGTTTAAAATTCCAAAGGCAAAAATATATCTCTTTCTCCAAATAAATTGAATATTTCATACACACACACACACATATATATATATATAGCATATAGCTTGTCTTATAATTCTTATTAATAATATTTTAAAGGAAGATCATGGACGATCGATCGAGTTGATCATGTTTAATTAATGTCTACGCGGAAAGGCAGAAATCTTATCCAACAAAAACACGAAACAGATGTTGGAAAAGGTTAATGATCGAGGCCTGCCGGCCGAGAGATATTGGTCGGCAACTTCGCGCCTGCCGTCATGGGAAGAAATATTGAAGAAAGGTGTGAACAAAGCCAAATTAATTAAGTTGGTGTAGCTGATCATCGATCGATAGATCTAGAAGCGAGCAGCTGAAACATGAGATCCATTGATTCTGATCACCCACTGATCCTATCACAACACAACTTCTCTTTTTGTTTCGTACATCGTGAGTGGTACTAGCTAGCTAGCTAGCTCCATATATATATTTTTTAAAATAATAATAATATTCATAAAGCAAATTCATTGTACATCGCAGCCAATTTGTCCAAAAGGAAAGAACCATGCATGAATGCCCCGCCCACCAGTACTACATGACAATTGACATGCATGCGTCCCTACGTACGTACGTAGCAAGTCTAGGGTTTTCCCAAGTCAACCTTTTTGATCCCTCCAACACTACTCATGTCTTACTAATTAATTCCATCTCTCGACTCGTGAGAGGAAGCTTTTTTTTACCACTGTGCATGAGCTAGGTCGGAGCTCGATCGGACAAGTTGACTTTACAAATGTATCATTTTCAGGCAATTAAAATGAAATGTACGTGTACGTTCTCATTTAACTAGGCATTTGAATTTAAAAATTAGCTTAAAAATATATATAATTACTCCTGTCACGATGGATAAAACATTTAACTATAATTAATCCATGCAGTAAGTACTATACCACTAGTGCGCAATACAAGTTTGATGAGTTATTTGCTATGAAAATATACTTTGTTTTGATAAAAAATCACTGACAACAAATAAGTAATTAATTTTTTATAGTGACGAGAGATATATATTTGGATATTTTTATAATTATTTATGAGAACTTCTAATTTAACCAATTTTTTAGATGGTCTGACGTAGAGAATGGTGGTGTTAAATACAATTCTATTATGTGTGAAAAAGTGAGTTTTTTCATGTAAATCGAGATGTGCTGGATTCACTTCATTTTAAAGGAACCGCACAGAACTTGCATACTTTAGAATGTACAAATCATTGTAATTTCTAAATGTTATAGAACTCACATGATACATCTCTATCTTTCTAAAATTATAATGGATCATTCAAATTAATGAGTTAATAAACTCACAATTATACTGTAAAGCTTGCTAATGATTCCATATAAAAGCTTCTTAGTCGGTCCTTTTCAAATGATTTGAACCTCCCGATTAATCAACCCAATTCACTCTTTCTATCTTATGAAAATCGTATCATGTTCACAATTGATATAGCCTGCAGCTAGCCAGGCCTTATGATCTCTTCCTTTCAAAAAGTCACATCCTTTGTTTGGTCCTTGAGGCCAAACCTCTTCCATATATGATGAGCCAAAAAGGGATTAGAGAAAGACAAACATGCATATTTGTAACCTAAATTGCGTGCCAACTTGTTATATATTTATGTAAAAGCTAAATTGACAGATGGGAATTGTGATATCAATCCCTAATCCCCAAGTCTTACTGTCCTCAATCCAACCCAAGAAAAGCACACACGGTTTCTTAATTGATCTGAACCATGAGCTGTGTCTAAATACAGCTAACCAAGACTTCGCAAATTAATTAGGACTTCTACGCCTTCACAACTTTATTGTTTTGGATATCATTATGCTAATTAATTAAAGTAGTACTGCGCCATTTGCACCACTTGTTCACGGCCGCTAATCTACTTTCGTATTTTAATTTTGTGGTTTCAAATTAAAATACATTCCAAAAAAATAAAAAAAAACTATATATAAGAGAAGTGGTACATGCAAACCCATAAAAATTATTATAAAAATAAACTCACAAATTGATATGACTTCTCATAAAATACTAGATCTATTTTATAATAAAATTACTTTACATCTAACATATTAGATTTATAATCTCAATTTATTAAAGTACGTTATCTAACCGATGTGCATATTGGTTCTTTGATTCTAATCGTTCTGCATCCTTTTCAGCACAAATAAATTGGAACACGGTTTTATGTATTACGTACACCAATAAATCAATTGGCCTATATATATAGATATATATATATATCATTCTGCCAATAAAATAATGACCATTTTTTATTTAATTTACAACTTTTTTTCTAGAAAAAATAAGATTAATTAACTAATTTAAATAAGAACATTATTATTATTTTAATTATATTTACCCATGTTATTAAACAAGTAATTAACTAGGGATCATTAATAAAATAATTTTAGAAAATGATGTCATAAAAATTAAAAGTTAAAATGAAGATGTGTCAAAATACTTATATTTACATAATAATTTGATGATAAAAGTCATAATGTCTTTAAATTTTCCTTAAAAGAGATCTAGAAACATTTCCCTTTAGTCCAAGTAATCAAATGCCCACTTAATTATCTAATAAGGTAGCTTGAATTGCCTTCTACGAAAATTCTTTTCTTTCTTCTTGTCTTTCCAAGAAGGGGGAAGAAAAATAAAAGGGACAAAGAGGGGCAATTCCGGAAATTCGGTTTCTAGCTCTGGGATTGCTGAGGTGGCGGGTGGACCAGCTGTTTTTGAAGGAAGATACATTGCATTTTGCATGTAAGCAAAAGGCGCCTGTAATGTAATGTATCTGAATGAGCCTTTTGAGAGTGACACCTATTTTTTTCTCCATTTCCCAATATATATAAAGTTTTTGCCTTTGCATTGTACCCAGATATCAAAGACATAATTTTGAGTCTCAAATCTCCTCCAATTCCTTCTTCTCCTTCTCCTTTTTTGCCCTTCTAGTTGGGGTTTCAAATGCTCTTCAGCCTTCTTGTTGCATTAGTAATTGCGTTTCTTTTTGGTTCGAGTGGTGGGTTTTGCTCCAAGGCACGTTTTGGATTCGGATTATTGTCGATTGGTTGTCTTTGCTCATGTCTACCCTCGTCAATTACAGTGGTAAGCTTTTCTGGGTCTTTGTTGTTTTTATTGGTCTCTTTGGTTGATTTCTTCTTGTTGGATTTGGCATCATGGGTATTCTTTTTTTTTTTTGATCGTAGTGGGTTAGCGTTGGTTTCGGGTCGGGATTGCCAATTTATGTTGATCTGTATGCTCATAGAGCTTGAGATCCTGAGCGTATCTTCGATATATGAATCATTTAGATTATCATTGATTTGGAGATTAATATGGTTAGGATGTATGATTGAGAATTAAAGCATAAGATACTTGTTGACTGACGTGTTCTGCTTAGACTCACTTCAGCCTTTGTCGAGTCTTTTCTTGAGAAATGTTTTCTTTCCCCCACGGAAACAATAAGTAGGAGGATACGTTTAGGATCAGCAAGATTGATAATTTCTTAAAGCAAACCTTAACATTTATGATGTATTACACTTGAATTAATTGATAGATACTGATTCATCGTTCTCTTGGGAAGGAAATTCCCTGGATGTTATAATTTGCCGTTTGATTGAAGCTTAGATAATCTTTTAGCAATAGCAGGTAGTCTATGGAAACCACTCTGTGGGAATGATAGATCTATTAGTTTTAAACAATTTTCTGTGCTTGAGTGAATATGGTGAAAGAAAAAATGGTTTTCGTGACGTTTAGACAGTTTTAGCTGACATTAGGCTTTGCCATTCGGTTTTCAGGTGACGATGAATTCTACCCTGGGGGTTCTTTTTATTCAAATCCTGTGGATTTGGGTCGCTTGTTCTCCATTGGTTCCCATGTGGATGTATACTGCCCTCCTAGCAAGCGGGCTCGGATTAGTGCCCCATTCCTCTTTGGAGGAAATGAGTTCGAGCAGGACAAGAAATCTTCCATCGAGATTCTTCCTCAGGAATGTCTTTTTGAGATATTCAGACGCATCCCTGAAGGTAAAGAGAGGAGCTCCTGTGCTTGTGTCTCCAAGCAATGGCTTATGCTTCTGAGCAGTATTCGTAAGGCTGATATTTGTAAGGAGTTGCCGATTTCTAATAATGTTGATATGGTCACTGGTGATGAAAGTCAAGATCTTGAAAGTGATGGATACCTTACGAGGTGTTTGGTCGGGAAGAAAGCTACAGATATAAGACTTGCGGCAATTGCAGTTGGAACCAGTAGCCGTGGGGGTTTAGGGAAGCTATCAATCCGAGGAAGCAACACTGCTTGTGGAGTCACTGACCTTGGCCTATCAGCTGTTGCCCACGGTTGCCCTTCTCTCAAGTCTCTTTCTTTGTGGAATGTTTCTTCTATTGGGGATGATGGCCTGTCTGAGATAGCTAAAGGATGCCATTTGTTGGAGAAGCTTGACCTTTGCCAGTGTCCCTCTATTTCCAACAAGTGTTTGATTGCAATTGCAGAGAACTGCCCTAATCTGACTACATTGAATATTGAATCGTGTTCAAATATTGGGAATGAGGGCCTGCAAGCTATCGGAAGGCTTTGCACCAAGCTGCAGTCTATCTCTATCAAAGACTGCCCCCTTGTTAAGGATCATGGGGTATCAAGTCTGTTATCGTCATCTTCTTTGCTGACAAAGGTAAAGCTTGAGGCCTTGAAAATTACAGATTTCTCCCTTGCCGTGATTGGGCACTATGGCCAAGCCATTACAAATCTAGTCCTTGGTGGTCTCCAAAATGTGAGCGAGAAGGGCTTTTGGGTCATGGGTGTTGCTCAGGGTCTGCAAAAACTGGCATCGTTGACGGTGACCTCTTGCCGGGGAATTACGGATGTGAGTCTTGAAGCCATTGGCAAGGGATGCATTAACCTGAAGCAGATGTGCCTTCGCAAGTGCTGCTTTGTGTCCAATAATGGACTGATAGCTTTTGCCAAAGCTGCAGGATCTCTGGAGAGCCTGCAGTTGGAAGAGTGCAACAGGGTCACCCAGCTAGGGATTATTGGTGCCCTCTCAAATTGTGGAACCAAGTTGAAGTCTCTTACCCTAGTGAAGTGCATGGGAATCACAGATATGGCTATGGGATTTCCTGTGCTCTCTCCCTGCACATCTCTTCGATCCTTGTCCATTCGAAACTGCCCTGGATTTGGTACTGCCAGCCTGGCTATGGTGGGTAAGTTGTGCCCTCAGATTCAACATCTAGACCTTAGTGGGCTTCATGGAATAACAGATTCTGGGCTTCTCCCGCTTCTGGAGAGCTGTGAGGCAGGACTTGCGAAGGTGATACTTAGCAACTGCGTGAATTTGACAGATGAAGTAATTTTGGCCTTGACCAGGCTACACGGGGGAACCCTGGAGCTGCTGAATCTTGAGGGATGCAGGAAGATTACTGATGCTAGCTTGCTGGCAATATCAGAGAACTGCTCGTTACTCAATGATCTAGATGTGTCAAACTGTGCAATCAGCAATTCAGGCATCAAAGTGCTTTCTTGTGCCGCGCAGCTCAATTTGCAAGTCCTTTCACTGTCGGGGTGTTCTGAAGTGTCAAACAAAAGCATGCCTTTCCTGGAGAAACTGGGTAAGACCCTGGTGGGGCTGAATCTCCAACACTGCAAATCAATTAGCAGTAGCACAGTTGAACTGCTTGTGGAGAGCTTGTGGAGATGTGATATTCTCTCTTAATTAGGGATGGAACGTATGGTTCTTTGGATCAAAGAGGCGGGTGGACCGGAGGTGGTGGACCGGAGTTACGAAATCCAATAACTTAAGACAGATAGTAGATGCATAAAGATACACTCAACTCACACGGGTAGCAGCATTCAGCATACCTTTTTAGCCCATCAGCAGTTGGGTGCCGGTAGCTCAGTGGCTTGGTTGTTTGTCAGGGGACTGGCGCGGATCACTTCTCCGTCATTTTTTGCAAGCTTTCTTGACAATGGAAAGTTTGTTTCAACTCCTTCAGGGTATCCCCCGAGAATACAGTTACCAAGTCCTGGTTTTTGGCTCCAACTTGCTCGTGGTATTGTTTTGCTGGATGTTGTATGCCCAGTGTTTTAGCTTGGTCACTTGTATTTGATAGTGTTAAGCTTTTCCTTATTTCCAGTCTAGCATAGTCTGTTGTCAGATTCAGTCCAAGATAGTTTCTCGTGTCTTGCAAGGTTCCTGCACATGTTTGGGATCCTTGTTTTCTCCTTCCATTAGCCTTCTGAGCTTGTGGTTGCTTTGGGCCGGTTCTAAGCATGGATGACTTGGATTTATGAACTGTTAGTTCATCAGGTCTGCCATGACAACCCTCTTGGTTGTTTTTTTTTTTTTTTGAACTTCACTCCTGTCTTTATTTTGTGGGTTTATCCTGCTTATGGATTGTACACTGCAACTTGCTATTGTTATTAAGTAATGAAATGGGGTTATCAGCCTTTTTTCCCTGTTATTTATCTCTTTTGGGGAATGAGTGGTGGTGCATGATTCATGAAACCATAAACTCTTTCACTCTCTTCACCCTGTACTTTCTCTCTCTTTTGTTTTACAACTATGGCCTATAATGACTTCCTCAATAGGTTTATTTGCAGATTTCTAATGGTTCAGCTTTCCTCTTTGCATTCTTAAACATTGGTGTTGAGAATGAGGAAAAGATCTACAAATGGTACCTTAATGAGAAAAGATAAACATTATTTCATATCATGTTAACAGACAATGCAAAGATAATCAAAATATTTATGATTGAGAAATGATACTTGCAATTATGATTGCATAAGTAATACGCAATTATTTTTAAAAAAATTCATAAATCCACATAAAAAAAAAATTAATAATAAATTTTACTATTTTTTAAAGTTAGTATATATACTTATGAATTACTGTATGTAGCATTACATTAAATGAATATGTCACGGTTTGCTCAATTAATTTGACTTTGGTGGAGCCTTAGCAGTGAGCAGGGTACATCTCACATATCACGTATCAGCAACTGTCTGGATAAATCTCATCTCTCTTGTCAGAGGTGTGCTCTAGTTTACTGCAAGTTTGCTCTGTTCCCGTGTATGCCTATTATTAAAAAAAGTAGCACAGATGAAATAATTCAGTGGTAGGGTCTACTAGGCTACTAGCCCTTTAGGTATAGCTATTATATCAATGATTAATTAATATGGGTAAGCATACCATGTGCTTGTTCTGGTTTCTGAAACGTGGAGTAGATCGAGGTTATCTGTGCCTTGATTTTGCTTCTGAATTCTGCAGGTATTCTACTTTTTCTTTGCTGTTTTTTCTTCTTTTTTTTTTTTATAATAAACAAGAGTTTTTCTTTTTCTTTTTCTCCTTCCTTCCTACCAAGCAAGAGGGTTGTTTATCTCAAAGGAACTTTTATCTAGTTTTTCTTCCTCATTATCAAGTCAAGATTGATTCATGAACCAAGAGCAAAGACATGAATCTTCAAATTGAGAGCAGAATGTTGCCGCATCATGTCATCACAGCTTGAGAACTTGGGACTCAAAAGAAAGTCATGTTAACTGCATGGGATTTTCACATGGAAGAAAAAAAAAATAAAGGAATAGACATCTCTCACTTTTATAATAATAATAATAATAGAGAAATAGTTTATGAAAAATAATAAAATAATAAAATATCTAAATTGTGTTTCCAAACATACCTAAAAAAGGTGGATTGAATTTTTATATAAAAATATATATATAGAACCAGGGAAAGTATCGACTGTGTGCTGCAAGTGTGAGGACCCTAAGCAAGCATATCCATAAGCGTGGTGCTAGAGCCACCAGTACCAGTAGTCAGTGTGTAAATTTATTTTTTAAACATTTTTTTATGTATTTTAAAAAAAAAATACTAAAATATAAACAAACACAAATCTTAAAAAAAATAAAAATAAATAAATCAGTACACTTTATCGGTGGAAGTATTATTTTACTATCCTTAATCCAGTGAATGAAGTAGTGCTCAAGCACTCAATTCCTTTGACATGTCCATTGTCCCGCAGGCTAGGAAGGTATTTGTAAATGTGGAATCTAGTACACCTTGGTTCTACACCGGACAAGAATCTTGTGCAGACCAAGAAAAATTGCGTGCACCGATCTATATAATCTTTGTGCAGACTAAGAAGGTACCAACACTATCAAATGAGAACATCTGCAGCACCTTCCTTTTTTTCTCAAGGCATGAAATTTTCATGAATGGAACACAGTCCAGACAGTGAATCGACATCATTTGTCCATTTCATAGGGTATCATACGTCTCTTGTATTTTGATGATGATAAATAAATAAAAACAATTAAAAGTTTTTTAATTATTTGATATTACATAAATAAAATTAAAAAAAAAAACATGAAACAATGAGGATTAATAAACAGTTAATATCACTGCTCTAATATTTAGATTATAGCAATAACTTACTTTAAAGTGCATCTTAACATCTCGTTTATTTTCACAATTCATCTCATCTCATCTAATCATTACAACTATTTTAAATTTCTACATAAAATAAAATAAACAGTTCAACTTTTTCAAAATTTTAAACAAAAATAATATTAAAAAAAACTTTTAATTTTAATCTCAACTTATCTCATCTCCTCTGCGAAAACACGACTACTGGTTATAGTTATTTAGGATCAAAGACAAACCCTTAATCCAATGGCCTGTGACAAAGCAGACATCAACAGCAAAAGCTCAAAGACTCGTGGCCATTAAGTGAAAAATCACATGCAGAAGCCAAACGGGAACGATAAAATCAGTGTAGCCTCTCAACTTGTATGATGACAAAAAAGGGTAGTCCAATAATTTGAAAAGGTAACGAGGGATTGTCCATTCAGCCAGCAAAAAGATGGGAAAACAGTGACAGCTTCTGTCATTCACACTGAAAACCTGAAGTCAGAACATTGTTGCTCCAAAAAAACCAAATTATGCTCTAGGGAAGAACCTGATCAAGACTGAGATGCAACTTACCGTGAAGAAAACTTTATCTATCACCTCCACTTTTGCAGTTGCTTTGTATGTCTTCCTTCTTAATCTAATTAACTCCCAATTCCAAACTACTCTCCGCAGGTTTCCATTATCTTTCCCATTTGTTTGAAGAAAAGACTGATGGCTCCATCAAGAAAAGACCTAGATGGGATAAAGATTGCAGTTACTGTGATGCTCTTCTTTTTTCTCACATTCTTTCCTTCCAAATCAGGTGAGAAAATAAATATTAAGCCCACCTAAGGTGAAGACACTTCACTGCAGTGGTGATTCTCAAGTACATGCATGATCTTAAAGAGGGTGGCACTCTCGCATCTAATGTCAAAGATTAGTTTAGTGTCCATACATAGTGAAAGAAAAATGTCAGAGCTTAGAATATAGTGCAAATCATAAGCTTTAAATAACGATCTTGCATGCTTTTGTCTGATCGAACCTTTGGCGCAGCTGGGGCAATGTTTGCAAGAGACAGAGAGCGTCTGGAGCAAATGAAATTGGTTTTGGGTTCAAGGCCTCCTAGGTGTGCGAACAAGTGCCTGAGTTGCAGGCCCTGCATAGCTGCTTTAGTTACATCTCCACACCATAGAACTGAGTACTTCAACGTATCATCTCAGCGAGATGAGAGCTATTATCTTCTCTCTTGGAAGTGCAAATGTAAAGATAAGTTCTTCCAACCTTGATTAATGTTATAGGCTCATCTTCAGATCATACTCCTGTGTAGCTATGGTACAGACTCCCTCCTGCTAATTACTTGCTCATTATTTACTCTATCTCTCTCTCTGTCTCTCTCTCTCTCTCTCTCACAGAGGGATATTAGTGCTAATCTATCTGTCTGAGATTGTAGCTGTTGATAATTAAAAAAAACAGCTCGTTCTATTTTTTGTTTGTTGGTTTCTGCAAACTCAAGTAGAAGGCAGTTCTCGTGGGGGTGATATTGGCCTCATACATTCCTTTGCCAGTTCTCCACGCGAACGTGACTAACTCGAAACAAGCGGATACAAAGAGATTATACAAAAATAATCCTTCAAAAGTTCCATGTTTCTCCTTTTTTACTCGTGCGAAATTTGCCCCAGGGTTATCGAAATGCATGGCAGCAATTCCTATTCCATGAAAATGGCTATGGACCTCTCTCATTTAAATAACTAATAATAAATTTAAAAAAAAAAAAAAAAACTTAAAAAAGACTTGCCTAGGGTACCGAATGACTGCAAATTGAGCGATTTATAGAAATAGCAGATTACCATGGAATTCTTAGAGAGTAAGTTCGAAACTGTGCCTCCTCCTCTAGCAATTGAATTTGGTTCAGCTACGAAGAAAGAAAGAGATGTGCATCCTAGTAATGATTTTAATGGAGAAGCTTACTTTTATATGTATTTTGATATGGGAGTTAGCATATATGACTGTCAACTGAAGAAGAAATTAAAAAAAAAATGATTTAAATATATGACATATTAGTTAATGGAATTAAAGTTGATAAAATTCAAGGATAGAAAAACCCAATAAATATATTATGGTCATTAAGTAGGTGGTACTTACTAACTGTATTTCTTTAAAAAGAAGACTAGAAACTTTGTCCATTAATCTGCCAATTAGAAGTAGAAACCACTGATCATCTTTTTCTGAATTGTCCTTGTACATGAAGAATCTTGTGGAGGCAATCTCCTTGGCCTTTGGACATCTCATCTTTATTGCATCTAGGTATCAATAACTGGATAAATCAGATTTTGAATCCCACATACCAGTTAAACCTCTTGGTCAGTGAATCCCATCATTTCCAAATTTTTGTTGTTTTAGCAATGGATAATCTCTGGATCACTACAAATCAAATTGCTCATGATGTCACGATCCCAACAATAGATCACTTTGTCGAAAAGACCTCAGAAATCTATAAGGAGCAACGTAAAGCTTGGACATGGAAAAATGCTGAAATTACTCCCAAATGGATTCCACCCTCTTTAGAAGATATCTTTTCAATCACATTTGATGTAGCAATTAGAAAAGAAGGCAGCACAGCAGCAACAGTTTGTAGATCACACAATGGATCCATGAGATTTTTGGTAACCAAATTCACAAGTAGCACTAATCCAAACCAAGGGGAGGCCATGGCAGCCTTCATGGGAGTGCAGGAAGAACACATGCAGCAGATCAAAAAAATCATCATAGAATGCGACTCCTCAAATGCCATCTCTTGCATTGATTCTAAAATTGATGCGCGCATTCTATTGTGTAATGGGCACATTCCAACAATGTGTTCGGAAAAATCCCCCTAGAAGAATTCCACAATATTTGCTAGATTTTCGTAGTGGAAAAGACCCCTTCCCACTTTTTTTGTTGATCTGTATGATAAGTTTGATACTCGGTTTGTTTTCGTAACAAACAGTGTTATTAATGAAGTTGAAGTTCTTTGCCGAAGGGAAAAAAAAAAAGTAGGTGGTACTTATAAGTACTTATCTGTCGCCTCTATATCAGCCAACCCATAGTATCATTCATGAACATATCATCAATGCCCCAAATTTGGAGCTTTTTTCCATTTTCCATTCAGAGCTAAAAGTAGGCCAAGGGCAAGATACCAAGTGTATAATGATGATGAGAACTACTCGGGAGGATGCATGTTTTTTTTTTTATTTATTTATTATAAGACTGGGGAGGATGCATGTTGACAAGGCGTGGGGGCTAGAGCCTAGAGAGAATGCCAATGATGTCATGCCATAGCCTATTTATTGAGAGTAAGAGAACCTCCCTTCCACATATGCCTTGATATATGCTGCTATATTATGGTTTAAGAGAGTTTGTTACGATGATCAGTATTAAAAGTTTCATCTATCCAACAATCTTAAGATTTTTAGATTAATTGTTAGATCTTTAACAACTAGTATCAAAACAGAAACTACATCATGAGTTCATGTCACGGAGGGGGCAATCTATAAGTTGGATTAAAATATCTTGATATTAACATGAACCTGATGTTAAGTCATTGAATATTGATAAATGAGTGAAACCACCGAAAGAAAAAAAAGCTACCAACAGATCAATGTCTATAGAGTGGGTCATCGTGAACGTCAGATTCAGAAGCGTGGTGGAATGTTATGATCCTCATTGCCCTCTTTACTCCCACCATCATCTTCATTGCCATCATCGACGTCATTATAGTAATAAGAAATCCAACGAGGTGAAGAACATTCTGAATCGCATTCATATAACTACATGCTGAGATGAACTTCCTGATATACATAAAGCCTCTAATTACGAGGGTTATGTAAGGCCTCTAACTACAAGGGTTATATCCCCAAAGTGTATTAGTGGGGGAAGAGGCTACACAATTTCTTAGCACACTCTCATTTTGTAATATACATTTACATGCTGATTTCTAAAATAACACGTGACAAAAAAATTAAATATATGTAGCCCTGTACGATAAAAATCTTCCAGTTTGTAGTAGATCATTTGCCCCGAAGAGGAATCGCCTCCCTCTGTTCATCTGGCTTACTGCTTTGCATCTCCCTTGGAACTGGATCAGCAATCATTGTTCTAAGCAGGCTGGAATAGCCATACCCTCCTTTGGTTTCCAAATGATATCGTCTAGTTTGGCACATAAATCTTTGTAAAACTGCAAAACGTGTTTTCAGGAAAAGTGGAGAAGGAACTAAAGTGAGATTTGCCCAAGCTTTGCACCATCGGGTGCCATTCACAAAAACTTATGACACACCGAAATGAACTAAATGCCTCCAACTTGTAGAAGTTCCATATATAGACACCCTTGAATGGTTTTAGGTATGATTGAGACCAATAAAAAAGAAGTTGATAGTTTAAGCCTAGTC
>QEOT01000970.1:80086-94338 GCA_003123785.1 Pterocarya stenoptera | reverse complement strand
CAGTTTATAAAACAAGTTAGTGCAAAAATATATTAAAGTCTTAAAAGTCTTTTGGAGAAATACTTACAGCGGTTGATAATAATTTTAGGAGGATCACGGAGGAACTGGAAGCACCAAAACAGCAACTTCACAGTGTAAAAACACTGTGGCTGAATACACTGTAAACCCAAATTTGCACGGAGTCAAACGAAGACTTGAAATTGATAGGGTAGGTCCTATTGAGGTCGGTGAAGCTAATGGTAGTGAAAGTTGGCCGTGGGTGGCGGCCGAAATGGTGATTTAAGGCCGAGAATAGTAAATCAGAAATGGAGCTCGCACGGGCGGCTCCGGCGACGGATCGGGGCTGGGTTTGGGTGGAAAAGCTTGGTATTGGGCCGGTGAAGAAGTGGTGAAGAAATGGTGGCCGGACGGCGGCGGAACGGCGAGGAGAAGCCGTAGGCTTCGCACGGCTCACAGCGGCTAACGGCAGCGTTAGGCGGCCTGAAAATTTATGGGTAAACTCGCCGGCAGCTGGGGAAACCGGTGGTGCCGGCGGTGAGGGCCACGGCCGGCCAGAGGCGGCGCTGGTGGCTTAAGCTCGATCGGACGTGAGAGAGAGGAGAGAGAGAGACGCGGGGCTGGGTGAAACCGACGGGGAAGGAGAAAAAAAAGAAAGAAAAGAAAAGAAAAGGAAGAGAAAAAGGAAAGAGGAAAAAGAAAAGATAGGGGAAAAGAGATGAGGTCCAATCCTCACCACTTTCGAGTCACAACTGATCCTCAAAACATTATTTTTAAACCAGTAAATTAAATAAAACAAAATAAACTCAAAACTAATTAAAATAAAATATTAAACTCCAACAATAACATACTTTAAAATAAAAGGCAATTAAATTGCATAACACTAATTAAAATAAATTAAACGCAGTGAAATGCTTTAAATAAAGCAACAATAATTTTAAAACCCATAAACGAACCAATTTAAATCAAAGATCAATTTAAATCTGAAATAATAATTAATAAGGAGAAAGCCCAATAAAATATTATAAAATAATAATTTTAAAACTCCCAAAATACTAAAACTAGAGGATCAATCATTAAATTAATTAAAATAATCCTTCATTAAAATACACTAAAATACGGGGTGTTACAATTATTATTCTATGAAATTATCGTCAGAATTTGAAACATATATTAAATTGTGTTTTTATAATTTTATTTCTACATGTACGTAGCAAATTAGTGAGATATACTTTTATATGTAGTTATGTTTTTATGATTTTTCAATCTCTTTTTAATTTACTTAAGAAAAATGATGTTGGCGGTCTTAGGATGTGCAAATCCCGCCCACTCCCTTTGAAAAAAGTAGGTAAATTTATAACTCACATGAAAAAATTATTTTTTAATGGTGGACCTCACACTTTTTTCAAAGTGCGTAGTGCTTGCACGCATTCAACCGTATATATTATTACTCTTTACATAAATGTGTCACACAGTAGAAAAGTTGACCCTCCTCAACACAATTGCTAGTTTCGCCACTACCTCCATTTGAAATATATCAACACAATTCAATGGTCCATTCAAAACTTCCTAAATATATTGATCCATCCAGAGACTATATTGTGTTAGGGCATTCGAAGTCGACCCCCAGAATTTTGGCATGTCATCCACATCATAAAAACTATTGTGACGCCCCGACTCCCACGTTCAAAAAGTCTCAGGAATCATGACGTCAGGATGATGACAACACGGGTCACACATCCCAACGATACGTGCTCAAGTGTGTGCAACGTGCCACCAGAGTACCAAAGAGTTGCAGCGGATAATGATAATTAAGTTACTAAGTACCAAAATTTTTTTATATACAAAAATAATCAAAATACAAGTATACTGAAAGTTATACAGTTATCCAAGAAATTATAATAAAACTGAATACATACGCATGGGAAACAAATCCCACAACCAAACCAGCAGCAACCACATGCCACTTAACCACAGAGCCGATCCCTAAGGCTCGTCGTCCTCGTCCTCATCTGCACCAAAATCTACGGTACCATAAAATGTTACCGCAGGTAAGTAATAATCCAAATGATCTCTAAGATCAAAATACATTTAATGCAACCAACATGCATGCATATGAGGATATATGCACCAAACTCAAAAATATCATTTTCTCAAAAATGATTTACACAAAAATATTTATTGGACACTGTAGGCGGGAATCACAGGCGGGATTCTACCACCATCCCTACCGCGTGTACCGTAGGCGGGACAACACCACCATCCCTGCTTACTACCATCCCTACGCGTACACCGTAGGCAGGAATCGCAGGCGAGATTCTACCACCATCCCTACAGTTCCTTTCCACACAACACAAAAACCCAATAGAGCACTGTAGGCAGGAATCTCAGGCGAACTCTACCACCATCCCTGCTTACCACCATCCCTATCGTGTGTACCGTAGGCGGGAATCGCAGGTGGGACAACACCACGTTCCCTGCTTACCACCATCCCTACGCGTACACCGTAGACGGGAATCGCAGGCGGGACTATACCACCGTCCCTGCTTACCACCATCCCTACAGTCTCCTTTCCTTTTTCCCACAAATGAAAACCCAGTTTTCAATACACAAACATGATTATGCGTGCACATGCAATGAACCAATCCAACAATAAATTCCAACAACCAATCCAACAGTAAATTTCAAACAACCAATCTAGATCACAATACAACCAATCACAGACATAATAAACCAATCAGTGCAAAAAATATATTAAAACCTTAAAGATGTTCGGGAAAATACTTACAGTGCTATAAAAATATTTTCGGAGGAACACGGAGGGGCTGGAAGCGCCAAAGCAGTAACTCCACAATGTTAAAACACTATGGCCGAAAACACAGTGAAACCCAAAATCACACGGGGCCAAACGAAGACTTGGGAACGGTACGGTAGAACCTATGAGAGGTGGGGAAGCTAATGGTATTGAAGGTTGGCCGTGGGTGGCGGCGATGGAAGGCCAAGAAACCCAAATCGGAGTGGGTGTTTGTTTAGGTGGCTCCGGCAACGGATCGAATCTGGGTTTGGGTTCAAAGGATTGCTAGAGGGCCGGTGATGATGTGGTTAAGAGGTGGTGGTCGGAGGTGGAGCGACGGCGGCGTTAGAGCACACAAGGCCGCGCAGCTTCAAGCCGTGCGTGGAGGCTCACGACGGCACGGGACGGTCTGAAAATGAAGGGGGTTGGTCGTCGGCAGCTAGGGAAGCGTTTAGGCTGGGAGGTGTCGGCCACGGGCGGCGCGCGGTGGTGGTTGGGAGGAGAGAAGCAAACGGCGTGGGAGAGGAGAGAGAGAGGGGATCGGGCTGCGCGGGTTGGGGAGAGAAATAGGAAGAAAAAGAAGAAAAAGAGAAAAAGAAGAAAAGAAAAAGAAAAAGGGAAAAAAGAAAAAGAAAAGGAAGAAAAAATGAGATACATTTTTTTCAATTTGGGTTCCGAAAGTGATCCAACGAAAAAGATTTTAAAACCATTAGATAAATAAAATAATTCAAACTCAATGAAATGCTCGATTAAANTGGGCTGGAAGCGCCAAAGCAGTAACTCCACAATGTTAAAACACTATGGCCGAAAACACAGTGAAACCCAAAATCACACGGGGCCAAACGAAGACTTGGGAACGGTACGGTAGAACCTATGAGAGGTGGGGAAGCTAATGGTATTGAAGGTTGGCCGTGGGTGGCGGCGATGGAAGGCCAAGAAACCCAAATCGGAGTGGGTGTTTGTTTAGGTGGCTCCGGCAAAGGATCGAAGCTGGGTTTGGGTTCAAAGGATTGCTAGAGGGCCGGTGATGATGTGGTTAAGAGGTGGTGGTCGGAGGTGGAGCGACGGCGGCGTTAGAGCACACAAGGCCGCGCAGCTTCAAGCCGTGCGTGGAGGCTCACGACGGCACGGGACGGTCTGAAAATGAAGGGGGTTGGTCATCGGCAGCTAGGGAAGCGTTTAGGCTGGGAGGTGTCGGCCACGGGCGGCGCGCGGTGGTGGTTGGGAGGAGAGAAGCAAACGGCGTGGGAGAAGAGAGAGAGAGGGGATCGGGCTGCGCGGGTTGGGGAGAGAAACAGGAAGAAAAAGAAGAAAAAGAGAAAAAAGAAGAAAAGAAAAAGAAAAAGGGAAAAAAGAAAAAGAAAATGAAGAAAAAAGGAGATACATTTTTTTCAATTTGGGTTCCGAAAGTGATCCAACGAAAAAGATTTTAAAACCATTAGATAAATAAAATAATTCAAACTCAATGAAATGCTCGATTAAAACAATAAAAATATTAAAATCTAAAAACAAGCCAATTTAAATTAAAGATCTATTTAAAATGTAAAACAATAAATAATATTACGAAAATCCATTAAAATGATTTTCACAACTTAAAATATTATAAAATAATATTTCAAAACTCTCTTAATTTTAAAATAAGAGAATAAATCCTTAAATTAATTAAAATAATCATTCGTTAAAAATACACTAAAATACGGGGTGTTACAACTATGTTCATCTCCTACAGTGCCAATTCATCTCCACTCAAACTATATATCCCCATTCCCTCATCTGTCTCACTATTGAGAGGCATACTTAAGCATGCCTTTTCATTTTCGCTATTCGCTTCCATTGAATCGGCATCCTCGGAACTATCATCATTATCCATTCTGAATAACCTTCTTGCGTGTACATTAAAAAAAATCACATGTTAGCAAAATTATAGACATTGAATGTATGCATTTATATAAAATGTGATTATAGCTTATATTACCCACTACATAAATGTTCATAATGTCATAGATTAATTAGCCACTGCATAAATGGTAAAAAAAATAACAATAGCAAAGCCATCCAACGTATCACTAGAGAGTTAACTCACATGCTCAACATAAAGAATTAAAACAAACAAAAAAAACATAAACTCCTAAGTCAGATAAATGTTTATCACTCAAACTGATAAACATAAAATACCAACCGGCAGTCCCCCCCCCCCCCGGGTTATACCCTCATCAATGCCTACTTAGATCAAATTCCAAGCCCACTAACTCCTGCGAATATAAGAAATTGACACCAATGATCTCTACACTACCATATCAAGTAATTGGTTGAAGGCCTTTTTAAATTGCTCAGGAGGCAAGGGAGGTTCTATTACTTTTAGCAACTCCATACAATGCATCTAGAGATAAAATACTCCATCAGACTTTATGTTATTCGATCCTTTGCTGCACTTATCGGACATGCTCTTATACCTTCTGTCCTCGGCAGCCTGGCAGCAGCACTACGCTTAATTTCCTCAAGGCATTCACTAAATTTCTCTTGAAGGGGCATGGGCTAGGAAGGCCCCCCTCTGTCGTCGGCGAGATCCACTAACGTATGAGGTGGAGAAGGGTCTCCCTGATTGCATGGATACGTCCATACTAGTCACTCGTGACGGGCCCCACTCATCATCAGCCATCGGTCGGCCACTATTTTGCATCTCCTCCTCAAGCATCCACTCATCGTCACTAGTTAGGATTGAGTCAGTAGATGCCCGATGCAGTGTCTCAATCGCAACTGAACAGCCAAAAATTACTTAAGGAAGAGATGCATTGGGCATCCCCAATCTTAAAATGCTTGAATGATGATCTCGCCTAGCATTGAAATTGTAATTAAATACAATGAGAAAAAGTTTAAAAAATTGTAATTCAAATTTTTAAATGGTTGCAATTTCTATCATAAATGGTCGCAACTTTTTCAAACTTTCAAATAAAAAATAATTCAACTTTTTCAAATTTTTAAATAAAAATAATATTATAAAACTATATTCTAACAATATTTTAACTATAATATTTTTTTATTTAATTTTTTTCTATCATTTTCTAAAACTTAAAAAATACTCAATTTAAATAATTTTACAATTATTCATAAACTATTTTAATATTATTAAAAAAAAATCCATCTCTTCTTACTCTAGAAACGCAAACATTTATCCCAAAAACCGAGGTATTTAAAAAGCTTTTGGATAAGGAGTATTATTATATTATTTTACAGAAATACTATTGTCATTGGCAAATGGTCCCAATTGGGTTCTGAAAATGTTTTAATTTAATAATTAAAAAAATATTTTATTCTTTTTTTAGTAATATAGTGAATTTTTTTTTAGAAATGAAATTTTAAAATATAAAAAAAAACAATGAATGTTGTTTTCGGAAGCCGTCTCCTGCTGCACGGCTCATTATTTTATGAGTAAAAACTTAAATATAATATGGCATAAATAATTTAATAATGATATGTTTAGACCCAATTTTAACCAACATTATCCAAACCGTTTCCAGACTGGGACCAGGACAGGTGTCACACCTGAAACGCACCGTCACGTTCCCAAGTACCCAACACAGAAACGAAAGACAAAAACAGAAGGCTCCAGAGGGAGCGTCCCAGGCTTCGCTTCAGATGAAGGTATCTCGGATTCACACGTCCTCTCTGACCCCTCTGCTTCGCTTAGTTAGCTCTTTCTCATATAATTTTTTTCCTTCTCCTCCTCATCCAACCAGAGATAAACCACACACAGAGTGAAAAGTAAGGCCTACTCTCTGTACTTTTTCTTCCCTGTTTTTAAGTTTTTTGTTGTTTAATTTGTGTACTTACGTTTATTAGAAATATTTGTATGAATTTGGTAGGTGAAAATGGCGAGCTCAGTGGAGGAGGGTGTAAGAGAGGAAGTTGTTTCGGTTGAACTCCCTGCTCCTGCTGGTTGGAAGAAGAAGGTACTTCTCCTCTTTCTATGGGCTCTGTTTTGCTCTATTCTGCTTAGTGTATGAAATTCTGGGGTCTTCATTTCTTGAGTTTTCCGTTCCAAATGCGCTTCAACTAATGTTTATATGGGAGAATTTGATGTGGGTTTGGCTTATTTTGAATCTTTGTGTGCTTTTGCGGTGGAATTTGGTGCTGTTGCGATAATACGCTAGCGAGCCAGGGTTGTGGGTGTTCCGGTAATTTGTGGTGAAATATGAGTAAATATCTTCTTTCATAGTTTATTCTAAATCTTTTGGGAGTATGTATGCTTTGAATTTTGTGAGAATTCCTGTTTTGTTGTTCTTTCATTTGTAATGTCGTCGTTCACTTTATTCCCCTGCCTCTTTCTCACCTTCCTTTCTCTTCCTGTTCAAGAATTTTTACATGCATGACCTCAAGAACCCTTACGCTCATGCTTCGTTTGACTCAATAGTGAATTCAAAGATTTTTTGTTGGTCTAACCCTGAGAGTGATGGTTCCGAATAAGGATATATAGAATTTTACCTTAAAAGTTGATATATATGTAGATTTCAATGATCTTTTGATCAATTGGCATCTCTTAACCCCATACACGGGCAGCGAATTAACTAAATTACATTAAAAAATAAAGGTAGACTTTTGCAGGTATATATACCGGTCATTTTAGGTAAAGAGCAGATTCTCTGATCCTTTTAACCAGGGACATAAAATTTTTTCTAATCCTTTTTGGATCTATATACTCCTCTACCCCCTTTTCCTCAATCGACAAAAAATTAGAAGCTATGACAGCTTGATAATCCATTCCCATGCTTCATGCTAATACGATATAGTAATATACTGATATGCCATCATAGCAAATTGATAAAGGTTGCAATTGGTGGAGAACCAAAGCTGTTCTAGCTAATTGATAAAGGTATTTTGATCCATGTCTTGCTGTTGTTTCAAATAGGAAGTCTAATACTATTGCACTTGAATAAACATATTTAGTGCTCTTAAATAAAATTCGCATATCCATGGTTGGCATGAGCTCATATATATTGCTGATATATATATATATAGAATGTAATCTCATTACTTACCCAGAAAAGCACATAAGATAGTTATTTGACCTTGAATTCTAGGTCTCAGGTCCATTTTTAGCGGTAGATGCATTGAGGATGTCAATTCATATAAGATGACATCTATGCTTCTAATCAGAAGGTCTTTTACTTATTTGAACAACTCAAAGATAGATTTTTTTGCGAAGGGTATGCCTTTTCCATGGACATTTTCATAGGGATAGTAATACCACCTGAACGTTCCTTATTTAAAAAAAAAAACCATTTGGCTTTGTCCCTTATTCAGTTTCTGCATCTAGACTTCCAGCCCCTTAAACCATTTGAATATCTGAATTGGAATCAAATTATTACTTTCTGGATGAACGAGAACTTAATTTGACAAGTTGCAGCCAGCAGGACTATCATCCACATTGTGCGCTATCTTAGGAGTGATTTGGGTGATTGACAGTTAAAAAAGTAGAATATAATGTGGATGTAGGAGGATTGATTTGCTGGTTGATGACCAAAATAGAATACATTTAAGCTTCACTTTGTGGGAGATTATTCTTGGATTTAATCTTCAAGCAGCACCAGTTTAGCAATTGCTGCTGAAATTATTCTCATTTGCAGTCTTTGAGCCTTAAATCTTTAATTCTGCATGTTTTTCTGATCTACTGTTTGTTTCTGTGCCATTTTCCATTTTTAATTTTTCTGTAGCGCATATGTATCCAATGGATTGTTATTTTTTTGTGTTGGTCAATTAAGTGAGAGTAGCATACAATGATCTGTGGTCATTTGCAGTTTTTTCTCAGGCAAGGTGGAACCCCAAAGAAAAATGAGATCGTATTCACATCACCAACGGGAGAGGAGATCGTTAGGCAAAGACAGTTAGAACAATACCTGAAAGCACACCCTGGTGGTCCAGCAGTTTTGGAATTTGATTGGGGCACTGGTGAGACCCCAAGGAGATCATCAAGGATTAGGGAGAAGGCCAAGGCATCTCTCCCGCTAGAAAGTGGGCCTCGGAAGAAACGGAGTAGAAAATCATCAGCTCCAAAGAAGGATGACAAAGAGAAAGCAACTGTGCCAGAAGGAGCTGAGGAGACAAAAGAAGAACACGTGCAAGTGGCTGATAAAATTAAGGATCATGCAGGTGCAGAGGTGGAAAAGGATCTCCTTAAGCAAAATCAACATAACAATAAAGTGGAAGATACTGCAGAAGCAGGGCTGGAAGTTTTAAAAGGGACACTTGGTGGGAAAGAAGCTGAGGGTACTTCTGAAGTTACTCAAAATGAAAATGCTAAGTTGGAGAGTACAAACAATCTAGAGAAGGCACAGCAACCCCAGGTTGAGGCAGAGAAAGATTATGGGTCTCGTGAACAAGGCAAAACTGACGCTACTGCTGATGAGAGAAAAGATGAAGTGGAAGGAGAGGGGAAAAAGAAAGATGACAAAAGTGCTCTTGGATCTGATGGAGAAATCAAGGAGAATTCAGTGAAACATAACAATGATGAGCTCAATGCAAATGTTCTTGAAAAGCGCAGTAAGGTTGAAGAAGTTATTGAAAATGGCAACAATGGCAATGAGGTTCGTGACAAGCCTTGAGTATAAAGTAGGTTAACCGGATGCTGGCTTGTCATCCAATTAGATCTGTGGGAAGATGACCATAGTTTAATGTTATTGATATTGTTAATGTTAACAATCTGATTGTTCGTGCAACATACGTCTATATGATCCTAGATTAGGCCTATAATGTTCTCTTGTACCGAGAAACGTGTAGCTTGCAGTGACCTTTGTAACATTGTGGGGTAAAGGTATTTGTAGTGTGATATTGTTATGCAGTCCTGTAATAATGGAGATCCTGGAACCGTTGAAACATATTAATTTAACCTTGATGGCTTGGAATCTTCGAACTTTTTAGGTGATTTGGCTTATGAATGTTGCAGGTTCTGGGGCAAGACAAGCCTTAAAAGGCAAACCCAAGCAAGCATAGATGGCTATTTATCGGGATTTTTTTTTAATCTCGGGACCGTTACCTTGAAACACATTAGTTTAAACAGAGTGCTGCAATTCCTCTCTTGAAGATTTATGGGGGTCTTGTTGGGAGCATGCAGGAGAAACTAAACCATGTGGTGCTTCTTTATCTGTTGTTTCGAAGTTACTTATGTTCCCTTTTCTGTATACTGGAATACTGGTCAGCAATGGCGGTCATAATAAATGGGCCAAGATCAATCAGACAGAGTACACAATCTGGAGAAATGTAACACTCTCAACTGCTTTACCCCTCAATTTAGTTAGTAGCAAATTTAAGTGTCCTCCGTAAATGCATACTTGTGGAGTAGGTGTTCAGCAGAAACAACAAACTTCCATTCAATTAATCCAATTTCTAAAGAATGGTGACGGCAAAATTTGCAATGCTTGGTGAGAAATGTTGATTCTCAAAATCCACTCAAACAGAGCATTACGACTCATAGCCAGTTGATCCGGACTTGTCATGGCTGACTGAAACAATGAAGATAGCTTGCTACTGGATGACACGAACAAGAGGCTGGAGGATTAACTGAAGAAAGCCAACTCAAAAAAAAAAAAAAAAAAAAAAAAAAAAAAACTGTGGTCTCTGTTCAAAGCCCCTTAAGCTGTGCAGTAAGCCCGGTTAATGCTGTCCATTTCTGAAATGCGCTTGCTGACGACACAAAAGCAAGTTTGGAGGACTCAACATCATTACGAGTAACTGCAAAGTAAAAGCATATGTAAGTCATGCGAGTCCTAAAGATGCATTGCTATAATGTGGTCTATAAAGAAACATTCTGAGACTGATGTTTCCATGTCTGCTGGATGACAGCAGTGGATCATGTATGTGGGAATGCAATGCACATTCAGCCATAGTCGGTAATCCACCTGATGAGATCAATGAAGCCAATGAGGAATTGAACGTATCCACTTCAGTCTTCTCTTCAGGACTAGAACTCAGCTGTATAGAAGAGAAGGAACGAAAAATAAACAAAATCAGTAGTTTAGCATATATACCAGTGGAAAAAGAGATCATGCCGTCCTTCACAAAAGACTCTTACTCAGAAAATCACATCTTTGTCACGGCAGTTGCAATTTTAAAAGTAAAGGAAGAACTGATCTTTTGATTATAAAGCTGAAAAAGTAAAAATAAAAGGTCCACGGGGTTTGTGATTTTACATAATGTAGTTTGCAAGTGATAACTTTATGGTGCAGGGGTGACCTTGGAGAAGGCTATATTGGCATTCTTAACCCAGTCTGTATTGGTGCTTCCCCCAAGAACTGAACTAGCTGTAGATAGATCGTTATTGTCAATGGCTTGACCAACTTTGCTCAGCCTGTACACCAGATCCTGCAGATATCCTGCAAAAAAAAACCATCATTTTCAAGGTGAGTACTTGTTAGAAATTGGAACATGTCATGGAAGATTCATTGCAGCTGGGGGGGATCCATAACATAATTGAGCTCAGTTGGTCTAGTTTGTGCAGGAAACAATAGAAACCCAACATGAAGATTAGTACACATTATAATCGTTTAGTGTCGGGATGTAGAAAAAAATGCTCTCCAGTTCTTGAGTTTTCTGCAGTATAGAAGGAAACTAACGAGTGTCACAACTTAGTTCTATGCTGAATTACTCCAACTCTAGGGTGATGAGAGCGCAATACAAAGCAGCACACACAACTTCGACCTATTTTTAACATCTTTGAATCATAGTACTTTCTATTCTACAGTGGGAATGTCCAAACACATGAACCAATATTTGCACTTAAATTTCTGATTGGTTATGGATTTATATCCTTCAGAAGGGATTATGCGATCTATGGAGGTCTGAATCTGGAATAAAAATGGAGATCTGAATCGATAAAAACTAGGCTGTTGTCATCCTTCTAGCTGAATTAAGTGGGAAATATAGAGCCACATATTGCTAGGCTTCTATTTTAATCAATTATATCACCCCAGTATAAAATTCCTTGCATTCTAGTAAGTGGGTAGTAAATCAAATTTTCAAATAGTGCCCAGAAAAAATAGAAACATGAAGTTTAACTAGAATCTCGATGCAGTAACATAGTAAGTAAAGTGGAATTATGCAGTTTATGAGCTTTCTTAAATGTTGAAAAGTGTAAAGAACCTGTTTCTTTGTTGGATGAGCTAATGACTCCTTGTCTCTCAAGCCTCTTCTTTCTGTCCCTCTTGACCTTTTCCAAGAGCTCCTCATCGTCTTCAGCCTCCAGAATTGCTGCATTTGCGCTGGGGCAGCCTTTACCAGAAAACAAGAGGCCAAAGCTGGTGATGAAGCTGATAGAAAGGCTTCTTTTGGTAAGATTCAGAGAGAGTGGTGCTGATTCATTGAATGCCTTGCATATAGCTAATTTTCTCTTTGCATTCTGGGAGGGAGGGAGAAATAATGATGGTGATGTTGATAAAGAAGAGGAAGAAGATGCTGAAGAGGATAGAGGAGAAGGATGAAAGGTGGTTGCAGTTGAGAGAAAGGGTGTTGCCATATTTCTTGCTTTACTTTTACCCTGTTTTCTGGTACTTTTGGTGGGAAAAAAAATCTGAGGTATTTGCAGTCTGGAAGTTTTGAGGATAAGGTTGCTGGATTCTGTTATCTGATCTTGTCATTTCTTGATTGCTTGAGGACATAATTGTCATCTACAAAAGGATTAGTAGCATCTCAACGGTAGAGAAGTAACACCCTCCTCATCATCATCATCATCAACGTGCATATGATACAAGATTGGCGCATTCAATCCATTATCCAAGATACTCGTGCATTTTCTTCGAGTACAAAGCACAAAAAATTGGTCGATTCCAATATCGTTTGGCATAAGTTTCCGAGATCAACGTCTTTTTTAAGTTCTTCAAACGTGAGGGTTTCAAGTGATTGTTAACTAGATATATAAAATAGAGAAATGATATTTGCAGTCGTGAAATGTTCAAGCGCCGCACAATCTATTTGAAAAAAGTGAGTAAATACACATCTGTATAAAAAAAATTAATTTTTTAATAGTGAACCACACTCTTTTTCAAAATGATTACACGGCGTTTATATACTCTACGACTAAATATAGCATTACTCTATCAAATATGCTCAAAATATTTATTGCTCATTTAGGACTCGTTTGGATACAGAAGTGACCTTATCTTATCTCATCTCATATAATTTTAACTAATAATTTTATTACTATTTACAAATCATCTAAAATCATCACATCTTATCTCACTATCCAAACATCACTTAAAATATTATCCGAAGTATTTATATAAACTGCAATAAATATTGATTGTAAGATTTAATATATATATATATATATATCTATCTCTCATGCTCTAAGGCTGTGCTAGTGGGACGATGGAGTCATTGAAGATACAGTGACATAGACCTGAGGATTGGAAAGTCGATCGTAGGGCACGTGTGATGATAGTGAACAAAAGGCTACAGATAATTAGTTTCCAAAAAAGAAGAACTAGAAAGAAAAAGAAGGAGGAAATAGGGAAGGATAAAGAAAAAGAAAGATGGTAGGAAAGAATGAAAAAGGAACAATAAAGTAAGGAATTTTTTAAAAAAAAAGATAAATTTATAATTACTCTATAATTATTTTATGAAAAATACTACAAGAAATTCTTATCCTCACACTTTTATTTAACCAATATGTAATTTGTTATTTTTATATTTTTATTTAAATTTTATTTAACCAATATGTAATTTGTTATTTTTATATTTTTATTTAAACACATATATATTTTAATATTAAGATAAAAAAAAATTGACAAATCATATGTTGATTACGTGGAAATATATAGTGTAAGATTTTCATATAAAATTCTTTTATTTTATTATTCTATTTAAATGCTATGTAAAATTGAAATTATTTTCAAAGAGATGTTATAATTACTTAATTATAAAATAATTATAAAAAAAATTATATGAGTATGGACTTATGAAAAAGAAAAGAAAACGCGCTGTAGTGATACGGAATAATTCCGATTATTACATTATATTGTTTTGGCCTACAAATATTTAAATGCATAATGACAAATAAAAAGGAGAGCGGGCTGCTTCTGCTTGGCCTTGTACCCAAAGTAGAAGGTGGGTTGCTTATTTATTAATTTAAGATATAATTATGGAGTGGAATTTATTATTAAAAAATTAATATTTTTATGTAGATTTTATATTTATCATAATTAATTTTTTTTAAAAAAGCATACGGTACTTTCACACTCTATGATTATAAATATCATTTCTCGTTTAAAAAAAATATTAATTCAACTTATTTTCCGTTATAGGATGTACATTCTTTACATTGTTGATACGATATAATATTGTTTTTAAGAGCTTAAATTTTTTAATTTCTAAATAAATCAAATCTTATTATATTAATACTATTAAATATGTATTCTACATAGGGTTTACAAATAAAAATTTTTTCTTAAAAAGCGAAAAAAAAAAAAAAAAA
>QEOT01000970.1:25161-67642 GCA_003123785.1 Pterocarya stenoptera | reverse complement strand
TATATATATATATATATATATATAACCGGATCTTTTGAATTTCTTGGATCATGTGCATTTTAGGGCCAGTCAGACTAGTAATATTTTAGAGCATTGTTTTGCATCATCTTACACACCACACACCAAACTATTTTTTATTTTTTTTAAATTTTTTTTAAATTTTTTTTTAGTCTTCTTGAAACATTTATATTTTTTTATTCATCATCCATATAATACATATTTAATAAGAGAAACAAATAAAAAAAATAAAAAAAGTGATGGTGTGTGGTGTGTAAGTTGATGCAAAAATTATTTCAATATTTTAACAGAATAATAAGCACTAAGAAAGAAAGGGTAATTAGAAGCATATATTATTCAATAATGAAGACAAAATATTCAAAGGTAGGTTACCAGATCGATCAGAATGATTCAAGCATTCTAGAAATTATGTTCATGTCACATTTGGAGAAACTATAAGGTTTTCTTGAGAGAAATATACTTGAGTAAAACCTGAAAAATGAACCTAGCTTTCCCGTTTATTATATGAATTAATCTTTACATCATCCTACACACTACACATCATAATTTTATTTTATTTTATTTGTTTTTCTTATTAAATGTGTATTATATAGATGATGAATAAAAAAATATAAATATTTCAAGAAGAGTAAAATAAAAAAAAATTAAAAAAAATAAAAATAAAAAATACATTAATATGTGATATATAGGATGATACATAACAATGCCCTTATGATATATAACCGGTGCACGCTGCACTTAGAGGTTTCTTCGTAAAGAAATGAGAATGCAGGCCAGCTCATGTTCTTCATGAAATAATGTTGTTTTGTCCGAGAAACAATTAATTACTCATATAAGATCGTTAGAGGAAGAAGTCAATTAATATGAGTAATGATTCATTCAACTGAACACATGACATCATATACGAGGAAAGTTAGTTACAGTCCTGAATTATATAAATGTAATTTTTTTTTTTTTTAAAAGAAGTGGGTGGATAATTTATTTATATAAATTATTCATTTTTTATTTTTAAAAAGCCCAACACTTTCGCAATCCGACTCAAATATCATTTCTATGTATGATCGAAAAGGAATGGTCAACTTTCACGGCCGCGAGAAGACGTGCAGTTATAATAAAGGGCGTAATTATATAATCCCATGAAGTTGGTGCGAACCTTCCAATACTTAGCTCAATTATATATATATATATATATATATATATATATATAACAGAAAATCTTAGAGCCGGCCGGGTGTGTAGCAACCTTTTACACCAGCCAATAGGATTTTAACAAATATGAGATCAATGTGATTTTTGGTAAATCTTATTTCTCTGTCCTCTTCCCTCTTCTTTCTCCCCTTTCCTCTTTCCTTTTCTTTATCTCCGCACGCCATCTATTCGAATGGTCCATATAGAATATTTGAAAAATAGACAACATAGATTTAACTCCTTTCTTCCCCTACATAGATCCACCTGCTTAGAGAACGGGCATTGGGTTATTCAAATGTCAGTGAAATGTAAAATTTAACTTATTTTACATAAGATTACCTATATTAGATTATCGAAATGAAAAAAATATGACTTTTAGCTACAGTGTATTAGTGTTGTGGGTCATATATGACTGTCTACTGTATAATGACCAAAGCTTATTTTTATTCTATAAACGTCAGACGCCAGTTCCTTTTTGTAATCTTCCTACATCCATATCTTAAATAAATTATGAGGTTCAGATAATTGCTGCTGTTGATTTTTGTGATGGGCAGATTTATGCACTCTAGTTTGGTTTGTAATTAATGTTTGTTGTTGAATCTATATTATTGTTGAGTGTTGAGAAATTTGTTAGTGTTAGAACCAATCTTCATGCCGATGAACCGACTGCAACCGGCCGAAACTACACCAGCCGGTTTTACCACTCTCCATCGACCGGTTACAGTCGGTTGCTTCACCCCTTTTTCACATATCAATCGGCATCAATTTTGCCTAAAAATAACGTCGAATGAGTCGGTTCTCACCCCTAATAGCATGCAATTCACAGATTTATTGTTAATAATTCAATAAAGTTTGTACGTACGCTATTAATAATTTATTGTTGGTTGCATCAAATCATAAAGATTAATCAATTGTTTTAGATAGAAGAGGAAAAAAAAGGTAAAATTCAGTTTTAATTATATAGATAGAAATGCTTTAATCTTATCAAAATTAACATGACTAATTGATATGTTAGATTTATTTTATATTTAAAAAAATTAAATTTTAAAAAATTAATTACTCTTCTTGAAAAGATCAAAGGGATTTATCCAAAAAAAAAAACAAAAAACAAAAAAAGATCAAAGGGAGACCGAGTCTCACTTTGACTACAAATAATCACTTTCTTTGTGATTTTGAAGCATTGATGTGGTCCTTTCTTGTCTTATTTGTAAATACAGCTTCTCGTCCATTTGGATATAGAAAAGATTTTATCTAATTTTATTTTATCTCATCTCATTATTATAATTTTTAAAAAAATTTTACTCAATATAATAAACAATTTAATTTTTTTAAATCTTAAAATAATAATAATATTAAAAAATAATAATCTAATAATATTTTATTCAAATTTCATAAAAAATTATCTCATCTCATCTCACTATCCAAACAGGATTATATAATTTTGAAAATGAATAATGGTAGATATAATTTTAATATGTATAAATTTTACGTATTTTTTTATTTTTCTTTAGATAATATGCATAGCTTATCCACTTTAATAAGAATATTTTTTTTTAAAAAAAATATTTTTTATTTTTGCATAATATATATATATTTATATATATTTTACCATCATACGAGGTGGGGCTTTCCGTGTTGGACTTGGCCCCCGTAAGAATCAGAATCACTGCATGGGTTTCAACAAAAGCGTGTTGACAGACAGAAGAGTTGTGGAGTTCTCCATAAGTACGTGTCGCCCCTCGGTGGACCGACCTATTTACCTAATACCTTTAGTAAATTAATTAATTTCCTATGTTCACACCTGGCTAAAAAAAAAAAAGATTCCTAAGTTCACACACGAAACGGCACGACGTTTAAACTAATTGATGGCTGATGATTTACAAAATGAAGAATCTACTATCTAATTAATTAATGGAGGAGGCTGGCTAGTCAACACTTTTGGCCGTTTCAACATGAAAGTCCTCCCTGGCTCCTGCAGTTGAATATGAACGTGTTGGGGAAAAATTATTCATTGCAGTATCCCATTTGACAACCATTCAACAAAATTTTTATTTTTTTATTTTTACAATTTCTTTTTAGAAAAATATTAAATGTATTTTAAAAAAATTTATAAAAAAAAATTATTTTTCTACATGTCAATTATTAATTTATTAAAAATCATAAAATTAAAAATTAAAAAATAATTAATAAAATAAATACTTATAAATAAAAATATAATTACATGCAGCATTACTTATATTTTTAAACTATAAAAATGACTTTGATAGATATTGGCTGCCAGAAGAAGAAATGAAAGAAAATTAAAAATTAATTTATGCATAATATTTTTTACAATACTTTATATCATTATATTTTAAATGGAAGGTATTTTATACTTTATAAAAATAACTTCATTTTATAAAAATATTTTTATTTTATAATATTATTGTGAAAATATATGGCGCATATTATTACTTAGAAAAAATATCTCAACTGCTTGATTTGACCACTAATTTAAGAATGACAGGTGAAAGTACCATCTATCCGCAGTTTGAAATGGCTCATTGCACTGGTCTAACTACTTACCTAACACAGTCTTGGAACTCTTATTGCTTACCTCCTCTCCTTTGTCTTTATTTTGGGATATTGCTGATCATGAGATTTTTAAGTTTGGTTCTAATAATGAAAAAATACGTAATTTATATTTAAATTATTATATTTTCAACTCAATGTGTCGAACATATTTATATATTTAAAATTTTAAAATTTATGTTTCAAATTAAATTATGTAATATAATCTGACGGTGTAGAATAGATTATTTTTTTCTTCTTTACTTTTCTATTGATGTTCCTATTCCAACCATCAAGCTAGCTAGGGCCCTCAACTACTAGCTACTTCCATAACAATGGCAATTCGTTTTCCTTATATATAAATACATCCAAGAGGAACACAAGGCCTTCCAAATTAAACCCACACATCTCTCGGACCCCAGAAGCCGAAACACCATTTATAGAGAGTACTACAGGGGCGACTCAATTTGCTAAGAACACATACAGATAATACATACATAGATATGGCTACAAGAAAGAACGTGGCACTTGTTTTTCTAGTTTTAACTGCCGCGGTAGCAGTGCTGCATGAGGCAGAAGGTGCGTCTTATGTGGTTGGAAACTCCACCGGTTGGACTGTTCCTTCTAGTACTTCCTTCTATTCCTCCTGGGCTTCTACTCTTACGTTTTCAGTTGGTGATACCCTAGGTGAGCTTTGATCTCTATATATACAGAAAAATTACCCTATTTTAGCTAGTTTTTCCCTATGCTCTCTCTCTTTTTGTTGATATACATATATACATATATGTATATATGCATGCATGGAAAACAAGCTGATTTTTCCTATATATTCCGTGTCTTTTTTTTTTTTTGTGTTTTTTTTATTTTTGCAGTCTTTAACTTCCAAACTGGAGCACACGACGTTGCGACAGTTAGTAAGGCTGCTTTTGACTCCTGCGACACCGGCAATACTCTCTCCCTTCAAACCACTGGTCCAGCAACTTTAAAGCTCAATGCTACCGGAGAGAACTACTTCATCTGCACCATCGGACAGCACTGCTCCGGCGGGCAAAAGTTATCCATTAATGTCCAGGCCGCCACCTCCGGCAGTCCTTCACCATCATCTTCACCACCACCTCCAGCTACAACTACATCACCACCACCTCCAGATACAACTACATCACCACCTCCAGCCACAACTACATCACCACCGCCTCCACCGGCTGGCTCATCCGCCTCATCTGTTGCTGCTACTTTCTCTGTTGTTCTCATGACCATAGCCTTAACTATGTTTAATCTGTCTTAATTAGTTTAATTTGTTTTCTAGTTTCTGTTTCTGTTTCATATACCGATCGAACCTTCTTATCATGTGGGGGGGTTTTGTTACTTAGAAATTAAATTCGTGTTTGATGATACTATTAATTTGTTGTGTGTTCTGGATCTTTTTTATGATGAGTGATCAAATAAAATTCAAAATTCGAGACTCTACTGGCCTGCTTGAAATAACATACATGACCTTTTAATTAAATGGATTCCTACTGGGTAGTTGGAGTTTGGCCATGGACACAGCTCATGGCAGCTCTTCCCATCATGTTACTGTTTTTTCTTTTTCTGTTTTGGACAAATTTCTATATAATATCCATCGATAACGACACAAAGAAAACGCATTATCAGGAAGATTAGGGTCGGATCTGTCGGCAATAAAAGATATATTTCTTTGAACAAGTGCCAGCAATTCTTCGCATCCTGCCGGAGAAGCTGACCTAACATTTTGTCTACAATATGTCACCGACATGGCACTTAATTTTTATATTTGATAAATAATATTTGCACTCGTAAAGTGCATAAGCGTCTCATAATTTTTTTTATAAAAAATAAATAAATATGAAATTTACATAAAAAAAATTAATTTTTAATAATAAATTATACTATTTTTCAAAACAGTTGCATGTACTTATATACTTCATGATTATATATAACATTATTCTTTCTTTGTACATATATACGTTTGTGTATATATATAATATATATGTATACATATATAGAATAGAGACCGGATTGATGGAGTCGAGAATATGCGAAGAGGATAGCCTTAACTATATGGGAAATACTATATATTATATTCTCATTATATTTTGATGCTAGTATGATCGAGTAGATATTTTTCATTAACATGTAAATTTAGGAAAGAAGAAATAGAACTGGTAAAGAAGTAGAGAAATGCTTTGACATTCCTTTCATTTTCTTTTTTATTCATTAGAGGCCCGAAGGCCCAATGATTATATGGCGCTACACAACGGCCTGATCTCCCTTCTCCAAGTACATCCCAGTTCTTGATATTTTACGAACCCAATTTATTTAATTTTTAATATTTTTATAATTTTTTTTCTTGCAAACAAAATTTGTAGGTATATATAGTTATAGAGTCTGAACAAAACATGTATGCTTTAATATTCAATCATAAATCAGTCCTTAAAATGTTTCTAAATCTTATCTTAAGATTATTCGGCTCCCTAAATTAAATTTCTGGCTTGTACTCTTATCAAGTATAATTTGAATTGTACGATCTTTGGGGGAACCATGCAAGTTTTAAGGTTGGCAGTTTTATATGGTTTATATATATATAAATTAATTAAATCGCCATTATTATGGTATATATTTTGAAGGAAGAATCAATTCGTCCCAAATCTCACCTTCGTATATATCCTTGTAAAATTTGTGTATGGCGGGGTTGCAATATAAAACATGCAGCATGGAAAAACAACAATAATTCTCAGATATTGAAGGGAAGATATATACATACATACTGGTCGATCGAGCAACGACTCGAAGCAAAACTGTCGGTTCTATATATCCGGAACTAGTACTTGTCACTACAAGAAAAGGCCATTTCCCAGCAATTTCATTTTGCTGTAATAGAAATCATTGCTAATAGTACTTTATTGCAGCGCAAGCAAAGTTTCTGTAGCAAATTTGGTTTTTATTTCATTGTGAACAGTTCCCAAACTTTTTTCGTCGATATTTTGATCTTCCATGACGACTTTAGTGTATTTATGGTTAAATTCATTTCCGGCAATGAAAATTAATTGCAAAAAGTGAATTTTATTGTAGTAGTATTTTCTTTTTAGCGATAGGGGAACAAAACCCGCTGGTAAGGGACAAAAAATAACAACGAATATTGCGACAGTAGAATTGTCGCCGAAACTTATTGCAACAATTTTTAAGCTTTTACAGCGGCAATAAGTTTCTCTCCACAAGGAAAGACTCAAAACTACGTAGTTTTTAGACAAAACCCTAATCCCTCTATTTCTCTCCTTTCCTCTTTCTCCCCCCCCCCAACAAGCCTCCCAGCTAACCCGCGATGCCGTCATCGACAACACCAAGACGCCATTGTCGAACCCCTCCTCCCTCTCGCCCTCACTCTCAGATCCTCTCTCTCCTTCTTCAACATCTCCCTCTCGATCTCTCTCACCCACCCCTGTGCTAAACCGTTAACTGCTGTGAATGGCAACAACGAAGCCGCACCACGAGCAAGCCACCATACCTCATTGGCTTACTACCCCCTCTTTTCTCTCGGTCCACCGTCGTGCGCACCAACCTTGACTCTACTCCCTCTCTATTTCTCTATTTTCTCCCCCTCCTTGTCGTCGTGCGCTGTTGCAAGCCCAGCCACTAGTGTCAATTTCCTCTCAACCGTGTGAGAAGCTCTTTCACGTCCACCCTTTGAGTTTCTCCCACTCCTAGCCCCGATACCCCTCGATCTCTCCCTCATCTCTCTGTTTTTCTCATCTCACAACCGCTAGCCACCATCCACGAACAACCACCTACCCTCACTGTCCAGCCCCACATCGGAGCCCAGCTCAAATGCCTTTCTCCCTCTCAGGTTCCCTCTCGATCTTCCTTCTTCCTCTCAATTTCTCGCATCTTTGGCAGCCACCAAACACCGCCTATACCTCAAATAGCTACCAACTAACAGCCATAGGACTACCTTGCAAACAACCATCACCTCAAATAGGAAAACACTTGGCCCATTGTCACAATAGTCGTGAAGCTCAACCCTTAATTTTTGGTATAACCCCTATTTCCTTAGCTCCTAGATTAATAAGCTTACTTGATTAAATTGTGTTGTATTTGAATATATGGACATATTTAATATATGTATCGTATGTGTTGGTTTGTGATTGGGTTATGTGAAGTTGTGAAGTGATGGAGATCATTGTGCAGCTCTAATATGGTTGGATGTCATGTGAAGTGTCGGGATAAGCCATGTAGTTTTGGCTTACTATGTGAAGTATTATTTTGGTTTGGGTTTTTATAATTAGTGATTGGTATGTAAGAAGCTATAAAGTTTATGATTTCAATTGTGATTGGTGTATCGATGATATGGGAAAAATATATATTGAATGTCTAGGTTTCAATAAACTATGAAGAACTGATATGGTGATTGGAAACTTGTTATGAAGCATGTGTGATTATTTGTATATTGAGTTTAAATGGATGATAGATTGAATATGTGTGTTGTATTCATTGTTAATAGGCTTATTGATTGAGAATAGTATTTGTGAAGTTGGGATATTGGGGAGCTATGCGATTGTGTTGTTTGTTGTTTATTGGGTTTAAATGGATAATGGGTTTAAGTGATGTATGTATATTAATTTAGTTGAAGAGTTGTCTTGCTTTTACTTGAATGCAATGGTTTATGGATTTGAATTACATGAGGACTATAAGGTGCAAGAATTGGACAGATTTTAATGTTTAATCTTTAATTTCATTTGTAGTTGATGATCGAGTATAGAAATGGATTGTAATTGGATTATTATGATTGTTTTGGAAACATGCTACCTAATTGATTGTACTGAGATGCTGGATATGAAGGTATGAAGTTTGACTATCTCAGATTATCTTAAAGTGGTGGGATTAAATGTGAAATTGTGTTGAGTTGGGTTGTCATGTGACTGTGTAGTGTCAAGTGCTGAGGACTAATATGAAGTTGTGATGTGGTTGTGAACAGTGTGAAGTGATGGGATTAAGTATGTAGTTGTGTTGTAGTGTTGGACTTCATGGATCAAGGGAGGCCATGGTTGAGATTTTGAAGCTATGTGATTACGATTGTGTTAGTTTGTTGTATGTTGAATTTAAGTGGACTATGAATTTAGTAATAGTAATAGTAATAGTAATAGTATTTTAAATGGATTGTATGTTGATCTTAGGTGATAAAAATTGTAGAAAATTGATTGGTTGCATATATTGGACAAATTTATGTACTTTGAATGTGTTATGTATGGATGACACTTGTTCTGGATACTTAGATTTTCTTATATGTTGATCTCAGGTTATAAAATGGGTATGACACATGTGTATGTTTGGTGGATTATGTATATATACTTGGTTTGGATTGTGTAATATGTTTGTATGTGAGAAAGTGAGATAAAACTTCTAGCTCAACAAAGGGATTTTCAAGTGCTCTTATTGAATTTTAGTTGTCTCTGCACATAGATATGTTGTGTACATATATGTTATGTTAGAAGTAGTTGAAGTAGTTGGGATTTTTTTTTTTTTTGTGAAATGCATTAATATATATATGAGCAGTATAACATAGAACCTTGGGTTTAAATGTTGGCTATGGAGTTCTTAAATTGATTTAGATCTCTCTTCCTTTCATGTAGATTTTGCATTGTCTCCTACCTCCAGCAAACTTGGTGGCTTGAAAACATATGTTCTGTTTTGATTGTGTGCAGCCCTATGTTTTGGTTTGATGTTAACTTGTATAAGTAATATTTTTAGTAGAGAGTTCAAAGGATTGTATAATTCTACTCAACTCAGCATCTGGTTTGATGGCTTGCATGTGCTATTGTCTAATGCATCCTTAAGACGCATCATCCTTGAGATGACAAACATCAATGTGAGTTTTTAGAAATTTGTATCTTTTTGTGTTAGTTATATATCACACCTCAAAAGATTCAGCTATTTTTCTTTGATAGAAAACAACTATGTCTTCTTGATTTTGTGTCTCCTTTATTCTAATCACGGCTTCCTTGTGTAATATTTTTTTTATTGGTAAATAAGATTTTTAATATTTTTTAATAATATTTATTTATTACTGTTGCTTACCTTCGCTTATTTGTCTTCTACGTTGTCTTTAACGGGCTTGTAGTTAAGTTGCTGTTTCTTTAGGAAATAACTTGGCTTGAAGGTTATTTAAAATTGTTAACATTAAGCCTTTTTGCTGTTAGTAATTATTAAATGATCATTATTGGCTGCCGTTATTACTCTTGATGGCTTATTTTGCCGTTTCCTTCGTAAAACGTTAAGTGCCAATTTATTTTGATTCCTAAAGTTGCCGTTTATTTCTTTATGACATAATGTTGGCTTTAAAGAGTTTATTAAAAAGGGTCATTCAAGTTGTTTGCTTTAATTGTTTTTTCCCTTTTTATGTTCAGGTCGGTTGGTCTTTATCCTATAAGCGTTATATATATACATATTTGTTTTGGTTTTTTGTACGAGTGAAATAAATACTTTATTAAAAGAGAGATAAGAAAAAACAAACTATTGGGTATATATTTTTTGAGAGTATTTTCAGATAAAGAAATGTGTTCTTTGAGTGGAATTTTGGGCTCAACCACTTGTGCAGAGTTGGTTCGGACTAGATGATAATCAGTTGGGTTGTTGTATCCTGGAGGAGTCAGGTCAAGAAGATTTCTATTGCACCGGTTAATTTGAAACATTATACACCGCAGAGGGCTTGAATCTCCTTAAAGAGAGCGATATTTTCGTGTCTCAGCCCAAACTGACTTCGTTTTAATTTTAATTTCATTGTAATTTTTATTATATTATTGTAAATTTCACCAACAAAGATTTTATTATACTTGATTATGATCAAGAAGCTCCTAAGGTACTTATATACTTTTTGGAGCTTATTTTCTTTTTCAAATTTGGTTTTTGAAAATGTTGGAGATCTACTCAAGGTAAGTTTTCTTACATACTCCACATCATTGAGAGCATTTTCAAAAGCTAAATTCTGGTGTACAAAAGAATGTAAGGGTTTTGAACATACTGTCTTTTGTCATTTTTATCATTTTATTTTATAATTTTATTTTATAGCATATATTTTGTTTAAGAATAAAGTCTTTTTTGTTTTTTTTTTTATTTTTTTAATAGGTCAAATGCATGCATATGGACCACAAATCCAAATTTATGAATGATCTCATGAACAAAATAGGAAGCCTATAATATGAATGGGTAATGTATTATTCATGTATCATGTTTAATGCATTTTTTTTTTTTTAATATTGTAAGGGAATCTTTCTAGTGGTTTTTAATCCTTGGAAATAGTTTTTTATAATTTCAGACCATTTTCAACGCTACAAAATCGCCGCTAATAATTGTTTCATCGGCAAAACTTATTTGCGGCACTTGTATAGTGACTGAAACGACAATTCCAAATATTGTCGGTAAAAGAATCACAATTTTTGCAGCCAAGAACTTTTGCTGGTAAATGTCTTTCCCAACGAAATGGGTGATACTCATGTGGCCTTGTTTTGGCGCTTAGTTTGGCAATTTGCGGCAGTGAAGTGGGGTCGGAAATAATATCCATTTACAGTAATAATTTTGAATCGTTGGTAAAAAACAGTTATAAAGAAACTTTGGCATCCAATGTGCATCAATGCAAAAATTGATGGACCGGAAAAATATAATTGCGACGATTATGGGTACCTTTTGCGACTAATCTGGCGTTGGAAAATGGCAATTTTCTTGTAGCAGCAGATGTGTTTTTAAGCAGCAGATCAGAACAGTAAAACGTACGAACAATTCCACTCAACATTAGTTAATTAATTATTTTGAATGAAGTAGTAATGCTTGTCCAAAAAATATTGTTTAGCAAATTAGGAAAGAAAGCATCAACTTAATTGGAATTAGGAGTAAATTATAAGTAATTTTTTTGTTCATGAATCACGAGTACTAGTAGTACTATTTCAAACGTGAGAAATTACTTATTAATTTCTGATAGAAGACTTTTGTACGTGCTGCCCATCATGATAGTGAACGTTGTTGACAAATTGGACACGACATGATAATGGAAGCTTCTTTCTTGATCATGAAAAAACAAATTAAAATGAATCCAGATTTAATTCCGGGAAGTGGAAAGATCGATGCAGGAAAATGGACGTCTAGCGAACGAAGAAGCTGGCCTTGAAAATCACTTGAAATCTTATTGTCACATTCGAAGCACGCGGGAAGGCATTACCTATTATATATTTATATTGACCAAACTGGTATAGCCTACCAAACTATATATTTCTAAGGGATTGCCTTAAAAATAATATAAAATTTGAAAGATCTTTTCTTCTTCCTCTTCTTCTAAATTATCTTCTATTTGATCATCATCTTCATGTCATGATCACCACCGATGATCATAATATGATATATAATATCTTGTTTTATCTTGACCACGTACTACGAGAATGCATGAGGCCAGAGGAGTAATTTCAAAGCTCCATAATTTTGGAATATTTTCTGATCTGTACTTTATTTATTACGTATAGAAGAGGGCATTAATTAATTAGTTTGACTCATACCACTATTACGTTATCAAAGAGAGAGTTACCTTGTAGGACACTTTTCGTAATTACCTGTGACAAAGCTGAAAGAAATTCAATTACATGCATGATTACAAACTTGACTCCTATTACCCTAATTACCCTAACATACTTGGCCGGCCATTACGTAGCCCCCTAATATTACGTGCACCTCTAAACAAAATTTAAAAAATACCCTAAAGGTTATATGTAATGTCCTAAGGGAGATCCAAGCTGCTGCCACATCTGGGTGATCTATAGTACCCTAATTTAATTACTAATTAAAGATACTATTGGATCCTATTAAAACTATTATAAAGAGTAAGAACTTCTCATTTTCAAGCAACTTGTGATCTCATACACGACTTACCATTTATCATGACTTATCCGTTAATATCCCCCTTAAATGGGAGGGCTCAAGTCCCACAAACCACATCTCAGCCTTTATTCTAAAAAAACTAGTCAATAGTACAATTTGAGTCTCATTGGAATCATTATAAAGAATAAGAACTTCTCATTTCCAATCAATGTAGGATCTTAGACATCACCTACCCTTATCACTTATATGTCAGTATTGAATATCACATTAATATAAGGAATTATTCTAAGTAAATCAAGACTTCTCTACTAGCTAGTTTTTGAACGATTCTAATATGTAACTGTGTAGTACACATAATCATGATGCAGTCTCAAAATATATTTAATTATAAATATTATCATTATCTTTATTATATATCTACCTACTCCAACCATTCATTTTTCCTGATCCCACCAGCTTATATATATTCCGCGGTTCGTAATCATATCATTGTTAATTAATCATGTATGTCTTTCCCCGGCATGCAGTTCTAACTCATGTATATATAAACTTCCTATCATGCATATACCATATATATGATCATGTCATTGGTTATTAATACATGATTCATCCATAAAATGATGACATTTAATTTCGTTTTGTTAACATTTAAATTAAGATGCGTGTATGTATAATATATATAGAACGAGTCAAAGTGATCTTATTAAAACAAATGAATATATATATATATATAAGCCCATGACTTTATACTGTCATTGATATTGCTACTGCAAGTCTGCAACACTAGGCACCAATATTGAGCAGAATTAAGATGAGTTAAATTATTTATAAATAGTAGTGAGTTGAGATTGTAGAGAGAGTTTTGTAGGGCTTACTTAGGATGAGTTTAGATATGTTTAGATGTTAAGATGAATTTAGATGTATTTATAAAAATTTAAAAAATATTGACGGTCCCATGTATAAAGAGGTTTTAAATTAAGATAGGTATAATGATTTAAAAATTAGATATTTAAATATTAATAGACTCATCTTAAAATTAAATTGAATTCAATCTAAATTTCAAATGGGACCTACACATTAAATTATTTGGAAAATTTCAAAGAAAGATAGCTACAAATTTGTTATATGTCTCCATCATTGGAAAAACGATCGATTTGTCCAGCGAGAAGAAGAGTATGATACATGGATTGATTGACACGCAACTGATGCCTGAAATATTTGATATATTAATTATTAATACTGATCTTTTTTACAAAGTAGATCATCACAAGTACTTCATTCTCGTTTGTTTTTCTTTTTACCAAAACAAAATATATAGTTCAAACCCTCATGATCTCATACGTACTGCATGTAACGTACACATACTTTCATGAAGTACTGGCAATTACATGAATTAGTGTGCATTAATAATTAATAATTAATAATTAATAATTATTACTTGATCATAATTGTTGCTCGGTTTGTGGCTAATTGCGTGATGCACGATATATGCTCGTTTTGGATCCTCAATAAATAAAGTATATATGTAATTTAGCTGTGACAGCAGCTTGCTGCTCACTGGATGACGCTAAAACGAAACATGCGGCTTCAGCCTCGTTAATAATAAATTAGCAATATTAAACATTAACAAAAAATAAAAATAAAAATAATATTGTACAATAATTAATACCGTGCCAGATGTCTACACATGATGGGCACGCCAGGTAGATCTAGCTATAATTTTTTTGGAACTGTATGTATAATAAGGAATGGTCAAAGACGCGGTAGTAGTTGCAATATTAATTAATATTATTGTATTTTTCTGGTGATCTCTAATTGCCCCAATAGAAATTAATTATACAGACACTGATTAATTAGGAATTCCAAGATGCCAATCGCCTTCTCATCATAAATTTCCCGATCGATCATCGATCACGTCACAGATTAAATGGCAATATTGGTATTTGTTTAAGAACGTCTAGGATTTGATACAAATTAATTAGCTTTGATTTGTTCTGAAAGTTTAATTAAACCCTCAAGAAATTGACCAAAAATGTCTACCAAACTCAGAGCACATAAAAAAACATGATCATGTCGTTAATTTAATACGAATTTATAATCAAACATTAAATATAAATCTCCAATGAATATTAGCCACTTGGCAAAAAGAAAAAATAACCTCTGGATTCGGATGGTTTTTCACAACATCCTAGAGACAAACATATATAAAACATCATGTACAACATAAAAAAAACGCATAATTAAGGATTTTCAAAGCCACTCAAAAAATTCTCTCAAATAATGTTTTTTTACATGATAAAGTGTTCAAATTATAACCACCACCTTAACAAATATCACGAGGTGGCCTAGATCTGACTATCTATGGTGGCCTGAGGCGCGCTTTCTAGCCACCAAAGAGAGGCCAAGTTGTGGCTAGAGCCGCATGCAATCCGATTTAAGCAATCCTTCGCTGGTCGGGCTCTGGCCATATAACCGGCCTCATCCAATGCATGCATGGTGCCAGCATGGCTACCAAGTCACGTGGCTTTACTAAATTATATATACATACAAACTTCAAGGGTATAAATCTCGTTATAAAAATAAATAAATCTTATTATGAAAAAAGTGTAAAAAAAAATTCAATTTTTTTTTATGAGGCTCGCATTTTACAAAATATTTGTATAAATTTATATATTTGAGACTTGTATGTAATATTATTCTTTTATAAAAATACAATAGTTATATATCTGAACATATTGCATGCGGCCTCCAATTTTGATTATGTAATAAAAAAAGGTATATTTTGTGTATCAATTGATTACTTAAATTGGTTAAGATGTTCTAGAAGTCACGGATGTTGACAATATTTATTTTGGGGAGGCCACATCATGGGTAATTTACTTGGGTGCACCTTAAAGTCGTAGTCTTCAAATGACAATTAAAAGCTTAGCCATCGTACTATTTTTTTTCCATTTTCGATCTGATCAAACCTCTATAAAAGGATCACATGCAACTCCATTAATCCTCAAGTTGATCTGGCAGGAACAGACAAACACAACAGAAACAAGACACGCACAAAGAAGTTGCATCGAACCAGACAAAATTAAGATAATGGCTAGAATGATCAGATTAGCCATTCTAGCCTTCGCACTCTTCGGAGCTCTAGCACAAACCACAGTTGCAGTGACTACACACGTGGTTGGAGACAGCACGGGGTGGGTTGTTCCACCTTCTGATGACCCTCTCTTCTATGCCGTTTGGGCTGCGAAACAGACTTTCTTCATTGGCGACATTCTGCGTACGTATATAATTCATTAAGATCATACATAATGAGATAATTAAAAACAAGTTTCGATTATTATACGTTAATTTCTGCTATTAATTAAGTCCTGATCTTTATATGCATGTATATATGAATTTGTTGTTTCTAACTTCATTGATTGTTTGATGTTTTGGATGATCAGTCTTCAACTTCACAACTGGATCACAAGACGTAGCCAGAGTATCGAAGGAAGCTTTCTTCCTCTGCAATGCAACGAAACCCATCTTTCTTGAGAAAACCGGGCCGGCGAAAATCACCTTGAATTCCACCGGAGAGTTTTACTTCATAGGGACCTTCGACAACAACTGCTTCAGGGGACAAAAGCTAGCAATCAACGTCACCACATCTCCGGGACCCACTCCCAGTCCTACGCCCAGAACAAAACCGGAAAACTTCACCGTCGGTGATAGGTTGGGATGGGTCGTTCCTCCCCTTGGTGAAATTGCTTATATCACCTGGGCCTACAACAAGACTTTTATCGTCGGAGACCATTTAGGTACGTAAAGATAATGTTACAACAAACAAGAAAAAGATCTCTTATATGATCTTCGCTAAGCCGGTTTTGCTTTGAACCTTTTTGTGCAGTGTTCAACTTTCTTAATGAAACCGATGACGTCGCCGTGGTGAGCAAAGAAGCTTATAACAGCTGCAACACTAGCAATCCGATGGAGCTGTATAACAGTAGTCCGGCGGTTATCAAGCTCACTAGAACCGGGGAGCATTACTTCACGTGCACCTACGATTACCGCTGCGACTTGGGTCAAAAACTTGCCATCAACGTCACCGGCAGCAGCACTGGCGCCACTCCACCTTCCAGCCCGGGCAGCAGTCCATCTCCTGGAGGCACCGCCAAGCCTCCTTCAAGCTTTGCATCCGGTCCCAGCACCGGAAGCCCGGTGGCTCCAGGACCATCAAATGCAGCCCCAAATAGTAGGATTTCAGCTGGCTATATGTTCATAGTACTGTTGCCCATGGCCATGGGTTTTCTTCATTGATTATAAATATTACTATGTAGTTGGAGGGTACTTGTCGATCTTGTAGGGGTTGACTTTGTTATTTTGTATCTATATTTGAATAACACATGTTTGTACATGTATTATACGATGATGATCATCAGTCTGTACTACGTACTCATTCGATCTATTCAGTTCATACATATATAATATAAATTATATTGATCTGTTTTTCGTATTTCGATCTTCTTCATGATCATGGCGGTCATGGCCCTAATTTTGTGTCGACTCAGCTTGCTAGTAGTAGTTAATGGCAGTACGCTAATTGGTACAGAAAAAGCTTATTAATCATATGCATATTTCATTGATCTTAATTGCTATGACATCGATCAACGCTTTTAACTATAAAATGTTATATAAATGCAGATAAATATTGAGATATATAATATATAATTAAGAATTTCCTTCAAAAAAATAATTAAGAATTGGTTTTATTTATATATATATATGGAGATTTAAAAAATTCTACTATATATCACAGAATATCTAGCTAGAAATTCTAGAGACATTTAATTATCAACTCTTAAATATATGTACCAGCAGCAAATTGATCGAGGGCCAATTATTCCGACGGGAGTTTCCACGAAACTCGACTAGTACTAGTCCGCTCAATTAAATTATTTATAGTTTAATATTAAGTTCTAGAGAATATATATTAATTAAAGATCATACGATATTTTCTAAACTGATCATCATGTGGTAATTGACGTGACATTTTTCAGGATGAGAAAAAACGTACCATGCATATTTCCACAAGAAAAATACTAGGATGCCGTTTTGGACTTTTTTTTTTTTCGATTTCGTTTTTTATTTTATTTTATTTTTGTTAGTTTTTTTTTACTTAGTAATTAAAAAAATATTATTTAATAATATTGTGATTTTTTTAAAATATTTAAAAGTGTTAAAAAATGATGTGAAAAAAAAATTAAAAAGATGTTTTGTTTTTTTTACATCATTTTTAACACTTTTAAATATTTTTTAAAAAAGAAAAAAATTTACAATATTATTAAATAATATTTTCTTAACCACTAAATAAAAACAACTAAAAAAAATTAAAAAATGAAATCGGACAAAATAAACTGCTCCTTAACATTTCTCTTCTCACAATGCATTTTATAATAATATTGTGAGATCGATAAAGAAATTTTTATAAAATAATATTATAAAATATTCTTCATTTAAAATATAATTATATAAAATGTTAAAAAAAAATATTATGTATAAATTAGTTTGATTCTAAAAATATAAAAGTGGTAAGTGGTAGGTAAGAAGTATAAACAAAAAATATCAGTAGGCCCTGCATGCCTTGCGAGAAGAAAAGCATTTCTTAATCCTCATCTGCTTTCCCACCTCCTTCCCGATAAATAAGGTGGCCACGTACGTTATCAATTAGTTAATAACTTGGACTTATTCTATAAGATACATGAGATATTTACTTGTTTAATATTCAACTTGATTACAACTTTTGGAGGACTCTCCAATTTGTTGACTCCATTAATATTGATCGATGCATGCAGCTTTTCATTCTCTCCGTTTGAATGCTCGCTCACGATGTTTGTGGCCTATTATTAATTGTCACTCGAATATCCCTCGATCGTTGTGCTTGGCATGATTGCAGCACAAGTTTAACTTTCTGGAAGCGCCAGCTAGCTTGGGTCAAACCGCAATAGTTGAATAAGACCGGTCCAAGTTTTTTTAACATACAGTGTGAATGAATTAAAACGCACGAAGCCCACGATCTAATAAAAATTTTCCTTAAAAATATGTTTGATTGAGAAAATAAAAATTCATTGAAGATATTTTTGGTGGGGTTTGTAAAATTAAAATGGTGGGATTAATTGAAAGTATGTACATTTGTGAAAAGATTTTGACTGGGGATTTTCTTCTAATGATATAGATGATAAGGAAAATTATTATTTTTTAGATTTTTCACGCGTAAATTAGATGATTCCAATGAGATTGAAAAAAAAAAAAAAAAAGAAATTAGAAAAGTTTCTTGTTATCAAAGATATATACCCTTTAGTACTCAAGGCTCAAGTATATTAGTATAATCATACTAGTCATGGTCTTAAGAATATTAAGGCCTCGTTTTGGGCCACGTGACAAAATTAAGGAGTCTAAATAAGCCCCTATATATATATATATTAATGCAGTGACTATAGGGGATCTGCACACAATATAATTCGCTCAAGACAGGTCAAGCCATAATAAGTCTTCATCATTCGTAGGTTATTAATGCTACAGACTAGAAGAAGCAGTTTCTTTTTTTAAATGAAAGAGTTAGGGCCACATGTTCAAAAGTGACATCTCCTAACTTTTATTCAAATAACCTCTCACTTGTGGCGAAAGAATACCATAAGACAAAAAAATCTTGGCAATTAAGGATCTTCATCCCATACTGATTATGAAACTTTAACCAACAAAAACAAATCACTAAAAACCAAAACCTCAAAATACAAATTGAAATCATCATATTAGAAACGTAAAGAAGGCAAACCCGCTTTATCGGTATGAAAAATCCCTTTCAGCTTAAGAGGCAACCCCATAGTCTCCGTCCAAACACATGAAGTTCCTGTTGCTCCCAACTTTGCCAAGCCATCAGCCATTGCATTCCCTTCCCTAAGCACATGCTGAACTGCAAAATTAATAAAACTCAACATAGAAAATATCTCCTCCCGAAAGTCCTCAAGAGACCAAAGTCCACACTTGCCCTAACGCAATCAGTTTACTAGGATCTTAGAGTCCATTTCCATCTCCACGTTTTGAACACCCAACATTCTACACTTCTGCAGACCATGTAATAATGCCACCAACTCAGCATTATTATTAGTTCCATCTGTAATTTTATCTACATAAGCCAGCACTAGATCCCCTTGCTCATCCCTTATGATCCCTCCCACACCCGATCTTCCTGGGTTTCCAATACTACAATCATTTGTATTTAACCATCTGGCAACTTCACACATTGCAACCATTTGCAGAAATCCATCATCTTCTCCCTCGTTATCATAAAGCATGCATGCGGCTTGACCACCCTATTGCTTTCCACTCGCAAATGTAGATTATGTTTAATTTACATTCTCTCATAATCTTTCATTGTCTTGATCGTATCCTTTATCTTTTTATTAATACTCATCAATGTACTCAGTATATTATCACATATATTCTTCTCTAAGTGTATTACATTCAAACTATGTCGCAACATGCAAGACAACCAATATGGCAAGTCAAAAAAAATACTAAGCTTTGTCCAATTTAATTCTGCCTCGCCTCGTTTTCTCTTATTCTTACCCCAGCCTTTGCCAAAACTGTTCGCTCTAACATGTACCAGTTGTTCTACTATCTCTTCTCCAAACAACTCATTTGGTGCAATTCTGTCCTCTACTCTCCCATCAAACTTAACACATCCGCTTCACCATACATTATTTGCTGGTAGATAACGTCGATGGCCTATGAAACACAACTTCTGAGAATATGTTAACCACTCACTAGCAATTTCTTTATTATACGTCAGACACGTTAACTTCCCTTTAGTACTCCAACTGGAAAGATTTTCATATGTCGGAAAGTCATTTATGGTCCACAATACTGAAGTATGCATCTGAAGAGATGTCGACGTGGATGCACCATACTTTCTGACACCTGTTTCCCATAACTTTTTCAACTCTTCAATCAACGGCTACATGAATACATCAATGTCATTCCCAGATGATCTCAGGCCGGAAATAAGTAAAGTTAACAAAAATTTTGGTGCCTTCATGCATCTCCATGTCTGAAGATTGTACGAAATCAACACTACGGGCCAAGTGCTATAACTTGTAATCATATTCCAAAAAGGGTTGAATCCATCGGTAGTAAGTCCTAGACATACGTTTCGAGCTTCTATCCCAAACTCTGGGTATTGATCATCGAAAGATTGGTATGCAAATGAGTCAGCTGGGTGCCTCATGTATGTATCATCCTTAACTCTTTTCTCCTCATGCCACCTCATATCAGCAGCTGTTTTTTTACACATATATAGTCTTTGCAACCTAAGTCTCAAGGAAAAATATCGCAACACCTTAACCGGGATATTTTTCTTGGCCTTCCACCTCGACTCTCCGCATACAGGATATGCTTGTTTCCCCACGTTCTCATTCCAGAACAAAACACAAATATTTCTTGCATGCATGTATTGACTTGTACTCAAATCCTAATTCCTTTCTCAATTATTTCGTTTCATAAAATTTCTTTGACAATGCAAACTCATCGGGAAGCACCTCATTAAATAAGTCCAATACCATGTTTATTATTTTCGTCAACATCCCACACAATGACTTAATGTGAAGCAACCGCATAATAAACACCATTTTAGAATGTTTTGTATAGCCTGGATAAAACTCGCACTTTGCATTTACCTACATTGCAACAAAGTTTTCAGAATCCCTCCCTCGACCACTCGAGCTATTATCGTCTACGTCATCCATAAACATCCTAGCTCCAATATCAGTCAACATCTCCTCCATCTCATCCTGCTCATAATCATCATCCATGTCTTGCAAATAATTCAAATGACCAAACAATGCATCCATTAACTATGCATACGACTCACCATGCAATACCCATCAGGTATACCCCAGACTCATACCGTTCACAAATATATGACTTTTCACTTTAGCCAACCCTATCGTTCCACATTGGAAAGTTAATAAATATAACGCTCGAACGTTATATGTATATAAATCCAAAACCGAACGGTTGAAAGTCATTTTCTCCGTTTTCCTCCGTTTGGACACTACCACTCCTCTGTCGCCGCTGCCGTCAAACTCGGCCACAACCGTTACTAAAAGGTAGGCATCTAAATTTTATCTAAAACCTATATTTTATAGGTTAATTTAGGTTCAGTTTTCATTAAAATCGAAACCATGGTTACCAAATATTCAACTAGATTTTCCAACTACCACGGGTTACCATTGGCCAAAAGGTTACCGTAGAAATGTTCCTTGAAGTGTACACTTCATTTCTACAGTGACCTTTTGGCATTTAGCCCAGTCGAAATATGGTTTTCGAGCTTTCAATAATGGCTGAGTTGATTCAGTCATTCTGTCTCGTAATGTTTGAACGTTACACCAATACATTCGAACGTACGCCGTTTCAATTTCTTGACGGTTGGTATTCTACGTCCAGACATATATTTTATACATTCAAACAATTTACGTTCGATAGCATAATTGAACGTTCGAACATAATTATTTTAAATTTATTTATATTGTTAACAATTTGGCGTCCGAATTGTTAACAATTAAATTTATTTATATTATTTTAAATTTATTACATTCGAACGTATAACAATTAAATTTATGATGCGTTCTATGTTCGGACATTTAGTTAAAGTTTCGAACATTCTATCTTAAAGTTCGAACATTAGTAATAAATGTCCGACCGTTTCATCTTAACGTTTGAACGTATATTTTTCTATGTTTGAACGTTAAAGCAAAGCATTTTAAAATTAAGACAAATATGAATCAATAGTACAATTAATTTTGTTTCATTTTCTATTTTCAGGAGATGGTTCATCCTTTGTATTCCAGAAAACAAGGGAAGGAATGAGCCATTCAAGACACTGCTCAGATCGAGTCTCGTACTGTTATGGTCGAGCGAGAGGCCCTAATCAACGAACTCGACGAGCTTAAGTGGGAGCAGACCAACCATAGAGATGTCTTCATCAGTAAAGGCTGGGGAAATATCTATACATTGAGAGGTAAGGCATATCCTTCTATGGTTCAGGAGTTATATATAGAGATATGCTTCATGCCTCAAGACACATCCTCTTACATCGTGACTGAACGCGGTGTGATATTTGAGTTTTCACTCGATATCATCGCCAACCACCTCGGGATTCGTCGAGGAGTTCAGAAATCGATTGAGGCAGATGTAGGCACTTCTGCATCATCTACTGGCCCACTTGATCCATCATTAGCCAGAGATGCAGACCAGTCAGAGGCCGAGGGTGCTGGCCCTTGGGCTAAGGCTGACAACCGAGACGAGGATTTCTACATCCTCACCGGGAAAGATCACATGCAGATCGAGAGGCCGAACTCCTTTCACCAAACTCATCTGCTATAGTTCTTCCGCATGTTGCATCTTATAGTTACAACAAACGTGGATCCTGTGGCACATAAGACCACATTTAGTCGGACTCGAGCACAGTTTTTTATACTGGTGGCACGTGAAGATGCCATAAATTTGCCACTGCTCATCTTTGACAGGATCAATTATGAGGCGAGCATCGTCTCCACAGACAACCTCCCATGCAGTGTCCTGCTCAGCCGACTATTACTTGCTCAGGGAGTTCTAACCCAGTCTTTAAAGCAGGTCAAAGATCAATTGAGCGCCCTCGACATGACCACTTAACGACGTAGCATTAGACAAGTGAGTGAACGTCGGCCACCCCCTGTAGAGGATCTAGTTCCTCCGACGTAGTCCCAGCCCGGTGTGGGGAGTAGTGGTCAACAGTCGACGAATACATCTGCAGGAGATGTGCGGCCTGCTTGGGTTGATGCAGTGATCTCACAACTGACTGCGCATATCGATCGTAAGATCGATGAACGGCTCAGGCCTCTAGAGGCATATGTTGCCAAGATGTCACACCGTGTATGTATCCTCAACGATAAGATTGATACCTTGACTGAGGAGGTATGGGCTGCTACGACTTTCCAGGACAACGATATCATCTGAGTGTTGTTTACGTACTTTTATCATATTTTGTATTTTATTTTTAATATTTGTAAGGAATAATATTATTTAATATATCTATAGTTTTTTAATTACAATTCTCAATCTTCTTTAATGTTATATTTTTCAACTTCAATACTAAATCACTGCACTTCAAATATACATAAACATAAATATATATTTATATATAATTATATTTTACAAATTGTGTATATATAAATGTACACAAGTCAATTTTTTAGATTTGTATACAAATTATGCAATATAAAAATCATATAAATTTTAAATTAGAGTCATATTTAATTTAAATTTATAAATAACGTTCGAACGTTAATTATTAAGGTTTGAACATTTGCGCCAAAAGATTTCACGTTCGCACGTACGTAGCTATATGTCCGAACGTATATGTGACGCTCGAATGTAATTTTCACATTCGTTAGAACGTAAAAAAAAATCTTATCCGTCTTTAGTGACGGTTTTCAAAAACCATTACAGAAAAGACTTTTTAGTGACAGTTTAGGGACTGTCACAAATTCTCAACTGTCACTAAAAAGCAAATGTGTTGTAGTGTATATTGTGATCTCATTAATTACACATACGAGATTAATTGATCATCAACAATATCAAACTATGATCGATGAATATATATATTTATATTATATCTTCGCTAGTGCTTTAGGAATATCGCCAAGTTTCATCAATTAATTAAACTTCATTAGGTTGTATATATATGTTGTTGTTGTGGAACTATCTCGATTGTCTACCTAGGAATTAAGGATGTGCATGCACACCCAGAAACTGGGAAAACAATTAACATAAAATAGAGATACGATGACTGATCAAAGCAAATTAAGGTTAATATTACAGAAGTAAATATATATGCGGATATCGAAGAAATCAGGGAGGCCATTAAATTTCCCAAGTAGGAGGCATATTTTACATATAATTACTAATTTATTAGTAGCAAAATGATACTCAGATTCATCGAAACCACATTCCAAGAACCAAACATGCACGTCCATATGCCCACATGATGATGAATTAATCGTGTTTATGCCATTCTACGTACGTCTTCCTGCCAACGTATTTGTTCGGGTAATGTTAAGTACGAAAGCATGCATTAAATTAAACATCTTTTGTCAAAGTAACATGCATTATAGCTACTTGCACTAGTCTTATGCCCCAAGTATACTCCATGCATGTCCCTAACTAATTTCTAGCAATGTTCAAGTCCAACCAATTCTTCTAGAATTTCATCAGGGTTTGTAAACGTGGGTCTTCCACTATTATTAACATAAAATAACATATTATTAAGAATTTTTACATAATCATCAATTTTGGGATATGATATATATCACGAGAGATTATATGCATTTACTTCTAAACTATTACTATGATGCTTGGGCATGGAAGACCCATAAGGGACTACTGGGGAAGTAAATCAGAGAGTCTGGTCAAGCCCAATCGAGGTCAACGACCCTCCCCTAAAAGGAGTCAGTGGGTCTTTGTAGAGTATTCGGCTCATGCACAAGGAAAGAGGATGGTAGGGGTAGATGAGACGCGCCGCCCTGACACCACCCTGATGACACCCTACCTTCGAGAATCTGTATAGGCAGGTGGGCGGGAAATATGGAAAATTCTTGATCTTTTGACAGCAGGCATGAAGAGACTTAATAGGAAACGCCCCCAGGATAAAGTGACTCAAGGAGCCACATCGTATTAATGACATCATTACACGAACTCCACACTGCCCCAGAAGCCACATGCATTAAAGGATTCTGACAAACTAATAGTGGAAAGGACATAGATTCTTCAAAGTCAGGGATGAGTTGTCCCCACCAGAAACCTAGTATAAAAGTTGATCCCTAGGTACGAAGAATGCTATATGATTCCTCTAAGTTTACGCACAAATTACTAAGTTGATATGTTGACTTTAGCATCAGAGACCCCCCGGCCATCACCAAGGCCCCCCAATCTTCGTGTTTGCTTAAGCGTGCAGGGTAAAGATCGAAAATCTGAGTTGCTAGAACACGGCCCAAAGGCGTGCGAAACACGATGTTAACAAAATGCATTTCCAATTTTTCTGAATGTGGAAAAAAACATGGATGGAAATAAATTGGGTTCTCGAGTCTTGACACGAAGATGGAGGATGGGACTGACTTCAATTACTAGTCGTGGTGGACATTCGTGTTGATGGGTTGTGTTCGTGTCCTGTTAAGTTATGGATATTTAATTATATGGATTAACTCAAACACAGTATGTTAAGCTAAGCCGATTAGACCTTCAAATCCTAACAGAACTTATTTAAATAATGGGTCGTGTCGTATCACCCGTTTTTACCCATTTAATTATTATTTAGAAATTAGTCAACACGATACGACTCATGATTTCCACTTGTTTCATGTGAATGGGTTGAACTAATCCGCATAATACATTTGACCAAATTAATATAATTTTACATAAAAGTTAAAATCTATATTTATTAATAACTAAAACATCTGTAAAAGATAAGACTATCTGCTGACAAAAAATATCAATATTTCTCAAATTTTAACTAATCACAAAACCAATATCACAAATCCAACAATAACAAATATGAGCATAGGTCTAGAATTAGTACAATCCCTACAATAAAATCATAAGCATATTGAGAAAAAACATTAACATTAGGAGTGTAACCGATCCGATTCGATTTTGGAAAATTTTTAGAACTGAAGTAGAATACATCGATTTTGAAAATTTAAGAACCGATATAGACAAAGTCATTACCAAAATCGAAACTTTTGATTTTTTTTTTATTTCAGTTTAATCCAATCCTTTTTTTTCGGTTTACCGTTTATACATGTGTCACTACATAAGTTTAATATTATAATTTTTTAACACTAAATTTAATTGTTAGAACTTAGTATTTATTATTAAAAATCACTAATTCATTAATGTCTAATTGTACCAATGAATAATAAGATTAACTTATTGGGAAGATTAACTTATCAGTGATAAGATTAGTAGATATAAATAATAAGATTAAAATTTCATGTTATATCAATTAGCAATTTAGCATATAATATAATATAAAAAATTATATATAATATAAAAAATATATAAAATATTTATATATAATATCAAAAATTAAAAATTATATATATGGATCTGGTTCGGTTCAAACCAGTTTTCAAAATATGAAAACTAGTACAAAACCAGTTTCGGTTCTTAATAATTGGTATCGGACCGGTTACTGTAATTTGGTCAATTTAATCGGTTTTTCGATTTTTTTACACCTATAATTAATATTACAATCCAACAATAATAAAATTATAATTTTGAGATAAAATTTAAATGAATTATTGCTAGTTGATTTATATGTAATTGATTTTTTCATAATCGTTTTTAAATTTTCCTTGAACGACTGTGACCGAATGATTTTCTCTGAAAAATATGATGGCTCTAACCAGCTGAGCTGGCTATTTTGTTTGTCCGGTTATGCAAAATATTCTATTTAATTTGTGTTCTTCCACGAACAACACAATTCGCAGAATTTTGAAACTTTCTCCCCATTTGTTTGGTGAAATAATATAATGCTTAATTATTGACAAATTCTACCGTTCTCATGACTTTTAAATTATAGATTTCCCGTGTGAATTGTGACTGAGATCGAAATGATGTCAATTTATGTTATTTTCCTCTTAATTGTCTTTTCCCATCATACAAGGTGGAAGATTGTAGATACATACATTCTCTTGGACAAGCAAATTGACTAGTCAACGCCCGAAAAGTCAAATATTTTTAAGTTTGTTGAAAACTTCACGCGGCAATCCAACAAACTCCGGCTACCCGAAGCGGAATAGGCCAACTCCAACTCCAACTCCAAAATGCTAAGCACCAATCGTGTTGACTATTAAGTGTGCGCGTGGCAACCATCCAATGCCACAAGATTCCTACAACTCTGTAGCCCATCTCTCTATAAATACAGAGACGGAGTCTTTGTCCCTCCCTCACTAACTAGAGTTATTCCTCCTCGCTCTAAAAGAAGAGTAAAAACAGAGCAAGAAAGAGAGAACAGGGGCGACCTGAGCTTACCTCCAAAACGACACAGCAATGGCAAAGAGACTTGACATCGTTTTTCTTGCAGTAGTAGCTGTTGCAGCTTTGCTGCAAAGCTCTGTGGCACAGACTACCCATACGGTGGGTGATGCCTTGGGCTGGACCATTCCTCCTAATGGCGCCTCAGATTACAGCAACTGGGCTACCGGCAAGACCTTCGCCGTTGGCGACATTCTTGGTATAACAACCAAACTTTTCAAACGAATCATATCCATACATATGACTGAATAAAATAAGGTTCTGGGTTTTGAATTTGATTTTGATTTCTTTGATCTTTTTGCAGTCTTTACCTATACAACCGGCCACGATGTAGCCAGAGTAACCAAGGCAGCTTTTGATGCCTGCAATGGCACTAGTCCCATTTCCCTTAAAACGGACGGTCCCGTGAATGAGTCTCTCAGCGAGGCTGGGGAGCATTACTACATCTGCACCGTTTCTACCCATTGCAGCTTGGGTCAGAAGTTGGCAATTAATGTCTCTGCAGCTACTTCTCCGGCTCCTCAACCTAGCACTCCACCGGCCACCACTCCAACAGCACCAACTCCGTCTGCTGCTGCTCCACAGCCTAGCACTCCTTCACCATCGCCATCCAGCGCCACCCCTCCAACCTCCGCCGCACCTGCTCCTTCCCCCACCGCCACGCCTCCATCCCCCACAGCCTCTCCTCCATCCCCCACCTCCTCTCCTCCATCCCCCACCTCCTCTCCTCCATCCCCGCCCGCCACCCCACCATCCTCCAGCGCCACTCCGCCCACCAGTGCTTCAACGCCGCCTTCTCCAGTTGATGCTTCTGCACCTCCACCTCCAAACTCTGCTACATCGCTCGGGTTGGGTGGCAGCTTATCTGCCGGCTTCTTGTCCATCGTCGTAGCCTTCTTGTATTAGACGTGATTCTGGAGAATCACTGCGAATCATTTTACATATGTGATTGTCGTTATACGGATTGATATTTTTTTTGGGTTCAATTTCTGATCATAATAAAGCTGTTTTTCACATTTTAATGGTAGTTGAGTTTGATGTTGATTGATGTTTACTGCAATTGAAATTACTGTTCGTGTATGAGCTCAAATTTTCAACGCCCACTTCGCCACGACCTTTTTGTCTCGACATGGTGGCCGGTTATGCGTTAGAAAATGGAACACTTGGCTTTCACACATGTTGATTTGTGTCAGAATTAAAGGCTGGATGATGGAAGTCCATTCGATGGCCATTAGAAAGGTTGACATGGTTTGGGAAGTTTGCGAGGAGGGTAAATTCGTATAATCGTTTTGGAAAATGATATAATTTATTATTAAAAAATTAATTTTTGTTATATATCTTTTAAATCATTAATTTTTTTCATATAAATTTTATATTTTATTAATTCTTTTTAAAATAATTATGCGACATAATATTTTTTCTGTTCCAATTGATTCAAGAACTTGATAGAGGAGGCTCGGGTTTTTTTTTTTTTTTTTTTTAATTTGTTTTGGTCAAAGGAAGAGATTAGAGAATTTGGGAGAGGTTCGGATAAAAAACAAAGTCTTTTAACTTGTTTTATTTTATTTAATTATAATAATTTTTTAAAATTTCTATATAAAATATATTAAATAATTGATTTTTTTTTAATTTTAAAATAATAATATTAAAATATAATATTTTATTTTATTTTTATCTCAACTCATTTTTATTTAATTTAGTATCAAATCTCTCGATAGAATGATTAACTAACATGAGTTATGACTAGTTAGAATGTGATCATGGACGAGTATTAAATTATTTTCAGAAATGATAAGGAATCAATTCATTCACAATTAATTGATAATTAACTAATACAATAATTTTTTTAAAATTTATTTGCATTTTAAAATGATATATTTAAATTGTTTGTTTTATCCGTTCTCAATTATTTTAGTTATGATTGGAATTGTTTCTCTCATACATCAAATGAAGTGGCAAAAAGAGAGAATCCGGCAGCCTGGAACTGGCTTGAAGGACGTGTCCACCTGCAATGAAATGGTTCCAATTAATTAAGCAAACGCATCTTATATCATAATTATAATTTTTTTAAATTTTTATATAAAATATAATAAACAATTTAAATTTTAAAAATTTTAAAATAATAATAATATTTTATTCAACTTTTATCTTTTATTTAAAATCATCTCATCTCATCTTAAAATCCAAATCAACTTATGGTTATCGATTTTGAAAAATAAACCTACTACGTACAACCGGTGTGCGCAAATGTAATCGATTGATGTGACATTTTGCCATGTCAGCATCTATACAAAATTTAAAAAATAAACAATTTTGAGAAGCTGACTGAAACTCATCTCATCATTACAAATTTTTTTAAATTTTTACATAAAATATTATAAATAATTTATTTTTTTAAATTCTAAAATAATAATAATATTAAAAAATAATATTTTATTTAATTTTTAATTTTTATCTAGACTAAAGTTTTTCTATCTTTTGTTCTTAGAATGAAACTCGAGAAGAAGCATTTTGTTCCTTCCATCTTTCATTTCTCATTCTTCAGGTGAAACTCGGGAAGAAGACATCGGATTGAAACTTTCGTTCACAAATGCCGAAACCCATTTCAACGGAAATGGAGAAGACAGAAGAGAAACGCCCAAACCCATGGAAAAAGAAAATTTAAGTAATCATTTAATGATAGAGAAATTATGGTCAAGGAGACCAAGTCAAACCGTCCATCATCTCTCACGCCAATCATGTTCCTATGCGATCGCGAGGCCAAGAAAATCGAAGGCGGACTTGGCCATGAGGGTCAAGAATTTGTTAAAGCAAAAGACGGCGTCGCCATTGGTGTCGGCCTCGCGCATCATTTCGAAGAGCTCGCGGTACATCGAAGGGTGACCCATTATGGCCATGGAGCCGGTGAGTTTGGCCGCCATGATGTAGCCATTACCGTCGCGGTTGAAGGACCTGAAAACCTCCAAGATCTGCTCCTGGTTGATGAGCACCTGCTCGCTCATGTCGGGCAAGATGGCTGGGACAAGCTCGTCGAACTCGATGGTGTCATTGCTGTTGGCGTCCATATTGGATAGAAGGACGTGGAGCTGGTCGCCGAAGGGCTTGAGACCAAGTGAGCGAAGAAGGGCTGCCAATTCCAGTTGGGTAAGGCTGCCGTCGGAGTCCATGTCGAAGTGCATGAAGATTTCCTTGGGCTGCTTCAGCTGATCCGATTGGAGCTTGGCCATCGTGAAGCTAAAACATTCCAATCGAGGACCGTGACCAATAATCTTAAATCTCTTGCTAGAACCAATACGCATAAACGGTGCTTGTAAGCGAGAAGGGGGAAAAAGAATGGGAGAAGGGGAAGATGAAGGAGAAGGTTGGAGAGAAGAGTCGGATGGTGAGCAGGAGAAGAAAACGCACTTTAATTGCAAACAAAATGCACCGTTTTATGTTTTCCACTTGGACAATGGTTGCGCGGTGGTTCCTCCATCCAATTGCAAGAAGCTTTTTTCTTTGAAAAATGAGAACCTTATAATTATTTTATAATTTTACATGAAATGGTATTAAAATGTATTTTTAATGGAGTGACAGGATTTTGTTAGTTGTTTGAAAATGAATTGTAAAATATTTAAAAAAAAAAAATTGAAGATGCATCATTACCCATTCGTTTTTTCTGAATTTGCCAAATTGCTAGTAATTGTAAGAATAGCAGAAAAACACTTTTTGTATATGTATTACATTTCAATGTATAGAGGTATTTATTTGTACACAAAATGTTATTCTTTACAGTTGTACAATGTAAAGCTAGCAGGAATGCATAGATCATGGGATTATCCTGCTGACTGAATCGACAACCTCACCTTCCTCTTTATTACTATAAAAGGAGAGCATACAAGGTGAATTACAAGTCAATTGGCCGTTCTTCAAATGCTATTCTTATTCACTTTAAAAATGGATAAAAGAAAATAGTTTTGGTTTGATTCATTCCAAATTAAAATTAGAAAAGATTGTACCCTTTTTGCCATTTTTGCTTTCCTCTGAGCTGCAAAATGCATTGACGAAAACATAAAAATTTGAGAGCAAAGTCGAATTGTTTTGAGATATTCTTAGAGGTAGAACTACTGTATAAGAGCCAAACCTAGGAAACTAATCCATGCACTTGAAGAACTCGGTTGTACGAATGGTTATATTTACTCTCTCTTATAACAATCTCACATTTGTATTTAGATAAGCGACCCACTTACCTCATACCAGAGCAACTTGCAAGTCCAATTCTACTCGTCATCCTCATACCATACATCACACATAATTTTTTATTTATTTATTGATTTTCTCTTACCAAAGGTGTGATGTATGGGTGATAAGTAGAATAATTCAATTAGTTTAGAAAGTATAAAACAAAACAAAAAAATTTAAATTAAGAAAAATAAAAATAAGTGTGGTATGTGGTGTGTGAGGATGATGAGTAGCAAACTCATTTTTCTATATGACTTCTTCACATGCATATCTTTGTGTGGCTTAAGAATAATCAGGAGAGCACTCTCACTATGTTTCTTACAAATGCAAATTATATCTCTCCCAACATAATGAACAACATACAGCCTAGATATCATAACAAAAATTCTAGGAGAACACTAAAATACACAAAATCAAAACTCTATACATCTCCTGGCACAAACTATATGACCTTCGCAATTCTCTATATAATTTCGTGTACACAGGCCCTTTAAATGGAATGGAAAGCAGTTGAAGTTGTGAAAAGCGATAAGAGAAAAGTAAATTAAAATAAGAAATCAATCACACGACACAAATATTTATATGGTTTGGCAACGTGTCTACGTCCATAAAGCTGTAGACGATTTTATTATCTTGAGAAATAACAAAATAGACTTTATGGTGAAATACATTGTTCCAGACCGGTTATACTGTTCGTAATTACATATTTATATGGTTGTACAGCAAAACCCATAATTTCTCAATTACTGGATTATTCGCTCGAACGAACTCTTTGTTTGATGTTTGCTTGAGAGATATGTCAAGTGAACTCTTTGTTTGAGTTTTGTTCGATCAACCTTTAGCACAAACGTCGAGCAAACTTCTTGTCTAACATTTATCAACTCACAAACCGGGTCAGAATTTTTCCCATGGGCTTTCTAACACCATCTTAAATTAGCTTGTCTTGATCATACGTCGATGTAAATCAAGAGATATGGTTGTTTTACTCCACCGTCTCATTTTAGGTTCACAAATTGTGAAATATATATTATAGGTCATGTTCAAAGCCCCATATTGAGCTCGATGTCAAGCATGGAACAACTCTCAATCCATAAAGATTGAACCTTATCCAAGTATTGTTTGACACCGATATAATTATTAGGAAAACAAAAAAAAAAAAAGTAACAAAAGATTAATACCTTAATCATGCCACATTTTTTATATGTTTGCTATGATTTGTTTGTATCAACGCCAAAATATCTAAATCAACACCAGCTTGATTCACTTAATATAGAAGAATGGTATTTAACATACAAAGCCTCCGATATTACTTGGAGAGATTCATTCCTTGTAGTGACGAATTCNGAATGGTATTTAACATACAAAGCCTCCGATATTACTTGGAGAGATTCATTCCTTGTAGTGACGAATTCGATTTCTTTGGACGGCTAATATCTTCAATATATGATGATGATCAACAAAAATATAAGAAAAAAGGATGCAAATTACAGTTTGGAAAATGATCAATTTGAATCATGTTGATGTTCTCAAGCATTAGGTTATGTGCTAGTATATTTCAATTGATCTCTAAATAAGTCAAAATGCTATGAGCATATATTATTTTCGATTTTTTGGACTGGAGATTCATTTCCTAATCCTGATCGTTCTCTTAGGTGTGTTTCTCCAATACTCATCTACTACCAGGAGAACATTACAAGGGACAAAATTGTCTTCTCAATAACATAAATTGGCTAGTTCACGAGTCAACTTCCTATTATATTAGAGTATAGATCATATTATTCATCCATTCATCCATCTTAATGCTTTGAATAAGATTAAAGTTCTTTTTTCTTTTTTTTGAAAAGATCAAATATCATTCATTAGAGCAAATGCTGGATACAATGAGGATAATCCTCAATAAGAATACAGTCCTCCATGCAGGTCAGGCCAAATTTTGCCAAAGCATGGGCAATTACATTGACTTCCCTAGAAACATGTTGGATAGACCACCCACAAACCTTGGATATTAACACCTTGATGTCCTTAATAACCATTCCAGTTGAACTCCAACTTTCCTTTCCTTGTTGGACAGCCTTCACCACACCAAGAGAATCCCCTTCTAGGATAAACTAGTGTAGCACTAATTTAGCACACAAAGTAGTAGCTCTGAGAACAGCTACGACTTCTCCTAAAAATGGATCAGGAGTTAAGGGAATAGTTGAGCATAAAGAGGCTATGATGTACCCATCCGAATCCCTAATAATCACACCAATTCCCAATCTCGAGTTGCCTTTATCCATGGTTGTGTCTCAATTAGCCTTGAAGAATCCTGGTGGAGGGGTAGACCATTGTGTGATATGAGCCACCTGAGCCTTATCCCTTTTACCTGAGTTTTCTAGCCAAGTGTCAATGGCATTCAGCTCAGCAAGGACCTGTTTATACACTTGGATAGAAGGGTGAAAATGCTGCTCAAAAAGCCAAACATTCCTTCTGTGCCACACGGTTTTAGCAGTAACAGCTATCTCTACAAGTTCTAACGGGGATAATTGATCCAGTAATGGCATCAAAATGTCTTTGAAGGAACCATACTGCAAACAAAGCTTTTGTATCCTTCTAGAGCTCATAGACCACACATCTTGGGCTGTTGAACAAGACCAGAGGGCATGAGTAACTGATTCAGGCTGCAGAGAGCAGATAGGACAAAGTGGAGACTCCACCACCTTTCTCTTGTGTAGGTTGAGATTAGTGGCAAGAGATTCACTGGATGCTCTCCATAGAAAATATTTCGTGGCTTAGGGAGCCTTGATGCCCTATATCTTCCAGAAGTTCGAGGTGATTGGCTGCCCTGATGGTTGTCCCAGTTTGTCATCCTTCATGGTACCCTGTAGGTGATTCACACTCCTCACTGAAAATTTACCATCTACTGAGCATCTCCAAGTAAGCATATCATGACTCCTACAAGGACTAATGGTCATTTTACTAATTAACTCAGCCTCAGAAGCTAAGAAAATGCCATATATGAGGGGAAGGTCCCATTGCAATGTAGCTGGTTTAATTAGCTCAGAGACAGAAGCCTCACTGTTCAGTACACTAACTGGAGATTGAATTCTAAACATTGATGGGCAAGGGATCCATTTATCATGCTAAATTTTGATCTTTTTCCTGTCTCATACTCTCCACAGTAAGCCCTCCTGGAGAATGGGTCTAGCTGAGAGGAAACTCCTCCATACAAATGAGTCATTGGCTCTTGGTTTAGCTGAGAGGAAATTTGAGTTAACAAAATACTTGGCCTTGAGCACCTGAGCAGCAAGAGAATCAGTATTTTGAAGAATCCTCCAGCCTTGTTTAGCCAGTAAGGCTAGATTAAAATGTTCAAATTCTCTAAATCCCAAACCTCCACCAAGTTTGGGTTTACCAAGGGCCTGCCAACTCAGCCAGTGGATTTTTGATTTGTTATCCTTTTGACCCCACCAAAAGGTCTACAGCAGGTGGTTGAGACTTCTTATGATGGTCTTTGGTAGTTTGAAGATGCCCATACTATATGTGGGGATTGACTGCAGGACAGCTTTCATCAGAGTTTCTTTCCCTGCTTGAGACAACACATTAATCTTCCAATTGCCCATCTTAGTCTTGATTCGATCTAAAATTGAGTGGAAAGCTTTGGTTTTGTGTCTTCCCACTAAAGAAGGTAATCCCGTATATTTATCAAATGGGCCAGAGGCTTGAATTCCTGCTTGTTGTAATATACTTTGTTGGATCTCTATTTTGGTATTGCTAGTAAAGAAGATAGAGGTCTTATCAAGATTAAGTCTTTGTCCCGAGACTTGTTCATATTTGCATAGGATTTGTTGTAATCTACTCCACTCTTCTGGTTTGGATCTGCAGAAGACTAGACTGTCACCAGCAAAGAATAGGTGATTCACTTGTAGTCTACCTCGAGCTGTTGGAATCCCAGATATTAAGCCCTGCAGTTCAGCTTGGTTAAGAAAGTGGATGAGAAATTCAGTACATATGATGAAGAGGTAGGGAGAGAGGAGATCTCCCTGCCTAATTCCTCTAGAAGGGGTAAAAGGTTCTTGAGGAGTACCATTAATTAAAATAGAGTAACTAATAGTGGTTACACATTGTATTACCAATTCCACCCATGTACTGTCGAAACCCATTTTAAACATCACCTTATGCAAGAAGCTCCATTCCACACGGTCATAAGTCTTGCTCATGTCAAGTTTTAGTGTCATAAAACCATTAGATTTCTCTTTAAGTCTGGTTTGCATAAAGTGCAGCAGTTCATATGCAACTACTACATTGTCTGGAATTAGTCTTCCTGGGACAAAGACACTTTGAGTTGGGAAAATAATACTAGACATGATGAGTTTAAGCCTATTTGCAATTGATTTGGATATTATCTTGTAGAAAACGTTGCAGAGGCTGATAGGTCTGTAGTCTGTGACTGATTGAGGAGATTTCTTCTTAGGTATCAAAGAGATAAAGGTCTAATTGACTTCGTTAAGACCCTTCCTGGAGTTGAGAACTTCTAAAGTTGCTGCTATGACCTCTTTTCCAACTGGGGCCCAATGTTGGTGATAAAACACAGCTGGGAATCCATCGGGCCTAGGAGAGCCTAGAGGGTTCATGGCTTCGATGGCTGCTGCCACCTCTTCTTCAGTGAAAGGACAAGAAAGAGAAAGGTTCATTTCTTCACTGACAGATGGTTGGAAAGACTGAAGAATCATATCAATAGTTCTCAAATTGGAAGTGGAAAAGAGGTTTTGGTAGAAGCCTTGGAAAGTCTTTGCAATTGCTTCTGCATTGGGTGCTAGAGCACCCTCTTCACTTACTATCTCTTTAATAAAATTCACCTCTTTTCTCTGAGTTGCACATTTATGAAAAAAATTTGTGTTTCTATCCCCATCCTTAAGCTGCCTTTGTTTGACTCTTTATCTCCACTTCAACTCTTCTTCTTCAAGAACACCATTAACTTCTTTTTGAAGATAATAGATCTGGTTACTATACTGACCAATATTAGAGTCTTGTAGCATTCTTAGTCTCTCTCTTTTTTCCTTAAGTAGCTTTTTCTGGTTCCTAAACATATCCTTGCTCCAATTCCTTAGTCTTTCTCTGCAAGCTTCCAAGCCTTCTCTTGTGGTTGTAAGGCAAACCTGCTGCCACACTGATTTGATGAGTTCCCTGCAGCCTTATCTATTGCCCCAAGCAACCTCATATCTGAAAACCTTCTGCTTAAAAATCTCACGTGGACCAAGGTTTGTGCACTGGACAAGAATGGGGTTGTGATCAAAGCACTGAGTAGGGAGAATGAAGACCTGATTTAATGCAAAAAGGTTTAGCCATGCCTCATTACTCAGGACCCTATCCAGTCCGGATTTAGTAAACTCAGAGACTTCCCTTCTGTTACACCAGGTGAATTTGGATCCTATGTATCCCATATCCACAAGATCATAATTCATTAAGGCCATTCTGAAATCCTCCATTTGCTTATAGGGGCGGGTGTTCGAACCAAACCGTTCATGTTGATACAAGATTTCATTAAAGTCTCCTAAGCATAACAAAGACTTTTGGACTTTAAAGTGTATTAACCTGAGGAGATCCCAAATGTCCCTCCTTTTTGCAGTGACTGGTTGCCCATAAAAGCATGTAACAATCCACTTATCCTTCATGGTGACATAATTGATTGTAATAGAAATATGAGAATTTGAGTAAGAATCCAGTTCAGCATCCACCTCTTTATTCCAGAAGACTGCAAGCCCACCACTCCTGCCAATGCAATCAACTGAAAAGCTGTGACTAAAGTGCAATTTGTCCTTAATGGACTCAATCCTTCCCCTCTTTCATTTGGTTTCACTAAGGAATACAACATCCGGGCTCTTTTCCTTCACCAATAAGTGAAGTTCACGAACTGTCCTAGGGTTCCTAAGCCCTCGGCAGTTCTAAGCTAGGTGTTTCATGGTGACTGGCAAGGCTGGTTACCAGCCTCTGCCAACTTAGCTTGCTTAGTTCTCCTCCTTGTCATGATAGGCTCATTACACTCTTCACCAGGCCTTTTCCTATGTTTAGAAACATTTGTATCATGCATTAACAGATCTGAGGGACCATTTAAATCCTTAGATCCCAGCCCCCTAGCCCTTCTCTTCCACTTAGGACCTTTAGTAACTCCCTAGAAATGAAGTTTGATGGGAGAATTAAAAGATGGGGAACTAACTTGTGGAAGATCTCTAATTGGGCTGGCCGTGTCAAAGTCCACTGGATCCAAAAATGGGCCTTGGCTCGAGAGTGCCATGTTGGAGGTTAAGGGAGTTTTAGAGTGGTCTGCAGACAGGTGAGGGGACTCTAGGCTGTCACAGCTTCCCTGTAGAGGGAAGTCAGATTCACCTTTAGATGCGTACTTGCTTCCTTTTCCAAGTAAAGGTCTTCTCAGTTGGTAATTGTCAGAGCTGCCTAGGTCTACTTGATCTGAGGCTGTAGCCTATTGACCAAGAGTATTCTGTCCCATCCCATCCTCACTGTATCTGCTTTCTTCATTTTTGTTTCGACGCCAAGTACCTGAGTGTTCAAATTCTCCCCTTTTTTGCTGAACTGTTGGAAGCTTCTCTGCTGGGAATTAGCCCTTAGCCAAGAGTCATACTGAGGTGCAACTCCTTCATGTTGGTTACCACTCGAACAGGAGAGACTTGCATGTTTAATGGCACCACAGTGGAAGCAAATTAATGGCAGCCTCTCATATTTGAAAGGAATCCAGTAGCGCTTTCCTTCCAGATTAATAAATCTACCACGAGTAAGGGGCTTAGAGATATCAAGTATCACCCTTACCCTGAGAAAAGATCCCCAGGCCATGCCACTTGAATCTACATCCACTGATATGACCTTACCCGCAGCTGCACCCAGTCTTTCCCCCATTGTTTTATTCATGCCCGCAAATGGCAGATCATGGAATTGAACCCAGAATGGTTCTTCAGTAAAAACAATGTCCCTCGGTGCTAGACAGTCTTCACAATTAAATAAACATACTAAATACCTGTCGAAAGACCAGGGTCTCCCGGATAAAACTCTATTCTTCTCTGCAGGATTTTGAAACTCTACAAGGAACTTATTACAACCAAGTTCCTTAAATGATATTTGGCCTTCTACTTTCCATACTTTGCTCATCGTAGTTCGAAAGGCTCCTCTGTTAACTTCCTTGTCTGCTACTACAAGGGCAACCAAGCATTTCTTACTCTTTTCAATGGATATCAGTACTTCTTCCATCGAGACAATGACTTCTTGTTTCTCCTCCTCCGTCAAACATAGTCCCTCATATAGGTTGGAGAGTTCTTCAGCCATGACTAGATAACCAGACACCAACCTTATTACCAAAGCACCCACTGCCTCTTCAAACGTAGTTCAAGAGAGGACCTCTACGTTCATAAGAAAAAGAAAGAGAACACCCCACCTCCGAATAGAGAGGACCCCCATTTTTCGATTAAAATTCTTTTTGTTCTTACTTATCCTATCACTTATCCTTATCTACAATATTTGAATTACAAGTGATCAATACCAAGGTAATATAAGCAAATGCATATAGTGATAAACTCTAGCATTGGCTTGATTGAAATTTATCTCTATCATTCTCTTGGCAATGATCGTTGTTACTGACAGAGGTGAAATTGGAGTGGGACTTGGACTTTGGCTCTACTGAACTATGTGTAGAAGGGAAAGTTGTCCTAACATCCTCTCTCAAGCTAAAGCGAAGGGCACAAACCAACAACTTGTCATGAAGTTGAATGAAGTAAGCAAATGTCAAACCTTTAGTACATATATCAACTAGCTGAGCAAAGGTAGAGATGAGCTTGAGTTGAATAACCTTCCTGGAAACCTTCTCTCGAATGAAGTGGTAATCCACTTCAACATGCTTGGTGCAAGCATGGACTATGGGATTGGCAGTAAGGAACAAGGCCCTAAGATTGTTGCACCACAAAGTAGGGGCAAAAGGAATATAGAGGTGAATCTCACGGAGAAGCATATTAACCAATACAATTCTGCAATAGCAAAAGCCATAGCCCTATATTCTGATTTTGTGCTTGATCTTAAGACAACAGGTTGTTTCTTCACACTCCAAATTATTAGACAAGGTTCAAGGAAGATAGCATAACATGTGGTAGATAGACGGTCATCCACATTTCTAGCCCAATTAGAGTCACTAAAGGCATTCAAATCTAGGGAGCCCTTTCCAAAGTACAGAGCATGATGAATGGTACCCTTAAGATACCATAGCGCCCTCTTTGCAACAGTCCAAATGTGGAGGTAGGAGAGTGCATGAAATGACATAATTGATTCACAACAAAGACAATTTTTGGGTGTGTCAATATGCATTAATGAAGTGCTCCAAAAATCTGATGATACTCAATAACATTAATGGGGAGAGGGTCACCTGTTGATTGGAAAAGCTTGACTCCTAAAGCAAATGGACTGGAGGAAGGCTTTGCAGCAACTGTTTTGGCTTGATGAAGGACATCAACAATGTATTTCGTTTAAGATAGGTGTAGACCAGTGGCATCTCGGTGACCTTGGATGCCTAAAAGTAAGATAATGATCCCAAGTCCTTCATTGCAAAGTCTTGTGGCAAAGAGGAAATCAAAGTCATGATTATAGATAGATGAGTGCCAGTAAAGATTAAATAGTCTAGATATACTAGAATGAACAAATGAATGTTGTGATGATGATAAGTAAATAGAGAGTGATCCACCTGTGAAGAGTTGAAGCCAAGCTGCAGCAAAGACTGAGTGAACCGATCAAACCAAGCTCTCAGAGTCTACTTAAGTCCATAAAGGGACTTGTGTAGTTTACACACATGAGTTGGGAAGTGAGGTTTAATGAACCCAGGAGGTTGCTCCATGAAAACTTTCTCTTGTAATGTCCCATGCAAAAAGGCATTAGACACATCAAGCTGTCGGAGAGGCCAATCAAAGTGAACAACAAGTGCTAACACTATTCAAATGATAGAAGGCTTGATAACAGGGCTGAAAGTCTCGAAATAGTCGAGGTCATCTTGATGTTGAAACCCTTTAGCCACAAGGTGAGCTTTAAGTCTTTCAACTGAATCATCAGATTCTTGCTCCACTTTATAAACCCAATTATTCTCAATAATGTTGTGGTTGCGAGGCCTAGGACATAAAGACCAGGTCTTGTTGGCCTACAGTGCCCAAAACTCCTCTAGCATGGTAGTTCTCAAATCAATACACTTTACAATCTAAGTGAATGATAAGGGAGCTATAGGAATCACCTGAGAATGTAATGCACACAAATGATGCTTGGTGGGGTAATACATTTGGTAGTCCAAAGTGTTTGGGACGATGATTACCTGTCTTAGTAAGGGTAAGTATAGGATGTGTGGAGGCAGGGTGACTAACACTAAAGGAGGAAGTGGATTGGTTACCACTAGTAGGTTTTGGGGAGGGAGGCAAAACAGAATCTAAAGACGATGGAGAAAGTGGATCAAAAGTGAGTGAGTTGATTGGCAAGGTTATGTTGGGAAGAAGGTAGTGAAATATGAGAGGAATGTTCAAATAATGAAGAAGAAGCATGATAAGATACTTGAGTAGTAGCAGCAGTTGTAGTGAGAGTGCATCCTCCAGGATTAAACTCCATGACAATTGGCCTTTGTAGGGATTGAGTGGAGGCACAAGTAGGGAACATCTGTTCATCAAAGAGCACATTCCTACTGAGATAGACATGATTAGTTGAGGGGTCTAAGCAGCAAAATCCCTTATGATTTGAGCTATAATCCAAAAAGATGCATTTTTTGGATCGAAATAGCAATTTGTGGTCATTATAGGGTCTAAGAAATAGATAGCAAGCACAGCCAAAGACGTTGATTAATTTATAATCAGGATCTTTGTGTAATAATATTTGAAATGGAGATTTATTTTTCAAGATAGAAGTAGTCAGGATCTTGGAGTCAAAATAACCATAGTCAAGCGAGCTGTTAATGTAAAATCTGATGAGTTGGAGTCAAAATAATGAGTCCTCGGACATTACTTAACCAGCCGGAGATGTCTCTCCTAGAAGATTACATGGAGATTCTTGCTTGGTCTTTGCTTCGAGAAAAAGTGAATACTATTTTGACGAAGATCAAATTGGTATCAATGATTTGGTTTTCAAAAAAAAAAAAAGTTCAAAATTTACGGTGGGTCAATGTTCTCGAAGCCCTCAAAGTTTGGTATGGGTCGCCTATTTTGAAAGAAAGAACTTGTTCTTTAATTCACATTATAAAAGTTGACGTCAAAGAATCCATACATATTATATATGGATATACATGGGGTGGGTTGCTAGCTTGCAGCTTATAAAAAGTACGTCTCATCGCTATTCCTACAATAACCAATATTCTCACATTCATAATTATTTCACACCCTTTCATTTCGTCCCATCAATTGTAGAAGAGATATTAGCAGGAAAATTAAAATGGGTAATCGTGCAGGGTTGATGATTTGGTGCTTCATTGCACTAGTACTTGCTCTTGATCTTAAGGCCACAACTGCAGAAACTTACATTG
>QEOT01000970.1:0-24872 GCA_003123785.1 Pterocarya stenoptera | reverse complement strand
TCCTAGATTATGATCTATTAATTAATCCAGCTTGCTCTTTCAGATGTTCCAACAATTTTGATGTTCACAATTATATATTTGTTTTGTTTTGTTAAATACTAGTACGTACTAGTATGTATTGAAGATAGCTTTTGACAGTAGTATACTACTGTCAAAAGCTATCTTCAATACATAGTCATTATTATTGTTATCATATGAATTAAATAACTAATTAAATTTACATTTTTAAATGGGTATTGCTATCATGCCACTCCAGTTATACGACTCATATTGACGTGGCAGTACTACGTGATTTTACATGATTTATTAAAAAAATATATTCAAAACAAAATATTGTCCAAAAACACAAAAATATGAAAATTGAAATTCTAAATTCTAATTTCTCTCCACCATTTTTGTGTTTGTGTTTTTTATTTTATTTTTATTTTTTAATAACATACGTGGTGCCACGTCATTGAGATAAAGTGGATAATATAACTAAAACGACGTATTAGCATTTTTCTTTTTAAAATAAGTGCATTTTCCGATATTGAATTAATTCCATAAGTAATTCGTCGCGTTTCACTAATATTCTACATGCAGTGTTCAACTGGACTGGGACGCACGATGTTGCTGAAGTGACTAAAGAAAACTACGACAGCTGCACAGGCACTGACGCCATTGATCTGAGACAAACAAGCCCCGCAAATTTCACTTTAACGACGAACAGCACTCGCTACTTCATCTGCACAATTAGCAACCACTGCGACCTCGGCCAAAAGGTGACCATCAATATCGGAGATCAGTGGAGCTCAGCTTCATCTCTGGCTGTTGGTGCCCTTTCTGCAGTTCTCTCCACCATCGCGATCTCTTTCTTGACATTTTTTTGAAGCTTTCATTAAGATATAAATTATTCATGATGTGATCATTAATGCAGTCTTTTCTTTTTGTTTCTTTTTGTGGTTTGTTTTTTTGTTTATAAAATTGTACGTGTGTTGTTCTTGTAGTCTGGTGCACGTCACGAATCATGTACCATATATTGGATTGATCAGTAATTACAATAATGGAGATGATCACAGCTCATTTGATTCCCAGACTTATTATTTAATTATGGAAAATGATTCATACAGGTGTACAAGTTGCACGCGCACACGTGTCATTTAAAAAAATATGACTGAGAAAAAATTAATAAATTATTTTTCGAAAGTCTTATGCGAGACATATCCAACTACACCTGTAATTAATGTCCCAATTCTGGAGATTCAGAGAGTTTAACTCTTGTTACCTGATAATCAACTTCAACAATATTAATATGTTCTCCAAATCTAAATATATACTTCCAAAGACTCCAAATCAAACATAAATTTCTCTAATTTGATTAACTACACATATTCATCAATCCTATTCTCAATACAATAAATCAGATAAAATAGATTAGCTGCTCCACATATCCCAAATAACATAATAAAATGAACCAGAGTTTACATAAATCTCCATAAACCATCTAAATACACTAAAGATCCATATACTTAATAAAATAAATCCCCTAATAACAATAATACCCTGAGGTACTCAACTACTAGCTATCATCGGTTAATCTTGCCCACACAAGTTATTACTGATCCTCAGCTGAACCATCAAAGTCATCTGAAATATTGTAAAGATAAATGAGTAAGTTATCAACAACTCATTAAGTAGAGAACATATACTAGTATGTAAATATAAGTATTTACAAAGTTCATAATGCATAACAAAACGTTTACTTTCAAAATGCAGAATCAGAAACATGTTATCAAAATATCAGAGTGAAATTTTCAAAAAACATTCTTATTTAAAAATATCATTTGGCATATCAAAATCTGAGATATCATTTTTATATCATATCAGAGCATCACATCGAGATATAGACCATTTTTAACTCCTGCGGTAGGGTTATAAACTACCATTATACTCGTGACGGGAACATATATCACTATTATACCCGTGGCATGGCCGTATACCACTATTATACCTGTGATAGGGTCGTATACCACAATTATACCGTGGCAAGGCCATAACGGAATAGATCAGAAACTAAATCAAACCAAATCATAATCAAATACTGAATCAGAACATTAAGCCAAAGGTTTTCAGATGCCATATCATATCAAACAGAGTACAAAATAGATTCAGAGCATTCTCGCATTTTCATCAACAGAATCATAACATCTTCATAGACTATGAACAAATTCTCATAGTTTCTTAATCATCTTCATAGACTATGAACAAATTCTCATATTTTCTTAATCGCCCTTTTTTCATAATTCAGACACTGAATGCCAACAAAAACTTGCTCATGTCTACACCAATAATGATAAAAATACTTTCTCTTTATACAAATTTCATGAGTCTGCAAAACACATATCTGAGATTGTTTTTAGGTTTCTTTTCAAAACAAACATGTCTATTTTCAAAATCAACATTTGTCCTTTTCTTTTATACAAAGTCTAGTATAGGAACTCTGCTTACCTGACTTTTACAAATTGCTATCTTAGTCTTGAGTCCGACCTCTAATAATTTCACCACCTACATTAGAAAAATATTCATTGAGTTTTTAATAATTGAAACACACCACTACTAACTCTATCAACTAATCATGTACAAGAACAAGTCAAACCAAAACGGTCATGTAACTCGACTCACGCAGCCACACACACATCAAGCGAACAACCATACTTCTTACTTAACCAACTTACTCCCGACAGTCCCAAAATCAAATACTCAAGAACAAGTATATTAACCAAATCAAACAATCCCAGAGCCACTTATCAACTCCAAAAGTAACTTATAAACCCACCATAACCAACGTCCAACTCAAACTGTCAATATATAAACCCCAACACAGCACACATATAGCTCAAAACAACAAACCAGTAACTTCGGACAGTCACATAACTCCATACTAAAACACAACCCTGAACGGTCTCATAATGACCCAAACAACCAACAACTTCACCCAATCAGCAACAAACAAGCTCGAACCTTAACATATCAATCCAACAACCAACACATTAATCCCACCATAAACACAAGCAGCCTCAATCTCAAACCTAACACAAACACCAATAACACTACAAGAAATCAACACCATAACTTCACATAATTCAAGGTTTAATCATAAAAATCTACCATCACAGTAGTACATAGCAAAGAGATGAGAAATTTATGGTATCTAATTTTGTGCAGTGACTAGTGGAATTTGAGAGCGACACACACTGCCTAAAGATGAAATTATCTCTATGTGATCCACCAACAATGTCAAAAGTTGAGTTTATTCAGTGGAAAACACGTTGCAGTTGGGCTAAACTTTGAATACTCATTAGAGAGGAAAATACCTTGGCGGCAATAGGGGTGGGCCTTTGTCTGCCACAACACCAAAAATAAAGAGGGTGGATTTGGTGTTGGTAGTACACAGAGGTGTTTGCTTGTGGTGTAGGGTTCTTGGGCAGCGACAGAGATGGACAGTAAGGGGGTATTATACAACAATGCCTAAACCGCAAAGACGCTCGACGGGGAGGTTGATCTGCAAAGAGCTTGAGAGTGAGAAATCAGAGTGATTGTGTGTGTGGGGGTATGAATGGGAAACAAAGAGTGAGAGAAAAATGGAGAAATTAAAAGGAAAGGGGAAAAGGCTTACCAGTGTGAAGAAGGGTCAACCAACAATGAAACTTGGATGGCGGTGATGCACGGCGTGGTGGTGGAGAGAGTGTTCTGTGCGTGAAGGAAAAAATTCTTTGAGTAAGAGTCTAAGTGTGTGCATGAGTGAGAGTGAGAGTGAGAGTGAGAGGAGAGACTTACCGCCGCTTAGCCCTGTTCCGGTGAAGAGACTCGACAGTGACCCAATCCAAAGAAAACCCACACATTGAATCACCCACAATCATAGAAATTCGTAGGAGAGGGAGAGAAAATGTGCACTTAGAGAGAGTATGGTTTGTTGAGAGAAGTTTGATGTGAAATAAGAACTACTATAGACAGGAGGTTTGTATCAGGGTGGAGGGATTTTCGGGTTGCAGAAAAACTGAAGGGGAAGAAAAGAAACCAGGCAAAAAGAAACTAAAATTGGAGGAGGAAACATACCTAAACGGCGTCGTTTGGAACTTCAATGCTGAGTCGCGCCTCCCGTGGGCTTGGGCCTACGTTTGGGCTTGGGTTTGGGTCCGAGTATTACAAAACCAAATATTTAACAATGCTCTATTATCATTATATGAGATTTATCTTGTTATGTTTGTTTAGCTGGTTTTGGGATTGTATCCTTGATTATTGACGACCAAGTGGCATCATGCGTACGTACAGATTAGACGTTTGTTTTTCACCAACAAAATAAGATTAAAAAAAATAAAAGACTATACCCATATTGTCACTGCATACATAGAGGGTCAAGCAACGTACCCTAGATCTACAGTAGTATTTTCCACGCTATTATTCGATCACATCGACATAACGTAAATTTCACGCCGTTTTGAGCCACAAATATTATCCTTAACATCAACAACAGTACCCTCTTATTAGTCTTATATAGAATGAATCACATGCACGCATATTATATATATATATATGACAATTTTGAATGTGATAAAGTCTTTGTTTTTGGCTAGCTTTACTTTCATGATTTTCAATGGATCGAGAAGCCGCGTGTCCTCCTAGCTGCAATTTTAGAATAATATTATTGTGTCATATATGAAAGGGAATTGGATCGACGGACCATATATGTACATTTTCTCTTCTTCACACTAATTGTAATATTAAAAGAAGAAAAAAAGACGAACAAATTACCATATCATTCAGAAGGAGAATGATTGAATAGACAAGTAACAACATAGTACTTTCATGACAAAAATAGAAAGGGACATGATATAGCTTGATCGTCTTCTGGTCCAAATGAATCAATAGATCATCGTACGTACGTATGGCAGAAAATTAATCAAGGTAGTTCGTTTTAGTTAATAATTGTAAACTTATTATTATCATTTGATCTGTCCCTTCGACATGATGGGCACCCTCCAACTTGAGCTTTGATGTGTTTTTGTTTTTTTTTTCGTTTTTTTCTTACATTATTAAATGTATGGATCATGTGTGTTGACACAAAAGATATGCATTATGCATATATATATATATATATATAGTTATACGTACTTATCCATATATATATATATATAACTATTCTAAAGCTAAACACATTAAATGTTGTAGAGAAATGGTTTGAACATGTTATTCAGGAGACAAACAACCACCATATTAATACAAAAATTATTCTCCAGTACTTCTAGAATTCCAGATATTCAAATATGTAACAGTTTCCTTCCATGGTGTATGAGTTACGGCTACGGCCACCCGATGAGGATCAAGTACTGACAAAGTTGACTTGAGTAATTCAAAAATTGGTGAGTCTCGATTTGAATCATTATGTTGAATAAAAGGAACGAGTGGAGTTCCCGTAGAAAAATAAATATTGGGAGGGGAAAATGCTTCGAAGATAGACCGATTGAATTAATCGAGATTCAAAAGTACTTGAGATTTCTCCTTAATTATGAGTAAATATATAGGAGCCTCACACGACTTGATCAGAACAACTTGAGAATGATCAATAGCTAGCACTCATGCATGATCCATGGCTTGGTTCTGGAGAACTAACACTAGTAGCTAGGTTTTTTTTTCTCAGCTAACAGTAGTTTTTATTTATTTTTTATTTAGTGCAAGATAATTACACTGCTTGTTATTAGTACTTCCAAAATTGAGAAATATTTTTCTTATCATAAATTCCGATCGACATCGATCCTTAATTATACTTACTATGTGACATGTTTTAAGTGGTCACTATTAAGTAATTAATATATATAAAACCATCTAAAATGTGCCACATCAACAAAGATGACAGATCTAAGATCTAGAATAAAGGAGTGGTTCACTACAACAAAAAGTGGCTTTTGCGGCCAAAATTATTTCCGGTGACAACAAACTCGCGGGAAAAAGCCAATTTTACTAGTTGAGACAATAAACTTGCGACATCTCAGCATTTCGGCAGAAAAAGTCTCTTTTTCTGGCGAGTATTAGTGTGGCCGTAAAAGGTATAGCGACAAATGCTATATTACGGTGCTATTTAGGTTATAGCGGCGATAATGGTGCGCCGCAAAATAATTGTGTGTTCATCAGGGTTATTAGGGCGACTTTTGTCGCCGCAATAAATCTTATGTTGTAATTAATCGGCCCACATGTTCCCCTTTCCTCTCCCTCTGTCTCTTTTTCCTTCCCGCGAAAGACCTCCTCCCGCGAGATTCTAGATTTCCCATGCCCTAACCAGTTGACCGCCTCCGTTGACCACCACCTCCTGGCAACAGCCACCACGATTCTCTATATTTCCTTTTGTTCACAAACCTGGACAGAAAAACCCTCTCACCCATTGAAGTCACCATCTGCGCCAAAAACCATCCCAAACTTTACTCCATCTGACTATGTTGATTGTTAGAAATCGACAGCAATTTCCACAACTCCGGCCATCCTCACACAAGAGAATCAATTGGTAGTCCTCGAATTTGTGTTGCGAGCCTGTGAGTTGCGATCCTCGTTACTAATTAGTGCTTCACATCGATTCAATATTCCTATACCGTAGGGATCTGGGGCAAATCCAGCAAGGTTAGTTCAATCACGTTGCTTAAAGTGTGATTTTTTTCCTGTTTATTTCCTTAGTAGATAGTTCATATTGATATGGCATACTACTGAGGGATTNTGTTTATTTCCTTAGTAGATAGTTCATATTGATATGGCATACTACTGAGGGATTTGTATGTTGCGGGAAGTTCTGATCCAGCTCCTCGATCTCAGCATCTGAAAAATAATTAGGATATTCAGGAAAATATGATCAAGCTTTTACATCCCTAAATTCCTTACATATACATATATATATATTACAATTTATAACTGAATAAGCAACAAACTTAATTTACAGATCNTTGTATGTTGCGGGAAGTTCTGATCCAGCTCCTCGATCTCAGCATCTGAAAAATAATTAGGATATTCAGGAAAATATGATCAAGCTTTTACATCCCTAAATTCCTTGCATATACATATATATATTACAATTTATAACTGAATAAGCAACAAACTTAATTTACAGATCTATATATATATATATAGATCTCTATAGCCGTAATTTATTTTTACAGATTTTCTGGCTGCATTGGTTTAGAGTGAAGTCTCTGGTGGTGAGGCATTTTTACATGAAGAATATTGTTTTGTGTAGAATGCATTGGGAAATTTTTTCTCTTTAGACATCATATAATGTGACTGGAAAGGGTGTTCAAGTTGGCTTATGTGTAGCAAAATTTCACCATTTTAAACAACCAGACCACGTTGTTATTCAACTAATTCATCTTTTTTTGTTTTTTTTTTTTGTTTTTCTGTGTTCCCTCTATTTGTTTTCTTAGTTTAATGAGATTCAATACAGGAATTAACTCAATCCTTGTGTGATTCCATACAATTGTTAGGTACATTTGTAAAAGAACTTACAAAAATATTAGTTTGGAAAATTATGACTAGGCGATGAACAAACAATGATATTAGAATAAATGGCATGATATTGATCCTCATCATCCATTATATAATCTGCTATATTTAAATTAGCGTGTACAAGTGTTACTCTTCAAGTAGACACCAATATCAAAAACAGAATACACACTTGCCATAGCTACTCGAACGATGTCTTACATGTTTGTACAAAACTTTAGTCGGAAAGTCTCCTCATAAGCCTACCTTACATGAAAAAATGCCTAAGCAGCAGAATGCCATAATTCTTACAATAGTCTTGGATCATGATTCCTTTAAAGTAATTGCCTTCTCACTGGCTTGTTTTGATGAAATATTTAATAGATCTGATTGGGAACAGAGATAATGGCCAAAACTCGTCAAAGCATTACAGATTGGTGCAGTATTCTGCCTTAATCTCATGCATTATGATTCACTGTGATTGCATTTTAGCTGGATGCTAAGAAATCCCTTCAACTTTATTAGTATTGGTTGGAATATTAGCAAGATCTGTCTGCCTTGTGATACATTGAGTAACATGGGAATGAATTTGTTTTCTGTTGTCCCAAGACAACCATAATGGCTCTTTTCCATGAATTGTAATGGCTCATGTTTCTGAAATACTGCCATTGGAAGTGCTTGTTTCTAGTATTATTCATGTGATAGTTGATCATTTTTTTTTATAAGTACATAATATCAGCTCCAACCATGGCTGACGAAAAATGAATGATACTCATAGGTATGTAGTTTGTTAATTACCCTGAAATTGTTAAATATTGTGACCCTTTTTATGATGTCAGTATCTTTAATACTTGAGATATACGTTGCCACAACATTATGTCTATTATTTATAAGCTTTAGAAAGATGAGCAGATCATGACACAACCATGACTTAACTATGTCAAAACCTTCATTATCTACAAATACCAAACTGAACTGCAGTTTGACAAAGCAGCCTCTCTACTTCTAGGGCCACGCCTGAATGCTAAACTAAATCACCTTTAAAGCACATGATTAAAAATGTTATGCACAAGTATGAGATCATGCCCATGTTTCTGAGTGTGATTATATCTACATATAGACTTCTGGACATGTAGTAATTAAAATAGAAGGAAGCCATGTTACCACAGCTAAATATTACATGAGACCAGGCTGAACTCCTCTCTCTCTCTCTCTCTCTCTCCCTTATCAAATAGCATATCTTAAATTAATAGACTTGTTGAATGTATGGTCCCCCCACTATTCTAAATATCGAGAGACATCAACATTTATTGTGCATTAAATGTGAAATCTGGTCACTTGTTGTTGCTTGCTACCTCTTAAATTATGCACAGTTCTTCTGCACAGTTTAAATCTCAACTTTTAAATGGTAAAAAAGACCCATTCATTTGAAGTCCCTCTCCCTAAAAAATGGTGGCAGAATGAAACTGGTCAGGAGGTACGAAAACATCAAGTCCTTCAAAGACTTTTACTCTCCTCTGTACAAGACAATTTGCAAATGATTCCGTTTAAATTTTCTAGCCATCAATTTTGATATATGTATATTTATTGTAGAATATGAAACCACATATTTTAAATCTGAAAATACATTTATTAAGCATGTATGTTGATCAATCAAAGGGCTAAACTTTTACAGATGAATCCTGTTGAATTTATTTCTTGCTTGTTCAGACTGTGAATTTACTTCTACCAGTTGTCAACTGTCCCTCCATTATTTTTACATAGGAGGGCCATATACATGACCGGGATAATGTGCTAATAAAAAATGTAACCCCCTACCCTTATTTATATAGTAATCCAAAGAGTACTCTATGTTTATTAGCAGTCTAGCGTTAAATTAGAAATAGTCCAATTCTTAGTTGGAAGCTTTTCAACTTACGAATTATGTGAGGTACCACCTGGAAACACTCTCAAAATCTCAGTGTATACCCATGCCCTGATCATATAACATAAGATGCTGCACCACCAATGATTAACCTCTTCAAAATGGCAACTTCATCAGTAAGGATATCTTGTTCATAGAATGGATTCAGCTTTCACATGGCTAGAAATTAAACTAGTGTGACCAAATCCTCTGGACAACTCCCATGTTAGATATAATCCCTCTAAGACAAAAATTGCATGAGATTTCGAAACATATATATGCTCAGCTTTATGACCAATGCATATTTAATGCTAAATCCCCACTTCCTCTAGAAGAGAAGAATATTTTCTAAATCTATATTGGGATTATATTATGGCTTTTCACTTTAAGATGGTGAGTCCAATGTGGACTCACCATGCTCAAACTTGATGGTATAGTCATAAGTTAAAATTCTATCCAAACTTTATCCTTAGCTATGGCTAGGCCATTGCCAATGCTCTAAGGTATCCTACATTGTACACTATATTATGGGCAATAGAAACACAATCTGTCCTATGTTGATACAGGTTCTATATCAACATGATATATCCAATTCTTAGTGGAGAGAGTGCCGGTCAACAAGAGTCATGTAGGTCATTGATATTATTTTTCCATTTCGTTATCCACGTTTTTATTTATTTATTTATTAACTAGATATAGGCTTAAGCAAGTAGACCTTACAACTTTATAATTGTCGATACATTGCCTTTCGTTATTTTGCTATTTGTGTGGAACTTTGTATATTATACAATAGAGATGACATTGATCACTTTCATTTGTGGAAAAATATCTAGATGGACAAGACGTGGATGGATATTGAAGATAGATTTGTGTCTACCGAGTATGCATCGGGGGTTAACCATTTCATCGCTGTGGCTCGGGAACATGCACCCGGAGGAGTTGACATTAGGTGTCCATGTCGTAGATGCCATAATATGTTCTTCCAGCCAATCAGTGTGGTTGAAGAGCATTTATTTATCATAGGGATTGATCCATCTTATAAGACCTGGATATTCCACGGTGAGGATGAAGTATTGGATGTTAGTTCCTCAGACTCTGGTGATGAGGCAAGCTTGAATGAGCGCTACATTGATGATATGGATGACATGCTGGATGACATTCAGGCTGGAGCCTCTATGGATCACTCAGACGGCTCTCAAAGACCAACTCATGGTGTTACAGAAGGGGGTCCAGGTGCCAACTTTGCTGATTTGTTAGAAGATGCACGTCGTCCACTCTATCCATCGTGCTCAAAGTTTTCAAAACTTTCATTTATCGTAAAGTTGCTTCATATCAAAACAGTTGGTGGTTGGAGTGTTAAATCCTTTAACATGGTTATCAAGTTGTTGAAAGATGCGTTTCCTAATGCTCTTCTCCCTGACTCCTACAATGAGGCATGCCACTTGGAACGTGGCCTCGGCTTTAATTACATGAAGATAGATGCTTGTTTGAATGATTGTGTTATTTTCTGGAAGGAACATTCTGAAAAAGAGAAGTGCCCTAAATGCAACACTCCGAGGTGGGTGTTAAGCACTAATAAGGTAAAGAAAATTCCTCACAAAGTGTTGAGATATTTTCCCTTGATCCCAAGGTTGCAAAGACTATTCGTGTCAAGTAAGACTGCCGTGGCAATGAGGTGGCATGTTGATGAACGGAACAATGATGCTAATGTCATGAGGCATCCTGCAGATTCGAGGGTCTGGAAAGATTTTGACCTCCAGTATCCTACATTTGCCTCAGATTCTCGTAATGTGAGACTTGGTTTAGCTAGTGATGGCTTTAACCCATTTAATAATATAGCTAAACCCTACAGTATATGGCCAGTGATACTTGTACCTTATAACTTGCCCCCTTGGTTATGCATGAAAGATCCATACCTCATGTTATCTTTGCTAATCCCTGGCCCGAAAGCTCCTGGTAATGATATTGACGTCTATCTACGCCCTTTAATTGACGAATTAAAATATTTGTGGGAAAATGGAGTTAGTACATACGATGCCTCAACCTCATCTAGGTTTCGCTTACATGCCACATTACTATGGACCATTAATGACTTTCCAGCATATGCTAATCTTTCTGGGTGGAGCACAAAAGGAAAGATGGCATGTCCAACATGCAATTACGAGACAGATTCATTGTGGCTAGTCCATGGGCGAAAGCATTGCTACATGGGTCATCGTCGGTGGTTGTCGGCAGGGCACAGGTGGAGATCTAAAAAGGCTGATTTTAATGGTAATACGGATCATCGGCATGAACCTTTACATTTATCCGGAGACGCTATCCTAGAACAGTTGAAAGAAGTGAAGGATGTACAGTTTGGGAAAACTACAAAGAAGAGGAAACGCACAGCCAATGAGTTGAATTGGACAAAAAGATCTATATTTTTTGAGCTACCTTATTGGTCTTCCTTGGGTTTGAGGCATAATCTCGACGTCATGCATATTGAGAAGAACATATGCGATAGCATATTAGGCACTTTGATGAATATTGATGGAAAAAGCAAGGACTCCGCCAATGCACGAAGGGATTTAGCCAACCTTGGCATACGGAAAGAATTACACTTACAGCAGGATGGTGATCGTTATGCTATGAGGTTGGCATGTTACCAGTTAACTAAACAGGAGAAGAGATCTTTCTGCGAATGGTTGGTAAATGTTAAGTACCCTGATGGTTTTGCCGCAAACATTGCTCGATGTGTAAATGTTAGTGAATCAAAAATCTTAGGCATGAAAAGTCATGATTGTCATATTTTCATGCAAAGATTGCTTCCAGTTGTGGTTGGTGGATACTTTACGAGTGATGTTCGAGAAGCTTTGACTGAGTTAAGTTCCTTCTTCAAAAAATTGTGTGCCCGGGCATTATGCATTGATGTCATACTAAGGCTACAAACTAACATCTCTATTCTTCTTTGTAAATTGGAAATGATATTTCCACCTACATTTTTTGATATAATGGTGCATCTCGCCATCCATTTGCCCCACGAAGCCTTGCTTGCGGGACCTGTGCAATATAGGTGGATGTATCCGTTTGAAAGGTACCTAGGAAAGTTCAAGCGCTATGTCAAAAATAAAGCCCGTCCAGAAGGCTCAATTGCCGAGGCTTATGTTCATGTGGAGTGCCTTACATTCTGTTCAACTTATCTCCATGACATTGAGACAACTTTTAATAGAGAGGAACGTAATGTGGATGTCGGTCAAGACCATCAAGCAGGAAGTATTTCAGTTTTCTCCCAAAAGGTTCGGCCAATGGGTTCGTCCTCCGCTAATAGGTTGGATGATCCACTTTTTGCAAAAGCCGAGTGGTACGTGCTCAACAACTGTCCTGAGATTGAACAATTCCTAGCGTAAGTACTATATTACTCTAAACAGAAGTTCATACTCAACCTTAATGGCTTATATTTTTTTGAAAAGTAATTGTGTTATTTTACTTGTCTATGTGTGTAGGCTGCACTATAACAAGATTAGAGAAGAGGACACTAACAACGTTGACCTCAGGCACCAATCAGAATTTCCCAACTGGTTCAAGAACCATGTAAGTCATGATTCTTATTATGGAGCTGGTCACACTTTCATCTATACACAGTGCCATTTTCATTCCTTCACGCAAGACTCTTAAGATTTTGTGAACATGGACTTTACAGATTCAAAAATTGCGAGTGTCAAATCCCGGGGAAGTTACAGATGAAGTTTATGCTCTGGCATGCGGACCAGATCCATGGGTTGGGTCTTATAGTGGATGTATAATGAATGGAATACGGTTTCACACAAAGGACCGTGAACAACACCGACGCACACAAAATAGTGGGGTCGTTGTTTCAGGAACACATCAGTCGAACTCGGTTGATTTCTATGGTGTGTTGACAGAAATATTAGAATTACGCTACATGGGCTGGCATCTTGTATACTTGTTTAAATGTGATTGGTGGGACGTTGGTGATCCTAGACGAGGCATACGTGTAGGTGACCATGTTACAAGTGTGAATACATCTAGAAAATGGTATCAGGATGAGCCATTCGCCCTTGCTTGTCAGTGCTCACAAGTTTTTTACTTAAAAGATCCAAGTTTGGGTGGAAATTGGAAAGTGGTACAAAAGATAACCAACAGGAATGTCTACGACATTCCATCCATCCCAACTGCCCTAGATGATGGTGAGGACTCCTCTGATGGTGAGGCATTTCAAGAGGAAGATACCACCAACGATTATGGTACAGTCAATCAAATTGATAGTGGTTTGGTGAATCACTTGCATCGAGAGGATGAAGAACCAGTTGAAGTTAATGACTTAACTGAAGTCATTGGTGATGTTGGGAATGATATCGACCATACTTTTATTGAGGATGAGGTGGACGGTGACACTTCTGACGATGATCCCAATACTGACCATGAGGACTCTAGTGATGAGGAAGATATGCATTCGAGTTCAAGAACAAACTCTGACTAAAGAAATCTGCAAGTCTAACTACTAGTTGATGGTTGATGTAATATAATGAAAGTCCAAATTGCTATACTTTAAGTTCAGAACTTGAGTTCCTGAGTGTTGGTTTATTTGTTACGTAGGTATCAGGAAAATTGTGAACATGGCATGATTTATTATGTTTTTAACGTTGATCTCAGGTTCATAGATTTATTAGCAGTACATATTGTTAAAATTTCTGGTTTAAATGTGCTAGGAAAGTTTTATAAACTACCTACTATTTAGTCATACAGTGGAAGTCTTTTTGTTGGTAGTCCTTGGAATGGTGAAAAAAAGGGGTTATGATGTGAACATATTCTTTCAACCATGGACAGCTGTGTATCTCTAATATGTGAGTTGGAATACAAAGACTAGGGAATTAGATAAAACTAGGACATAATAACTTATAATTTGTTTTAAAAATGGACTGGGTACTAATGAAAAGCCATAATGCTTCAGGAGCAGGCATTTAGAAGGGAAAATGTATAGTAATATGATTGACCATCGAGTTATGTTCAACATTAGGCTCTACCATGTATGTTTTTGGACTGTCCATGTCGTAGAATGACCAATGAAGCTTCTTGCCTTGATACCTCAACAATTGCCAAGTTCACAGGTGTTGAAGAGACCATGCAATTTATGCATACTTTTACTGTAAAACATCTACTCCTTCCATGGTTGATGACCATGGCATGCTGAATTGGGTTGCCACAATATAGGTGCCCATTAGAAGACAGTAGACATGCATCCTCTATTATATTCAATGGAAAAATGATATTTTCTAAAATATGAAAGGAATTTATAGATTTCCCAGCTAATAAAGCATACATGTGCATGCTTGTGTCACTATGCTATGGAGCAATAATGTCAAAGCGATTCAGAAGAGTACCATTTCTGGTTTATATGTCAAATTTTTTTTTTTTCTAGTTCATGTCATAGTAATTTAAATTTTGGTATATGAATGAAAAGTCATGAAAAAAAAAAAAAACAAGAAAGACACGGGTAATAAGTGCATCACTATTTTACTTGCTAGGGAGCATAACTTCATAGATTCTTTGTTGGAATGTTACAAAACTTTCACCTATTCCAAACTGCCCAGAAACTTCTCTTATTACAGTTAAGGGCTCATGTTTCCAATTTAATGGCTGGCAAAGGTTCAGTCTTGGATTTTTATTGCTATCAATTAGATGTAATAATCTCATCAAGAGCTTCATGTATCTAATATAAATCCAAGAAATGAAATTACAAAATACAGGTATGAAATTTTAATTAAAAAAAAATTGCAATAATGTAAATGCTTTTAAATGGAAGATGGGGCGTTGGTAGGCTTAAGGAGAATTTAATTAATGGCCCAGCTATATTATAAATTGAGGCAATTGTTACTAACGTATTAAGGCCAAAATAGATTCGAGAATGGCCCAAAATGTCATGCCCAAGTAGCATTAAATTTGTCCAAGTATATTCATCAGTCATGAAACTCATGTCCTGTTGCCCAAGTACATCCAAACCCATACCTCGTCTGGAAACTGAGGCATCAAACTGTACGCGGGAACAGAGAAAACTTTTACGTGGGAAGCTTCAATATTTTGGCTCCACTTTCAAAGAAAAGTCTCTTCAGACAGCTGTATGAGGTATGGGTACTTACCTGCTGCATGTTGGTTTACCATGGTACAAGTAAGAATACATGGTTACAGCCCTGGTTAGTTCCATTATTTCCTTCACTTTCGAAGACTCAGTTATTTCTGGAAACTGCGGATTATCTAAGACCTTCTTGAGCTGACTAGAGCTACTTTAACAACTCGGTTTGAGATATCTCAGCACTCAGTAGAGACCAGGAATTTCTCTGAACAAGCTTTAAACCCAGTAAGTCCTCTATAAATTTATTCTTTCTGCTCATACCTCATGGGTTAATAAGATATTATGGACTAAAATTTGTAAAAGTCTCTGCTAATCTTTCTGGGTTCGAAATGTACACAGCTTTTCAGCTTTACACCATCTAAGGATGGGTTACGGTTTTGATTAAAATCTCATAAGTTTTTTAAGAACTCTTAAACTGTCGATGGTAGGACTATTTGCATGTGAAATCTGTTTTCTTTTTAATCATTTAGTAGCTGGGCCCTCGAAAGGATTATCTAGCAGTATATTTGTTTTGAGAATCAGCTAGTACTAGGGTCCTTGCTAATCAGAAGATCATACTCACTTTTATATCTAATAACTGGTAGGACTTTGCCATTAAATGTGCTTACTTTTTATTTGTCAGTTTACATTTGAGATACATATTATACTAGAAAGGTTGTTGAAGAAGGTATCTACACTTTGGGTGGGAAGCTGGGTGGTTTTCCATATTTGTTTTAGACATCAGTAGGTATCTGGTAATGTATGGCGCATACATTTAAAAACTATATATATCAAGTTGTTAAACTGGAGTTTTTTCTAACTTGGTTAACAGAAACTATTCAGTAGAAAAAAAGGGGTTGGACTCTCTATATAGTTTTTAGATTATACTAATTTTTCCATTACTTGTCTATAACCACAAACTTGGGGTGTGGTTGGTTATATAATGGTGCAGCCTATGAGAGGAACCAAGAATTTACGAGGTGGGCGTGCTGGCAATCGAGGAGCAGCTCGTGGTAGAGGAGCAGAAATACAGGCTCGAGCTAACATTCTAAGAGACGAGACAATTTCATTTTCAGATGCGGAAACTGAAGGACCGAGTCAGATCCATGAGGAGGTGAGAATTCCAGCTAATGAGGCTTCAATGTCTAACATTGATGTCCCTACAGGTATGAATTTTAATCAGCTCTATATGTGGTTTGGTTTGCTACTAGTTATTTTATCCAGATTAGCAGTTAATTTCACATGTGTTAAACTCTTATGTTTTTAATTGTGTGGTCTTCTCCTCTAGCTCCAACCGAGAAAAAACGTGGACGGGGACCAGCTAGAAGCACCGAATTTGATCGCATAAGAAAGTTTGGTAAAATAGCAGTGGAAATTAAGGATGGCCAAAGAGGAGTATCATGTCAGAATGCGACGATGTTTTCAACACGCGTTACCTGGATTGTGAAATGTTATGCAGACATGCGACATGCAAGTTGGAGTCATGTTGATAAACAGAACAAGGATGAGCTAACAGATCGTGTCCGAGTAAGAATTGTGTCAAATTATTTAAATGTTTTAGTAATTACAAGTGTATTTACATAACTTTATATAATCTGTCAATATTTTTAATAGGCTGATTTTGTATTGGATTGGACCAAAAGCAACCATCGAGAGACAGTGGCGATGGCACTTGCTCAAAAATATAATGACTATCACTACCTACTGCACTGCAAGTACCGGGAGTATGATACACATGAAGCTGCAATTTCTGGAGGGCCAAAGTTGGTGGACAAGGCCGTTTGGCTGTGTTTGTGTGAGAGATGGGGGAGTGAAGAATTTAAGGTAACAATCCTTCTCAAAAGCTATTCCTTTAAAGTTTATATAGCTGGTTTACAGCAGTTATTACAGGGTTTGTCATTCCATATGCTAATAATATTCAACAACTTGTTTAAATGTAAGAACCTATCAAGGCGAAACAAAGAAAATAGGTCCAATCAAAGGATAAATCATACGGGTGGGAGGAAGTCTTTTGTTAGGCTAATGGAGGAAAAGGTAAAAGCTTCATACTCAGAAAAAACTTAAAGTGTCTTTAATTTCTAACTCATATACAAGAATGTACTAACAAGGTTTGTAATCTCATTGAAGCGAGAACAAGCTCCAAATCATGTTGCTTTTTACAAAGAGGTGCATTGGTCTAATAAGAAGGGAAGATTTGTCACTGAAGTTGCTGAGCGGAATTATGTGAGTATATTCAGTTTTTATATTACTTTTTGGACATATATAGAGATTAATCACATGGTTAATGCCAAAAACTTATTCTCATATTTTTCTAATGTAGAATATGATGGTGGAGTTGTTGAAAGAGATGCCACCAGAAGATGCAGGGGATGAAAATGCAAATGCAAATGCTGTTTTCAAGGAGGTATTGGGAAATCGATCAGGCTATGTTAGAGGGTTAGGCCACTTAGTTATACCTGAACCCTCTGAATCCTTGCTGTCCAATAGGGAGTTTATTCGACTTAGGGAGGAGAATGAGAAGAATAAGGCTGAGGCGGAGGGCTTCAAGAGGAAACTTGAGTCGTTTATGGTTGATGTCACAAAAACGCAAGCCTGTTTTGATGAATTTGACAAGCTGAATAGCCGTGTTACGGAATTGGAGTCACAAAGGGAGTCTCAGCGGGAGACTCCGGGAGATGCATAGCCTCCCCACAATGATGGTTGATGTGGGGAGTTTTTTGATCATGCTTTATTTTTGAAGTTGTTGGAGTAAAAAAAAAAAAAACCAAACTGGGTGGATACTTTTGTTTAGCATGAGGAAGTGCCTGTTTTGTGTTTTGTGGGGATTTGGTTGGATTCATGTGAACTCTGGCCCATCATTTTAAATTAAGTAAAGGCATATTTCAATATTGATAGTAGGCCCATTGAAATAGGGGATTTACAAAGGCATCCAGAAGGGGGTTAGCATGAAAAAGGTATGAGAATTTCCAGTTTATGCTTCCCAATTTGATAATTGTCATAGATCTGAAAAATTCCAAAACTGCTATTTTGGAGATTTGTTTTCTAGAAGTCATGCAAATATATGAATACATGATATTTTATAGATTGAGTGAATTGTAGTTGATAAATAAAGCTTAGGAATTGTGACTCATAAGTATATTGATTGTAGTGAACATCATTAAATCAGGTCAACCTTCATTATCTACAAAATTGAAGTGATAGTGGCTTGACTTCTACTCAAGGCCACCATAACTAGTATTAGAGTGTTAATGAGCATGTGTTGCAGCCAATATACAGAATTTTCACAAACTCTGGGAATAGTTTAAAAAGTCAGTGGGATATGGAAGATGTCAAATAGGTGGGTGAAGCTTGAATGATTTGCATTAGATGTTATGATAGTTATCAACTTAGGTAACTGCAATAGTCATGACTAATATGCATTTTTGCTTGGTTATATTTTACTATCAATGTCAGTGTTAATTTTTCATAGTTCCTCAAACTATGCTCAACAGTTTGTGATTTTACACATGCCTTAATATTGTTTTGAAGTTTAGTTATTATCAAGGGGATGTTATTTACTTGTTGGGCTATCATAGGGATTGATCATTTATGCATGGCCAAGTGTAACTTACATGGTCTGCTTGTGAGACTATAATAGTCAAAACCTTATACATGGCCAAAACAGAAATTTGACATTAATTTTTAACTTAATTTGCAGCTATCACTTATAGGGACTAAAGATCCCATCAGCAAACATTCGGGTGCCTCAGCAGAACAAAGAGCCAAGGTGAATCCAAGCCTCCATGATGTGCAAGTGGTTAGGAAGAAGATCTTAGGCATGTAAGGATATAGAATGCATGTGTGATTCCAAATTGGGCTAGTTATTTTGTGTAGAATGCACGGTGATGATGTTTTATGTAAATATGTGCATGTCTTTTCCATGCAATGAAACGATGTGTTCCTTTAAAGTATATGCATGTAATGTGAAACACAGCTCCCCTTTTTGTTGTTACGTTTTGGCCATAATTTCAAATGAGATGCTGCTTCATTCGGTTAAAACTACATTGACTTGTATTTGGGCATGAAGTCTACGACTAAGGCACAGATTTTATGGACATGCAGTATAAAATCTGCATTTATGATAATGAATGTAAGCCATTCAATTAAGGGAAAAAAAAATATAGCCCATTTTCGGTATGTTAAAAGCATGTCCAAAAAGTAATATAGTTCATGTATAAATTGGAAGGACATTTCTGGAGATTGTATTCCTGTTAGAAAACATTATTTCTGGGGATATCTACATATTGGTGTTTATGTATTTCTGAAAGACATATATGCCAGAAAACCATAGATCTCACAATTACAAACCGTTGGAAAAAACTATTTCTGAGGATACATAATGGTGACAAATAGAATAACCTTAATTCTGGCATATGTATTATGGACAAAAATCCTTTATGGGAAATACATTTCCTGCAAGACAATGTCGCGGGAAATGTTTAGTTGCTGTGGAAAAATTTCCCAGGAAATGCTTATTTCCTGTCGAATAATATGGTTAGAAACACTTAATTCCGGCGAGACATAACCTTCATTATAGTTTTTTCCCGGCGAAAGTTGGCAACTGTTGGGACACTTTTTCCGGCGACATGTACACTTTTTGTGGGGAGATGGTCATGCCAGAAAAAGTAGTTTTTCGGACAGAAATTCATATCGCAACATATACACCTATCTTGGGCCAGTTATTTCTGACGACTAAGCCACGAGTAGAAAATGTCAAAAAAAGGCATTTGTGGCATCAAATGTGGGTAATATGGACAAAAACGGTCGCAGGAAAAACTGCTTTTTGTTGTAGTGGTTCTACTGATCTGCCACCTCTGTTTGCCCACTCTTTGTGCTGCCTAGTGCATATTGCACTTTTTTTATTTTTTGCTTTTTATTTTAAATATGTTTTAAACATATTTAAATATTTTTTTTTTAAAAATACCAATACACTAATAGTTACTTAATTTCTTAACCATTAAGAAAATAAAATATATATATAAATAATTAAAATGAGAGAACAAAATGAAGAGACATAATAACATTATTCAGATTAAAGAGTATTATCATTGTTGTTAAAAATATATCCAAGTCTAACATAAGGCAGCAATTATCCAGCCCAATTACTTAGGAAAAAATCATGCAGCCCATGACCAGGCTGGCCCATGGAGTTGGACACACCCCTTGGCCCCATTCTTTTCAGGCTTTGCTGGCATGGGCTAGTCGATGAATCTGTATTATATTTCGGTTGATTTGTTTATTACCAGTGTGGGGCGGAGAATATTCAAAATCAAACTGGGTACGTTGCTTGCATGTTTGAATACATATATAATAATCCATTCCGTTAGTCTTTCTTCAGCCATATTCATGAACGAGCCCTTTGAATGCACCAGGCTTCAGCCACGTTGTGCGGGGCCTGGTCTAACTGCATGCATGCGTGTATTTGCTCGACTCCAAGAGCAGCACGTAATTAAAGGACTGGGTCACTGGAGAATGGTCCGAACCAAGCAAGTTTTTCTCTTTTTTCAATTTTCTTTTGCAAAAGCGCCACGCAACTTCACAGCTATATATACCCATTACTACCATCCCTCTTCTATACATATAATATCCATATCCAAAACCATATACAATTCTCATCATCTCGCATAGAGAAACTTTTACAGATCAAGAGTACACGTACATTTTTAGAGGAAACACAGAGCAAAATGGACAGCCGCATGAATATGATCATCGGGTGCTTGATCGTTGTGGTGGCTTTAGTGCATATTAATGGTGCAAGTGCTGCAACAGTAACCTCGGCAGGAGAGTATAAGGTTGGAGACAGCCTTGGGTGGGATGTTCCCCCAAACACCTCCTATTACGCCGACTGGGCTCGCACCCAGACTTTCTTCCTTGGTGACAAATTCTGTAAGCATTACTTATCGCCTTTTATTTCTGTCCTTGTACCATGCATCTCATGTCTATATATCCAGTTTCGAAAATGATTTCATGCGCAGACTCAATATTTTGTGCAAAACTTATTTTTCTTTTCAAGTGGATTTCACTTTTTTTTAAAGAATTTTTGCATAATTATTAACGTATGTACGTACGTTGTTTTGATCAAACCTGCATGAAACTTTTCCTTTTCAACTTAATCGATCATTAGTGGTTAGTATTTTTTAATAAGATTAGGCTTTAAAAATTATTTATTGGGTTTTTTTCCCCTCAAAATATGAACAGTTTTCAACTGGACGGGGACGCACAATTTGGCGGCAGTATCAAAGGCTGATTATGATAACTGCACCAAGGTATCAAGTTACATTGGCAGCCCAGTCACCTTCACTCCTCAATCAACCGGTTCTTACTACTTCATCTGCACCGTGAATGACCACTGTGAACGAGGTCAAAAGCTGGCTCTCACCATTTCAACCCCAAACTTCACCGCCGTCAGTGAATCCCCGGCAGAACCGCCCATCTCCTCCGCTTCATCGCTCACCGTTGGTGCCTTATTTGCTGTGCTCTCCACCGCAGCCATCTCCTTCCAGACTTACATGATCTAAATGTTCCCCAAACTATAGCTAGCAGATATATATTCTTCATCATATATACGATCGAATAAATGATGTATTCTATTTCCCGATAATTTACGTTAATAAAGTGAAACAGTTCTTTACAGTATATATCATGGATGCGTGGCTTGGTCTCGAAGACGCAGTACTGTGTCAATTAATTACTAATTTATAGCGCTAGCTAATTAGCCTATATAGATCATCTTGAATATTCAGTTCGTGGAAGTTAATGTAGCAATATTATGGGAGTTGTAAAGGCGACACCAATTACCCGAACGACCTACAAAGAACAATCAGATGGCACTGATTGTCCAGGGTATAAGAGTCTGATGTCTAAGTTAGAGAAGTAGTCTCAATATAATATCTTTATAGCAGTATTTAATTAGAAGAATATATTTTACCTTCATGTACCATTTATCGAGATGTACAAGAACATGTCCAGGAGTAAATAGCCATCCATTCCCCGTATTCATCTCTAAGTATCACTAAATCAAGGATGAGGAGATAATTGCTCTGATTTATAAGGATTATCCATCTCAAGATAACTACCTTCATTTTGGGGTGTCGTCACCTCGCGAATGATGTAGCTTGCCTAGTTGATATCGTGCTCATGTGACTTTTGGACCATGAGCCTTGTAGGTCAACTTACTAACCAAATATCCCTTCCAGGAGTTTACGTATATAATCGATATATCCTCTCATTCTCATAATATATTCACTTTCGTGGACTCTTTCAAGTCCATGAGTGTTTTATATATAATAAACAATAAATGAACCATTTTGCTCGTGAGGCACGTCAAGATCTTGACGTGGGTACTTGAAACCATTATGTGTTTAGAATAACAAAAATTATATTCATCATTCCTATATCACATATTTATTTTTATTTTTTATCTTGTCATTTTTTCTCTCAACAGATTTGTGGTATAGGATTGGAAAATAGAAGAAGTCTTAGAATAATTCTCTAATGGATAGAGTTTTCCTATAAATTGAGTTTGAGGAAACCATATATTAAAGAGAAAATGCTTTAATTACAAAAAGATCTTACAAACTAACATGACTTGATGTGGTACGTTAAATCATAAACCTACTTTTATTGTAAAGTAAATCTAATATATCATATAAAATTATGTCAGTTTGTGGGTTTACTTTGATGAGATCTTTTGTGCATATAGCACTTCTCTATATTAAATATGAAAATTTATCTTAATCATTTGACAAATACATACATTTTTAAAAGTCCACTTAAAAAACCTGCATGTCCCTTCATTAAAAAAAATGTGTGCTTGTTATATAGAGTCCAAAGTTTTGAATACCATTTCGGTTAAGGCACTGGACTGAATTATTTTGGTAATAGTACCGTTTCAAATACATATTTCGATACCGATACCGTTTCGTATACCATTTCAGAATAGTCTATACATGGATAAATTATATATATACACACATAAACAATATTCCAAAATAACAATAAAATAAATTATAAACTCAATAATACTTCTCAATACAAGTATTAAATTTTAATAACACACGTACTTGTAAAACTAAATAAGTTCTCAATCCAGCTATTAAAATAAAATCACTCATCTTCATCAATAAGACAATAAGGATCAACATTCGAAATGTTAATCAAAATATTTTCATCAACGTCACCGTCATCATCACCGTCTTCCAAATTTAGTGAGCTTAATGGCTCCTCAATACTTGCTCAATCCAAGTCTTCTCCATCAATAAGTTTAATAGGGGTGGGCAGCGGGGCAGGCAACCCCGCTCTGCCCATGTGGGGGCAAAGCCCCCCACCTTGCATCTAGGGCCCCTAGCGGGTGGCAAGGAGGGCCCAACCCTACCCCGCCCCACCCCCACTTACATTTATATATATATTATATATAAACATAAATATATATTTATATTTTACAAATTGTATATATATAAATATATATTACAATTTGTTAGACTTGTTCACAAAATATATATTGACAAATTTAAAAACTACATAGTTTAAAAATTAATACACTACAATTTACACAAAATATACACTAGTAAATTTAAAAATTACATAATTTTTAAATTATAGTCATATTTACAAAATATAAATTTATAATTTGAGTCTAAAAATGTATTTTTAATTACTTTTGGACTTAGAAATAATTTTTGAACCAATTAAAATGTAGTATTTTTTTTTAAGTAGAAGGAGGCGGGGGATTGGAAATCCACCCCGCCCACCGGGACGGGGTACCCCGCCCCCACATCCCGGGGGTGGGGACGGGGGTGAAAACCCCAGCCCCCACCCCATGCGGGGTGGGGTGCAGGGAAGTGGTGGCCCCGCGCAGTAAGGGGCGGGTATCATCCCTAAAGCTTAGAGTCTTCACCCACCCATTCTTCTATCAAGTAAATATTTTCAAAGTTGATTGGATCTAAAACCTCTTTTCTTTTTTTATGTTCCTGTCAAAATAAAAGTCAAACATAAGTGAAAATGTTACATATTTTTCAACGTTGAAAAACATTAGTATTGAAAAAATTTACCATTCCCGCAGCTTCAAGTTATAACAAAAAAATACTAAATCATTCAAACGTTTATGCTTTAATCTATTTCTCTTCTTCGAATGAACAAACTCAAATTTCTTTCACATCCAGTTGCACTACAACATTGACTTAGTACTCAAACTGCAAACTTTTGAAGCGTTGGAACCTCGTAACCAAAATTAGTCCACCATGCAACTATAGCAATAGTGCAATTATAAATCATTAATTAAATTCAAATAAAAAATAAAACAAAAATTAAAGTTCAAATTCAAAT